>JAGFZM010000024.1:2162918-2391321 GCA_017657215.1 Limnothrissa miodon
TATTATTATTATTATTATTATTATTATTATTATTATTATAGTTTTTTGTAATATAACCTTTACAGATGATGTCTAATCTTTTGCTACTGGGAATTTGGGGCACAAATGTGGGTCAACTGAATATGCTAGTTTATCTCACAGAGAAAATTCAGTTATTATGAATACTTCACCACCTGTATAGTAAAGTGACAATTGATGTAGACTTCATAAGATATTCACGACATATTTATATATGGAGAGAGAAAAAAAAACACAAAAAAATTATTGACCATGTCCTGTCTTTTTGGCACTGGGCTAGCACATTGTCTCGTGTGATGTGACCAAGTAAGAGGTTTAGAACAAAAATGGCAATGCTGCTTTGCGATTGTTGGACTTTTATTTTGACAAGTTGTCATTGTTCAGTCTTCCACATTCATGAAAGGTTTTTTACGAATGTCTAATGAAACAGTTATGAATGCTTCATGTGCAGTTTATGACAGCTGCTATGACTGTGTTATGAACGCACCCGTCAAGTAAAGTGTTACCAAATAAGCCTATATTTCCTATAAGCATTGAGGAGCATGTTGGGTATTGTGAGAAAAATAAGCCAAGGACTTTTTTTCTGAAAAAGAAAAAGGCATCGGAGACCTGAAAAGCATCTGATCTTATTGAGAAGTGGATGGCATGGCTACTTCAAAGCCCTCGAAAAATGATATGATATCATTGTTCAGAAACACAAGCACAGTCAAACAGTTGATCTACTTCACTATACTTGGCTCATTTAATGTGAGCACCAGAGAGAGATGTGAGCACCACGCACAGAGAGAGAGAGAGATTAAGAGAGAGACAGAAAGAGAGAGAGAGAGAGATTTGGAATCAGTTACATGACTTGTTTCTGCTGGCAGCTAGCTAAGATACTAGGACAAGTGTAGAAGACTGTCAATGTAAAAATATTTCAAGAAAACAAAAAGGTGGAGCAAGAGTTATCTGCTGGATTAAACCATTTGATCAAGTGCACATAAAGGGAGACAAAATTATTAAAAAACAACAACACTCAGCTTTCCCAATGAATCAGGCACATTTCCAGACACACTTTTGAGGTTTCAGTGTTCCAGGTTTTGGACAAACTTGCCCACAGTTTCAGTGTGACTGCAGTGACAACATGGATTAGAAATAGATCATATTGACCTTTTTTTCATCACAACTTGAAACAGAAATAATACACCTATATGAAATGTATGCGATTTCGATTATCATTCTGCAATATTGTGATTTGCATGCAGTCATCACACTGTAGTCCATCAACCTCCCTTATTAAATTTGAATTCAAAACAAAACAAAGCAAAAAAAAACACTGTAAAGGTGAATGCAAGATGGCTGCAGGGCTGTATATTGGGCCTGGTTACTTGCCATTTCTTGCTAAAATGTTTGCAGTTCATACAAACAGTATGTGGCCCACCCAGTCCTGTACCATACACTGGTCTGTGTAATCGGTAGCCTGTATTAGTTATACTATGTTGCCTATCCGTTAGCTAGTTCAGTCACTAATTGACAATGTGATGTCATAACTGAACTGTCGCAGCGAGCCCATGTCATCGCTAAACCCATATAATGACTATGCTGTCATCGTTGCTCGGGCCTTTGTGCTATCACTCAGTGACTCCACTAATAGACCCTGACAAAGGCTCATTAGACAGGGAGGATGAATGCCTACCCACTGAAAATAATCAGAGAGAAATTACAGTCTGACAGCTATCTCTTCCTAGCTAATAGTCAACTCCCTTTTCTTTAAAGTGGGGAGTTTCTGAGAGAACACACTGTCAGAGCTGAAAGGGATGCACTCCCTCCTTTCTCTCTCCCTCTCTCCCTTTGAGCTGTTTGTTGCTTGTGGCTGTAGGGGAATCTGGAATGTGTGATTGAGGACATGGGCTATACTCCTCCAGAGATAGCAGGCCCAAGAGTGACCGTCTGTGATAACAACACACAGCCAGTGCAAATACCACTGTGTGGCTCAGTGTGGCTCTGTGGCCGCATGCATGTGTGTGTGTGTGTGTGCGCATGTGTGTGTGTGTGTGTGTGTGTGTGTGTGTGCTGAGGCTTATGTTGATATGTTCAGTCATAAATTATAAAGCCTTGCAGCAGCCTGCCCCGACTACTTCTTAACCATTTCTTTTCATTTCTCCCGTCCAAAGGGCAATGAGCTCTATTTAGTCTAAGCTGCCCTATAGAGCAGCACTGGCCAAGCTTTAGATGACAGACCATTAAACAGTCTCCACAGAAGCTGAAATGTGACATGATAAATATGTTGTGTTTTTTTAATGGGGCCAGATTGTATTTAGGCATGATCTGGGGCAATGTGTTTATATAAAATGAAATGAGAAATAAGGCACTTGAAAGTGATATATGGTAAAACCTCTTAATATACACTGCAGTTCTTGGCTTTGATGACTGGGTGCATGCTCAGTTGCTAATATTGAGAAAAAAAACTCTTTCATCATGAAACATTATTCATGAATAAGTTACATCAGTGAAGATGATTAGATTACTTTTAAGATGATAACTCTGGAGGATGATGTCTAACACACTCTTTACTCCAATTAGCATTATATAAATAATAACTCTACTGTAAATAGAATGAACGCTGGGGTGTACCTTACATGCCACTTTGGATAAAAATGTCTGCCAAATGAATGTCAATATTGTAATGCCACACTTAGATCCAAGAGGTTCTGTTTGCAGATAGAACAGAGGGAAACCCTTTCACATCTACAGAATGTACCCAATTCAGCTGGGCTCTTCACTCTAATACTACTCCCATCCACTGCACCTGTTTTTGTGTGAGTGAACGTGTACAAATGTGCAGCCATTTTTGACACCTGCACAGGGATTAGGGTTCGGCTAGAGGTTGTTTCATTAGAAGCTGCTATGATGCCTATTTGGGCGAGATTTGGTTCTGATCGTTATTTTAAACGTAATGCTTTTGGCAAGTGTGTGATTGTGAAGTGGCTCATGTCAATTCAATTCAGTTCAAACACTTTTGCTGTTTGCCGTAAATGGGTGACTGCTTCAGGCTTGGTTGGCACAATGCATCTTCACACTACTTCATCTCAATGCTCACAGTAACTGTGCACAGGTGCAGACGCTGCAGTGAGAGCCTTTCGGTTATAACCGCTACGAGCACCTGATATGCCTCACACCCGCTATTTTCCTTGACTGGAGTGTTCAGGATGTGCTTTAGACAGGACACTGACTTAGTGGTGATAAACAGCTGCACTGGCTAGTGGCTACTACTCATTACTTCTTATCCTACCATTTTTCCTAACATTATTCCTAACAATTAAAATGTATTTTAGTCAGTAAACATGTACAGTGATGTACTGCATATGTTTATCAGTTTGACCTATGATAAGGCTAAATAGGACCACACTAAACCCACCATACCTGTTTTTTTTTTTTTATAAAAGCTTCACAGTCACCTCTGATGTTTGGATAGATAAACAGAGTGTGACTCAGCAGTAAATATATTTACTTGTTTTTCCATTATGCCACTGTTATCACCATTAGTAAAAAAAAAATCCATAAAAATGTAGCAATTTATCTGTTTGTTTGTGTGTGTGTGTGTGTGTTTGTGTCTGTCAGTGTGTGTGTGTGTGTCAGTGTGCAGGAGAGAGATAGCATGGACACAAGTGATTGAGAAGATAAGGCTTGTTAAAATCCAGACTGCCATGGTGAAGTTGTTCTCACTGTTTGTAATGCTAATGTGTTCTCCTCTATTCAGACCCAGAGAGTCATCAGCTAAGATGGAACGAGTAGGTTTAAAGAACTGTATATTGTAAAAATTAGTAAAAAAAAAAAAAGAGATATATAAATTAGGTGTGTTTATTATTAGTGTTGCATTTGTCTTTTATGCAAACACATTATAATGGGGAAGTGGCTGTACACCATATTATGGTAGATTTTCAGAACTGCGTCCATGATTTTCCCTGAATGTCAGCTGTGGTCTGTCGCCTCCTAACAGTTGCCGGAAATAGCTCTATTTCTCTCCGAAAGATGAATAGTCAAATAAAAGACATTCCTCTTGTCCCTAGACCTCCACTCATAAATATTGAAAGGAAGTCTCTAACTTGGTAGAAGAAGAGGCAGAAGAGAATGGGGAAACAAATTTGAGCAGCATAGAAAAGTAGGGCACATAGAGAAGGCAAAGTAGAAAATGAAGAGAGGGGAGAGAAGAGCTCAAAGTGATGATGCAGGAAGATGAGGAGATATTAGAATAGGACCTGCCATGCTGCTTTGGGCTGAGGCTCCTTCTGGAGCCAAACAACAGAGTGCACAGTTTTACAGAAGGGTATAAATGGTGCTTTATCCTCCTTGTGAGAACTGCTGATAATGATGTAGTCCCACTGATGCAGATAGTTGTGTATATGGCGGGGTTTGGAGTGCCTAGGAGGAAGGAAGAGAAATGAATTGCATGGTAGGTTAGCTGCAGGAGGTGAAATCCCCCCTACGCAGGGAGTGATGTAACCTGCGTGGGTGGGTCTGAAAAACTGTATATTGTATGTGTGGGTGATCACCTTTCAGAAGTCATTCATATATTCCGCTACAAGTCTGCCAGACATCTAGTGAAGTCATTCATAACATGCTTATTTAAATAGAGCCCTGCAAAACATATGTGCTTGAAAACCGCTCCAAAATGAGCTGCATATAGTCTTTGTTGCTACGAAGAACGCATATACTCTTAACCGCATGGTCAATTGCATATCCAGTTTTGACAATCCAAGCCATATGATTTATTTATAAAGGCTATGTCAACATTAAGGTGAAAGAACAGTGCTATGTATTCCGGGTGCATTCTGTGCCATCATGGTATGTTTGAAGACCTTAGATCCACATCATACGACTGAACTGTCTAACATACTTATACCGAAAGCAAATAAGTACAGATCAATACACTATAGAAACCATTTAGATGTTGTTTGTCTTCTTCCTTTAGAGGCTAATAGATTTGCGAAGCTGTGGTAGGTAAATTAGTTGATAGCGTGTTCCCCCAGTGCATGACATTACGGGCTCATTTGTGCTGGTTTCGTGCTCAGAGTGTATTTGTTTTTCTTGTTTGTTATTGGACTATGACATTTAACAGGGAGGCCATGTGTTGTTCTCAGTGAAGTTATTTGATTCAGAAAATATCTGCATACCATATGTGCTCTATGTATTTTATTTGTTTGAAATTAGAGTCTGTTTCAGTCAAACAATTTTGTGGATGTTTACGCCCTTGCAAGTCTTACGCCCCAGTGCCTCTAATTTCAGTGCATTCTTCACAAGGAAATGCATCTGTTTGATATCCGTGCTGCTGTGCACTGCATGTGCATGCAGTTTCTTATGTGAGATAGGGGCATGCAAATGGGACAGAGACTCTAGGAGAGAGACCAAGAGCCTCCGTGGGCAGACCAGTGCTCTCCCACTGGGTGCTTTTGAGCATTAGTGACTAATTGACAGCATTCATTGGCTCCTGAAATGCCCCAAGGACATACATGTAGTGTGTCTGTATAAGCGCACTAATCTGCTCTAAATTACGTAGTGTGAGCTATTCCCATGTCTGAATGCCTGTGGTTATGTGTAGTGTGAGCTATTCCCATGTCTGAATACCTGTATGTAGTGTGAGCTATTCCATTGTCTGAATACCTGAAGGCTGTAGTTTTGATTGTGCACTTGGCGTCCAAGACTCGGTTGACTATTGCATGCCCAGGCTCAAACTTTAGGGTTAGGGAAGTAACTATAGCTAGCTAGCTTTCTGAACCTGCGGTTCCTCTCGTACTGAGCAGGATTACCATTGCAACAACACTTCATCAGTGGGGTAAAACTAACCTGTCTCACGACGGTCTAAACCCAGCTCACATTCCCTGTTAGTGGGTGAACAATCCAACGGCCGATAGCTAGATGTGTGATGTGTGCATTAGGAACGCTTAGCAGCGTAGAGCTTAGCTCATTACTGCACTTGACTTCTAGCCTGTGGTGAGCTGCTGGTTTGACCCCGGGTGAATGCTCGGCTGGACTAGGCTGGTTGAAGCAGGTTAGAGGAAAGACATTGGGATTTCAACCAACTGGAAGCAGAATTGGTAACAAAAATTTGAGTACAGCAGTGAAACTCTGTGGAACTGAGACTGTGTTAATTCCCTTCATATTCCCATGGCCTTTACTGCAATGCTAATTTAAGATATGCTGATCATTTAAGCTATGTTGATAATTTGATACGAATATATTAGGTAGCCTCAAAGGAGGCCTTCACATGGGATGTCTGTAATGTCTTATTGCATAAATGCCGAGCTCCACTTGAGCTCATGCCCTGCTGTGATTATGTTGTGTATCTGTTTATGTGTGTGCATGTGCCCTCTGCACTCCTATCTGCTCCCTGGGAGAACACAATATGCAGGTCTGCATAATAGATCAAAATGTAATCTTTAGAGGCTTGGAGGGTCAGCTTTGGCAAGACCCCTAATCAATATTCGCCCTTTGCCCTTAATATGAGTGTGTTGAGGTAATGTAAAAATTGATTTTTTGATCCATGTTTTTTTTCACTGCCTAGCTATTTAGATAAAAGGAGGTTCCTGTGCACTTATTTCAGCTTTATTTCTTAATGACTATCTGGCCTTCCCATGTTATGAGAGTAATATACTTTACATGATGGCCTCATAGTAAGGCTCAAATTGATTTGTAAATCACCCACAAAATCAAATAAACACTGTGCATTTACTATTATTTGAAATATCTCAAAACCAAAGCTTGAGTTAACTTAATATTACCAGGAGTGAAAGTAGGTCTGTAGTTCACACCCTGAAAAACTACCATGCGCTGTCCCGGCAAGGAAAATCAGATCTGCCATCTGAGTCAACTGAACATTATTCTCACACAGGCTTACAGGCCTTGCTACCTGTTTGATTATAAGAACCGAAAAGAAATGATAAAGGTCCACAACACTGATCTCTGCTCCCAAACAAAAACACATGTGCTATTAAATTTGTTTGGGAGCAGAGATCAGTGTTGCGGACCTTTATCATATCTTTTCAGTTATAGTCCGTTTGGTCCAGCACCTGTGCCACTGTTGTGCGTGCATTTTCTGACTTTTTGATTATGAGAACCTGTCATAAACCTTTTGTTGTTTATGAAAGACATTTTGTGTGCCAAAATGTTCTGCACTTCTTTGCTAGGGTTTGACCTAAAGCAAATGGCATGAATCTCATTTTTTACGGATATATGGTATATTACAATTCCTTTCATGGTATTTCAATGGGGATGCATGATGTAATATAGGCCTAACACTGCATCTGGACCCCAGGCCTTACATTTGACACTCCTGGGAGAGAACACAGAAATTAATGTTTGTCTCTGTTAAATTGTCCGCATTTCAAACTACTCAAGGTAATTCAGTGGTGTTATTCACTTGTAGCTGTGAAGGATGGTTCTGAAGAAAATGGACTTGAATTTACATCAGATTTAATAATATTTACATTCTACAGCGCTGTGTCCATGGACACCCATTTTTGTCATCGTAACAGCTTACCACCTTTTTACACAATGCATGCCAAACATACCATATCAGAATTAGCAGGAGAGCCTACCGGATTTATTGGTGCAGTATCCAACCCCTCTATGCCATTAGCTGGTCCTGAGTAATCTCATTTAGGAATCACAGCAACATTTCTGCAATGTTCCCCACTAAAACCCTCTGTAAGCCATAATCAGTTATAAATGTTTTAACAGTTATAATAATTTTTAAAAATGCCAATTAAATTATTAGCTTTATTTTATTATTTAATTATTTAATGTACAAAGACAAATGCCACACATGCCCACTTCTACCACTGACACTGGCACTGCCAAGAATTAGTTACTATTTTCACTTCTTCCACTGTCATATACTGTATGTAGGCCCTACTGCGTGTGGTTATTTGAGTATTTGATGCATGACTGAAAGGCTTGCAGTTATCTGCATGTGTTAGGCAGCCAGAGAGCAATGGAGCCCATCTGAAGCAGAAGCCATACCCAGTGGGTTAGACTGGTGTGCAGTGACTTCTTCCTCCCTGAGTCACAGCTCCGTGACTTTCTCCCCCACGTGACCTCTGGCTGCAGCCTCCATGTGTCCCCCATCTGCCTGAGTAAGCGCAGGAGGGCGGCTTGGTAACAGCAGCTGGAGATGGGAGCCTGACTCATGGTAACCTGCGAAAGATTCCTGTTTCAACTTCCTACAGCTTTTCAATGGGGGGCCTCTCTCTCCCCCCCTCGACAACAGGGTATTAATAGCTTTGGGTACTTGTGGAGAATCACATGGTGGGGGAAGTGAGCTCTATTTGTGAAAGGAGAAAATGTCCCCCCAATTAGGTGAACTTTAAATTTTTGGCTGCTGCTATGATGTTCCAGAATGTGCTCTCCTTTGCCAGAGGGAGGGTTCTGCTCTATCTGAGCTACCAATCGGAGGGGCTTCCAGCCACCAACCAATGAAGTCAAAGTATTTGTGCACTTCCCCACTGACTGTACTGTAACGCAAACCAGATGAAGCCAGCGTGTGCCAGGCATTAAAGCCACTTAGTGAGTGGGGCCTCAGAAAAGCAGGAGCTAGCAGTTTTTCTAAGAGGGAAGGATCCTGCTCGTCTCCCGTGCTCCTGTAAAACCTCACCGCTGGTTGAAATATTAATCAAGGCGAGCTTCTTTAGTGTCTCCATCTTTAATCAGACATTCAGTTCTCAAAGCAACCAGAAGAGCCTATGATAAATCCCTCTAATGAGCGCTGCTCACAAGTGCATTAAGAGCAGGCTAATTACTGTTTTAGTTTCAGCTTCTGCAAAAGAAAGCAATCTTGACTGCATCTCTGCTGAGGGAAAGGATTGCCTCATTATCCTTCTCTTTTGCCATCCTTTTGTTTTGTTTGGCTCCTGGTGGAAAATGAGGTTTCTCAGCACAGTCTTGTGTGGCCATGCCAGTGTTAAATCACTCATCATGGAGACATCGTTCCATATGCTTAGCATTGTTACAATACAATGCCTGACAAAGGACTCTGGTTTTAGCTGTTAATTAATTGATTATTTAAAAACCCATCCAAGGCATGGATATGTGAGGGCTTGATGACATATTCTTCTCTGACAAGTAACATTTGCATCAATCACAAAATTAAGTCATCAGGTCTGGATTTCAATCTGTTATTTCTGTAGACAGTAAAGAATACCTTTGTGATTCTGTAGCAAGTGCCTGAAAGTCTGTGGAAACATTTCAGTAGTTTTTTCATTTTTTATTCAATACCCATCACCAATCATTTTATTTACAAATCATTAATTTAAATCATTTTATTTACAATAAAATTAAATTAAACACATATTTTTACATTTTGCATTCTAGACCTAAATGACAAAAATGCGATGAGGAAAAAAAACTAATGAAAATGAAGCAAAAACCTTGTTGTGGTGTCAATGGAGGACTGTAAAACTCATACGTTGATTAGCAGTGTTTAGCGGTCTGTTTGAAGTGATACAACTTAGGAAACATTAGACAAGCTGTCATTTGGTGTCAACAAACTTAATTGTTTTGAACATCAGAAGAAGGACTCTGATTTATTTCTCTCTAAAAGGGCTCTTGGGGAACTCTGTCCAGAACCTGCAGTGATAATGTCATCTTCTTAGACTGTAATCTTCTCTGACACGTTCATTGTAAAGGCATTGCTGGAGGCTTGAAGTTGGCCTTCAATAAACTTTGGCTTGGCTCTGCCTTCTCAGTATGTTCGACCACACATTTTTGTGACTCTCCTTTCTTTCTGCTCTTTTTGTTGAAAGAAGATGATGAGAAGACTCTGGATGGCAACAAACGTGCATTTCTGTATTTAAATGTGTAACAGTCCATTAGCTTTGCAGATGAACTAAGATCATTTTCAGACTTACAGTATAATTATAGCAAGGTGAACACAATAAGCCTGCCATAATGTACCAGACGAAAAGCAGATCTTGAATAGTTCTGTCATACAGTAGCAGAATTCTTTTGGCCTTTCTGTTCCAGTGCGCTCTGACCTGAAGTTATCCTACAACCCAAGTTCAAAAAGAGATATCTTAAAATGGTTGGTCCACTTTATGTTCTCTGTTCTTTGCAGAGTAAGTTATAGTGGAGGCAGTTTTAGGGCTATCAAATATTTAGGACAGAAAAATACTGTCAGAGAAAAAAAAAGCAAAAAAAAAGCAAGCAAACAAAAAAAAAATCCACACTGCTGTATCCCACTGCCTTATTGATGTATGAATGCACGTGTGGACCGGAAAGAGAAACTGACCCATCCATCTCCCTCATCTGCCACAAGATGCATTCACCTCACTAATCTTTGTGTACATTCATTAGTTTGCGCCATACCTCCCCATGATTCCCCTGGCGATGGGAGATGATGGATCACTTACTGTTCCATAGCTCCGGCATTCTGGTGCAAGGACGCTTTCTGCCTATGTAAATGTTTCCTGTCTCATCAGGTCTGTTTGTGTAGTATTGTGTGCACTTGCTCGGGGCGATCTGACTGCAGTAGTGAGGAGCTGGGAGTCTCATCAAGGCTGGAGACTGCACTGCTGCGTCTCAGGGATAGGCACGGCTATAATTACTACCGATGATGTATATTTTATAATCCTCATTCCCTTCCCCAATCCTGCAGCTGTGACATGTAAAAAGACATGTAAAGATTTCCTTCCTTAGTCCACTGTAATGTATAAGGGCCACCCTGATGTCCTAAATTAGTGTACTCATTATTTTTTCACTCTTTGTTGTATACCACAAATATCTAATTTGACATATTTCAGTTGTGAAGTGCCTGTGCTGGCTGTTTCCACACACAATTATCACAATTATCTCAGCAAAGTAGCTCCATGCAAATAAAACTGGTCTCTTCCATTGTTCAGATGTTTCATACATTGGATCACATACTCCATGTAAAGAAGATTATTGTGTGAGATATTGTGTGGACTAAATTAATTCTAAAACTGTGGAGCTGAAATTAATTGAGCATAGGTTTGGTGTAGTACTGTCTTAAATGAAATTAAAACTAAACTAAAATCACTACCACTACCACTTGATTGATCACCCAAAAAAACTACTACCGTGAGGGTGACTAAAATAAACAGAACTAAACGGTTTTGTGTGTGTGTGTGTGTGTGTGTATGTGTCTGAGCAGCTGTGCTAGCTGGGCTGTTAAGGGTGAGTATCAGCGAGCCTGTCAAATTAAGATCATGAAGCTGACCCTTAAGCTCTCACCGATGCCGTCATGTCTGTCCAGACTCATTCCAGCACAATGGTGGCTGGAGGGTGTGTGTTGGCGCTACAATTGATTGTGGAAAACCGTGTCAGTATTGTTGTCACTTTTTGGCCATTGTGATACATCAGAGCGACAAGGTTTGTCATTCACTGTCACCGTGTGAGAAATCAAACATACTTCGTTTTTATTTACTTTGGCATGGAGCCTTTTAGGTTCAGACAGGAGTACTGTAAATGCCCAACCTCTGATAGTGCAAGCTTAAACTGAGCAGATTAGGGCAGGAAAGTCGAGTCAAAGCCTCCCAGCCCTGCCTCTGTCACCTTTGTAGGCCTACTTAGTTATGCCATCATGCTCAGAGAATTCATATCTGCCTTTCTGGCAAGTGCTTCAGTGGAGAGCATACAGATCAATGCACAATATCGTGAAATCATTAAGTCTAATTATGGGCCCTGTCTCTAGAGGAAGTCTTGTCTGGACAAATTGTGAGCCCTTCTGTTTGAAACACAGCAGGAGACGCAGTGTTCCTCATATGATTAACTTGCCGTCTGTTGGTTGGTTATATGTATTGATGTGAAATATCAATAGACTTTGGGCTGTCTTAAATGTCCACTGAGATGGCTGGATGTTTCAGCACCTTGGACAGAGTTGACCTGACACCACGCAGCACGCAGCTGTGGCCACTGGACTGTGGGTCGAACAAAATATTAGACAAAGAAATGACCAAACTAGTGTTTCAGTTTTATTTTTTTTTTAGTTTTGATCAGCATCAGTGAGGGTATTTTAAACATGATCCGTTGTTGATTTCTATAATTCTCTAGTTCTCTAGTTTTTCTGTCAGAATGTGATAATCATAGTTCCAAAAAAACACAGACAGATATCAACAAAGAAAAGTACTTTAATATACAAACTGCATTATGAAATGGCAATCATATCTGTGCAATACTTGACACAGGATATAATCTAGGAACTGTCTGAGGAAACAAGTGTAGGTATATGAAAGCATAGGTGACACTGTTGAGCTATTTATGTGGCTAAGGGGCATAAGGCAAGATGCTACTGCTGTGTTTGGTTGTTTGGGTATATGAGCTTCTGTATGGGCTGCCTGAGGGAGGAGATGAAGCAGGTTGTGTGTGTGTGTGTGTGTGTGTGTGTGTGTGTGTGGAGGGTGGGGGGGTTGGATGCCGGAAGGGGAGGATTCTCTAATGAAGCTCCCTGCCCACCCCTGCTTGAAGAGTACAAGTTCTAATGGGGAGTGGGGTAGGAAAAGTCCACGTCCTTTGAGGCAACACTAGTTCTTCCCCTTGAAATAAAAGCTTCAAACTGCTTCAGATTAGAAAAGGAATGATACAATGCTCACCATTATTTTTCATTATTATTATTACAACTAAGGTTGTCATTACACACGCCGCACACATGCTATTACTTTGAAACCCATAGGTTCAAAACACTAGTTTGTATTTCATGTTACTTTAGTGTAAATACCCGGATTTAATTTGTATTTATGATCCCTACAGAGCTTTGGCCGTCATAGTATCATGTTGACAACATTGTGTCGGTTAGCAATTGACCGTGATATGTCAGCAACCGCTGAATGTCAGACAGAGTGTATGTGTAACAACTGTCTTGACTTGCTAATGACATACTTGTGCAAGCCTTGCATCATAGAGGTCAAGTGAAGTGTTCTTATTCTCTCTAAATGGAACATGTACAGTATCTCAGGACCCTTTGGGGGAAAGAAATGATTACCAGATGTGTGCAAGGAGGGCATTGTCTTAACTATGTCTTTCATTTGTTTCACATCATAAAATCCTCCTCTTCGGCGCACAGGGGGCCAGTCGATGCCGGCGGAGAGCGTGTCGATTTTCTTGTCCGCAAATGATGGTCTCCACCATCTCGAATCTTCCTTGTGCCCGAGAGGAAGTCCAAGGACATGGATAACTTCCCCGGCGTGGGAAGGCTGGAGAGCGGCTGCGCGACAGTGCCAACTTATATAGGAAAGTGAGGGGGTGATGAGATGGGCTTGGCTCGCGGCCACATGGCCATCCACAGGGCACGGATATAGGGGATTCTGTCTTATAGGCTCCCATAATGAGTGCTTGCACTAGGGGCACACATGGAAGATAGAGTCAGTCTGCCCTCTAGGCATGAATATCCCATGTAAGGAGCAGCCTATTATTGGCTCTGTACAGTATGATGAATGCACTGGCCTTTCTCTTCAAGGGGGGTGCGAGTGTGCAATATGTTCCCAGGTTTCTCTTTCTCTCTCTCTCTCTCTCTCTCTCTCTTTGTGAAAATTCAAGAACAGTGCATCAGAATTTCATTCAAGCAAAAGTAAAAGGCCTTGGGTGGCGAAAAAAAATATCCCGAAATGCATTACTGTAGACGGGCGAGTTGAGTCGTTTTGGGAGCAAGCGGCGCAGCTGTCTGAGGGTGGGCCTGCTGCGGGAGCGCTCCACCTCAGACGCAGAAGCAGCACCAGACTCTCCGCAGAGCGTCTGCTGACATGCTCCCCGCTGTCCCTCATTTATCATGTGATAACACACGGGGGACATGCCGGTGACATGGCAGACATTTTTATAACACCACAACGATAAGATTTCACTTCCGTAGTTAGTCAGTCATTTGTGTTTTGTGGACTGGTGAGCAGATGTTTTGTTTGAGATCCTGTGAAAAATACGTGATAGACTGTGGCTCTCTGCCTCAGTGGGAGTTGACAGGGAAGATTCTCCACCTTTCTCTATAGCCATTGTATATACTGTAGATTTTCTCTATAGATTCTGTAGGTTTTCCCTATAGCTTTTCCCCATAGCCTTACTAAGTTCAATTGGAAGACCACTGTTGCTGTTCCCACAGAATTTCTTTACAGAATATTATATATATAGATGTAGATATACATATTATTAATTCAGATATAGATATTATATATATATATGTTGGCGTCATTAAGCAAATTAACAGGCTATATTTCAAACATGCTTATTTATGTCAGAGATTGGGGTGGAAAACATCTGTAAAATATTCCTTTCATTGACATTAGATCTATTTATGTTATCTGTTGTTTTGTATCTAATTTATGGGTGATTCGGAGCTGCATACATACAAACTATTTTTTGCATTGTGTGTGTGTTTGTACATGCCTGTGTACGTGTGTGTGCAAGTGGAGGAGCCTTCAAACAACAGAGACATACTGAAATGATGGCATGTGTTTGAATGGTGGACATATTTTTTCATGTTCCACATTTAGAATATAGTGCTGCCAATTAGACTATGGCAGGCCGCCACAGTCTGGTCAATGTATGGGAAACACTGATACTTTTCGCCTTACTCTTAGTCTCTGGAGAGAAAAAAAACAATGATTCACTTCAGAGTTGCTGCTGCTACCAGTGCTGTACAGTACATGGCAAATTCCCTAAACACAATGCTATAGCAGCTAGAACAAAGCTATTTGGGACTCAGTATTTTGCCAGCTATTTGGCACCAATGTAATTTACAAACAACTTTGGAGAAAAAATTAACTCTATGATATTTAGTTTTTTCTCAGCTTCAGTCAGTATCTTGGTTTTGCAAACGCATGGCCTGTGTTAATGCTGGATGTACGACATGATATATTGCTTTGGCTTCTTAACCATCTGGCACAAGTTAGGCAGCGTTGCAGGCATTGTGTTTTCTGTTCTCTCTGTGTACCCAACTATGAGAATAGTGGGAACTTGTCAAGCCTCTAACTGATGCCCCTCCTCCAGTGTTGGCGATGCATGGACACACCGCCTAAGCAGATGCTGACAATGGAATAGTCCCTGAGTTTGGTGAGGATTGTTAAGACAGAACAAGAGCATATAAGAGAGAGACAGTAAGGTAGAGTGAGAGAGAGAGAGAGAGAGAAAGAGAGAGAGATTGTGTTTGTCTGCATCTGCATTTTGTCTACATCCTGCAAAACACCACCAGTCCTCCAAATCTCAAAAGACATTTTCCAAATTTTTTGCATTGTGCATTGTTTGCCCAGCTTAAACTGTAAAAAGCCCTAGCTACGGGCTAAGTACTTTGCTTCTGAATAAGAGACAGAACATCCCTGTTGAGAGCGCTCTGGACTACTCCCCCAGTGAGAACACTGGGCCAGATGCAAATAGGAATTGATTAGCGCTACTCTGTTCCCGTTGGATGGTTGGCCTGGATAGAGTCTGTGCTTGTGTGTTTAGCGCGAGCAGGGGAGCTGTGTGTTTGCTAGGGATGCATCTCGCTGTATTGACAGGCTTTATTTCTGTCTGCGAACGTGCCGCATTATTATGGCCCGAGTAGTGTTTGCATCTCTAAGCATCTGGCAGTGTGTTAAGCCAAAGGGTCGTGTGTTGCATTGTCAGAATGTTACGATAGTGTAAAAAAAAAACGGAACAGTTTTAAAAACGAATACATTCACAGGATGTGAGCAAAAGTTAGGCCTAGTATAGCATAATTATAAATCTAGTGGAGCTTAGACTGCACTGCAGAGGTGATGGGTTTGGAGGAAACCGCTCATACAGGGCTTAACTATGACCAGGCTCCCATGTAAGTTCAGGGCAGGATAAACATTTTTGCAGTGGCAGTTTTTTACCACAGCATTACTATTATCTGAGCTGATCTGAGTTCAGAGAGCAAATGTGAGAAAGGGATGACTGCTGAGCTATTTGAAGGATCCCGGTGGATGGGGGAGTCAAATCCTACATTGTGAGGGGAGATATCAGGCGTCAGGCTTAGGATGGCAGAACCTCAAACCCATGTCCGTGTGTGTTTACGCTGTTGAATGTACAGACCTGCGTAATCATTAACTTGCATGCCTGCAGTTTGAGGCTTCCCAAAACTCAGAAATGGAAAGCATCCAGAGCCCAAACTGACTGACTGACTCTCTCTATCTGTGTGTGTGTGTGTGTGTGTGTGTGTGTGTGTATGTATATGTTTTTGTGTGTGGGGGTGTGTGTGTGAGCATGCATACATAATAGAACGAGACATGATGTGTGTGCGTGTGTATTCCTGCGGTGGGATTTTAATGGCCGATGTACATTAAATACTTTAAATTCTTTTAGGTGTAAATTTGTAGCAAGGTGTCCCTCAAACATGATACACCATGACGAAAAGCGGCAGCATGTGAATACAGCTGCTTCCTGAGTGTCCTAGGAGCACACAATGACAAGCGACTGTTTTTCCTCATGCATATGCATTCGGGAGAGACAGAGTTTGGTGCAAATCCATGGGAGGAGACGCATAATAGTGACTGATTACTCACTTGCTATGGAACTGGGGAGGACAGTTAGTGAAAATGATTTTTTTCTTCTGAAAACCGGTGTAATCCAGACCGAGGTTTGCTTGTTTATGTAAATGTTATTGTTGCTCTGAGGTCTTATCCTCACATGCTTTCCTATTTAAATGGAGGAATGTGTTAATCATGTGTTATCTGTGTTGTAGTTTTACAAGTGATCTGAGATACTGGGCTTGAACCTATGTTCTTGTTGAATCAATTAGCATCTACTATATAAATATATGGAGTGAGCTGCAAACCCTGATGTGTTAGCTTATGGTACATTCATTTTTAATTAGCTATTTTTTTCTCTTGGATACTTTCAGACTTAAAAAAGGATAGGCCCGTTGTGTTTATAACTAACAGTCAGCAAGTAACTTTTTTGCCATTTGATTTCTTTATCACAGAATGTTTGATTTGTTGTTGTTTGGTGGTTCAGTGATTTCATTCATTGCCAGTACAACCCTGATTAAATCATCACAACTCAGGTGTGGCTGCTACAAATTGTGTTTAGAGGGTAGTGTGCAATTTGTGCTGGCTGGCCTAGTCATTGTTTTTGGTGCACTCTCTTCTATCCCTGTGGTCCTCAGGGTGCTGGAAGTGTGTCTAGTGTTGACTGAGACAGAGCAGAGATCCTGGGAGAAGTGTTTGACATTTAGAGGAGCTGGTAGGACAGGGCTGGCATCGATCAAGCTCGACCATCACCCAGCATATAAATAAAGATGAGCTGGAATGACCAGACCGGCCCAGAAAGCACACAGAGAGAGAGAGAGAGAGAGAGAGAGAGAGAGAGAGAGAGAGAGAGAGCGCAAGAGAGAGAGAGAGAGAGAGAGAGAGAGAGAGAAATAATTTTATCTGTGTTCATCTTTATGTACTTTGGTCAGAAAGTTGTTGCCAGTGTATAAACACTCTAACAACGGTGCTTTAATTAGGTAGGAAAGGAAAATAATTTTATAAATACAGTACACACTGCATCCCTACTTCCTAATATTTAAAATCATTGCGGGAAATGCATGACAATTGGTGTGGTTAGCATCTATTTTTTATCTATATTTCAAATGTAAAAAACATTCTAACATTGCATGTACAAATGAAGAAAGTTTTTTTATCCAAAGAATTATGTCCTTAGATGAACTATTGGTTGCTGTCTACGGCTGTCAGTCTGTAAACAAAGACCCCAAAGACACAAAAGGCCAGATGCACGTGTGGGAGAAGGCTCAGTGGAGAGGAAATCTGCTTCAAAAATGGAGTCCAGTTTACAAAGGCTGTCACTAATCACAAAGTCAGTGAATGGGATGGACTGATAATCATATTTTGTACATAATGCATATCTGAACTCTACCATGTAGTGTGCCAGTATGGATGTGCAGATAAGCTTGCAGAGATAAAGGACATTTCAGACAGTACTTTCAGTATGTTTCTCTTTTGTAGGACTGAGATCATTGACTGATAGCATTCAGCTATTGTGTTGTATGTTCTAAAACAGAACAGTCCACAAAGAAAATGAAAAAAGTTAAAGGCGTTTTTCCTTTTCTTGTTCTGCTTTGTTGATGACTTTCAATTGATGATTGGTGTTAAGCAATAATCCACTGTACATACAATACCACTGCAGCGGCACACGTTCACTCTGCGCTGATAAACAATCCTGAAGTAACCATGGGGAGAGGGTGTCAGACTTGAGGTTTACAGACTCCGAGAAGTAGGGGATTAGAAGCTATCAGCTCCTCATATTAATCCAGGGGAGTGGTAAGAAACACTGTAATTTTATGTCAGCATTTTGTGCTATTCTGCTACAAATCCTAAACTTGACCACGGTGCATCTGGCAACATTTGCATAATGCGTCTTTGCCTACTGTACGTTACATGGTTAGTCCTACTGTCTAATGTTGCTGCAAACTAGCCAAATAGCAGGTAACCAAGCCAACAACTGTTTTTTTTCCATGAAACTTAAGGCATGAGTAGCTACTTTCTCCTTCCTTGTAATGAAGTCCCATAGGAGGCTGAGTATTGCTTTAATGCACGTGATCTGTCACATCGTACCTCTATCATTGATTTAAGGTTTGCAGAAGTACAATATCATATACTGCTGGAGCCCTCCATCAAACCAGGCAACAGCAATGATTTATGCTCCATGGCTGGAGGTCAAAAGAAGAATATTCATCTTATACTCTTTGCATATACAGTATGTCAATATCATCTGTTCTTCACAATATGAAGAGGATAACCCCGCTGGCCAAAAACATAGATTTTCAGTGCTTATAAGATAATAATTGTTTCCGTTACTACTGTGGATGCAAAGTGGAATAGCATACATCAGCTGGCAAGTCTGGATTTTTTACCTGAAAATAAATCTGATTCCATTCAAGGGTATGTTTCACTTTGCATTATATTAAAATATCAGGTTATATATTATGCAGGATTAACACCCACAGTGTTCACAAGCCTTTCATGAGGTGTAGACAGAGACAAAGGTGTCAGGTGTGATACAGCCAAAGGCCTATGGATGCGTTTGGTGGAATTGTTCGTGAAAATGTGCTTTTCAGTGATAATATTCAACAGAGTTCAGTTTTCAACCTGACTGCTCCTGACTGCTATCATTGTGAGTTTGACTCGGGACTGACAATCCTGCATCCAAATCCTGCTCATTTCACATGAGCTTCCACTGATTCAGCTCTCCTACGCTACGTGCCATCTCTCCTGGCACATTAGGCCGCTCTGAAAGGAGACAGATGGTGCTGATGTACAGATAGAATGAAAAGCACACAGAGAGAAAGACAGAGAGAAAGAACGAGAGCGTGTCACAGTGGCCAGCTCTCTCTTAAGTAGTTTTGTTATTCGATAATTTTTTCTTGACTGAAATTTCTCATTATGGTCAGACAATTTATTCTACCGCTATTATAAATGCTAATCATGAATATTCTTGCTTACTTTGTATAGGCCTACTTTTGGGTAATCTTAGTAAGTGGAAAGCTTGGGGTGTTATTTTGCACTGGAGAAGACCATTTTTTGAAAGGATGATTTATAGTCATGTTAGTGATATCTGCGTAGCGCTGTGCTATCACAGATTGACAGCAATTTCAAATGGAGATCTGTAACCTGAACATATCAAGGGAATGTGTTTAAAACACAATCTGTTATCATGTTTTAAGCTGACTGAGTGCAGCCTCATGTCTGTAGCTGATGACAAAATTAAGCAGCTGTGTCAGTGTGATGTAGTGCTGTTAAAATGAATCTCCCTGATGGACCGGTTGCATGATGTCCAAATTGAAATCATGCCATTGAAAGGGGCGCCCTGGAGGTATTCAGAAGCTGCTCTACAGTTTGAACATGGAACAGCTGCTCTTTCCAGGTGGAATGTGCAGCTCAGAGACAATTGAAGTCAATTTGATAAAGCAATGGGGACAAGTCCTCTGTGTCCTTGCAATAAATAACAGTTCTGGAGTTACAGTTCTGCCTCTCCAGTTTTTGCGCTGCTACTCAGTGTAATGGTGCTTATATTCTGAGATGGTGCAGCATTTACTTTCTACTTTTTTCAAGATTAAGACTATTGATTGATCATTGATGAACCTTAGTGCTTCATACAGTGCTCATTGCTTCATACTGTGCTCATGGCTTTGATTTTGCCTTGGTCCTACTTCGTGTCCTTGAGGTACGTCTGAAATTACGTGTTCTTCAATCCAAAGAGAAAAAACAGTGTAAGTGTGACAATTACCATAGAAACAGAAACCTCCAGTGTGGGGAAAAGAAAATAGATCAAGCTCACAGGAGTGTAAACAAACAGTTAAAAGCACAATGTCTCCATGGTGAGCCTCTTTGTGTTTACATAATTATTTTTTCTTATTTGATTCACTTTTAAGTGATGATTAGAAGCAAGGGAGCGTGATATTTAAAATATCAGAATGAGTTTTCTTGGCCAAGTATACTTACATACACAAGGAAGTTTGGTACGTGTTAACTCTAAGTACACGTGCAGGCATGTAGTATGTTCAGTAGTAAAATACTGATACATTTAGTAGTATAAGATAGTATAATAGTAAAAGTAAAAAAGTGATATAGACATATGCTGTACCATACAGACAACAGATCCATAGTAGCATTATATCAACATAATGTACGACTAATACAATATAAATATAGTGTGCAAGTATGCCGGAAGCATGTGGAATGCTTGCATAGTTAAAGGCGCTCTGAGCGATGGTGTTTGATGTCACTTCTTGTTGACGTTCGAAGTATTGTCAAACAAAACGGAGGATAGCTCCCTCCTCCCCCTCCCTCCCATGCTTCCTGAAAGACTCATGAACGTGCAACCCCCACCCAACCCCTCCTCCAAATCTACTGTATCTTGTCGTTTATTGGCTGGAACAATGTTTGTTATGTTTCGTTTCGTTTGTTATGCTAGGTTTGCCCACTGCGTTTTTTTTACAGTGTGTTCAGGGGACAGGCAGCTAGCAGATTGTGAGGAGATGTTTGCTGTATGTAACAACAAATGTTTTAGTCCTAAAAATGCGGCACATCGCTTAGAGCACCTTTAAATGTGTAGTTGGTGAATGGTTATATAATTCATATATTTTTCTGAGGAAACTGTTCTACTGGAAGTGCCATGATCTTCCTGCATTTCTATTAGTGTATTTTCTACCCTGCTTCATTGCCGTCCATAGACTAAGCCAAAGCAGTAGCTTTGCTTTCATGTGGCTTATGTTTGGTGCTTAGGTAAGTGGTGGTCTGCTTTATTTACTGAATATAATGGAATATGAGCTGCCAGGAGATTGGTAGGTTATTTTAGTCATTCCCAGGGTCTCTCTCATGCCTTATAGCACTCTGGGGGCAGTATGGGATTGAGTGTGTAGTTGTGTGTGTGTGTGTGTGTGTGTGTGTGCGCTTGCAAAGGGTTTAGGTATTTCTTTTTGTTACAGCTAGGTGAGTGTCAAGAGCCGTGGTCAGATAGAATGGAGGACCAAGAGAAAGTAGTGTAGGAGAAAAAATAAACTGGCCTTAATGAATCCCTGACCAGATATAGTCCTCACTGAGTAAAACTCTGCCCCAGAAACAAACCCATAAGTACCAAACCAATGTCTCAACCTCACTGCTCTCCTGACGTCCTGATCCTTCTGTATTATTGGAGGTGCCCAGACAAAGCTTTGGCTGGTGTGGCCAGGAGCACTGGAACAGCAATGCTCTAGAACACTGGCAGCAGTAGAACATTCCTTCACAATAATATGACAGTGGAGTGCTCATGTGAACCATGTATTAATGGTAATCATATTTTTAAAACACTCGTTTTTAAAACAATGTGTTCATGTTTCTTAACCTAGGATTTGATAAAGTATACCTTCATCATTCCGTCATTATCGTGATAAGATAATGACATATCATTTGTAAAGCCCATGGTCAGATCCAGACCTTGGAGTTGTTTGTGACATTTAGACATTTTGTTGCAGTAACTGTCATGGTCCTTATATGCCACGCTATGTTTTACATAGGCTGAACTAGGTCACAGGCAGACACGTGCTGTGTGTGTGTGTGTGTTGGAGGGAATGATCTTCTATTGATAGTGGTGGGCTAATGTAGTTTCAGAGGAAGACTTTGCTGACACATTTGAAAAGTGGCCCTGAGGGGTGGCTGCAATTACTGCCTGGTGTCACCACAGTGTTGAAGGGTTTAAGCTGGGTTGGAGCTCAGGGGTATTTAAGCAACGTGTGATGCTGTACTTATTAAGCTGATGCTGGAGAGCAGAAACTAGTTCAGTGGCATCGCTTCACAACTGAAACGCATTTCAATTTATCTACTGCTTATATACTGTAGTTGTGTCATGTTTTAAATTAAATATTTATTGTTTTGAACACTTTCTGTTAAGTCTTATGATGCTATAAAATAATGTATTCAAATATCACAATAATTCAGAAACATTTGTCATGACCAATTATATGTTTCTTGATAACCCCATACTTTGTATCTGTGTATCTGTGTATCATTGTATCTGTGATGTATTACATACAAATCATATTAATGAGCCATGTTAGTAACTAATGTTAGGCTATATAGCTACATAGTCAGATCTGATATTCCCATAAATCAATCGTCAGTGTCATTATTGTATTATTAAACTTCAAGAATTAGGATAGTTTAGATAGGAAGGGATCATACTAACATTGTTTTGTCTCTGTGATTACCGCACTCACCTACAGTATAGTGTAGTAATTGAAACATTATCTCTATTGAATCAGAACCAGAATCAGGTCAGATAATTAATGGGAAAGTAGAGTGAAGATCAAAAAAGCATTTATGTTTAGCTTTCTACAGCAGGAAAAATCGGCAGTTGTGAAGATTTGAATTTTACTGGGTCAGAGCATCTCAAAAGTAAAGCTTCAGTACTTATGAGGGTTTCCCCAGAACGCTCTGCAGTTAGCCGTCCAGGGACCTTTCCGTTAGCTTAGGTTCTATTCTGACATTTTGGCATTGGCCCTTGCTTTCTAATATTTTTAAAGCATCTGTCCATGAGGAAGGAGGAATTAAGATCTTCTAGGTGACTCAAAATAAACCAATTGGGAAGTATTCAATGCACCAGACCAGACTGTACTGTAGTGGACAGCTACTACATCTATCCACAGTGGTCCAAGGAAGTAATATCAGTGGACCAGTGGGAAGGTCATGGGTGGCCGAGGCTTTGGGGAGTGAAGGCTGGCCCATGGGGTGATGATGAGCTATTGTTGCTCTGATTGCAGAAGAAGTTATAAGACTGCCTCTGATAGAAAGAATGCACAGTGCAGAGGGGGGATCAACAAAACATTAAGCAGGTGTGCAGAGTGTTCCTGTACTGTATGCTCGGTGTAGAGCTGCTCTGTCTATTCTAGCTTTTTCTATTTCCAGAACATTCTATTGTTAGTTTTAAAACTTGGAAAAAAAACTCAGTTTAAGATGACTATGATAAAACTATAATATAATGAAATTAGAATCAAATACTGTAGAAGGGATCTCTTGAAGTACATCTTTTATTTGCATGAAGCACATTAGCTTACTGTTAGGCTCAAGGCATTTTCTAACACCCACCTATGAACATACTGACACATAGGGTACTCAGAGGTTTAGGGTGCACACACACACACACACACACACACACACACACACAAACCACACACTCACAATCTCTTATCTCTCTCTCTTTGTCTTTCTTCCTCTCTCTGTCTCTCTTGCATATACAGACATACACAGACCCAGTCTCTCTCTCTCTCTCTCTCTCTCTCTCTCTCTCTCTCTCTCTCACACACACACACACACACACACACACACACATACTCACACAGAAACACAGTCTTTCTATCTCTCTCATGCACACACACACATACACACACACACATTGCTTGCAGCAATCTTGCTTGCGCCAGGAAACACCCTTGTCCCTCTGAGCTCAGAAATGTCTGTTGCCTAGCAACATTGGCTTTTGTGAGGAAGAATCGCAGTTCAGCAAAATAGTATCTCAATTATTGTTGCGGTTACACTGAGGGGACTAAGTGTGTTCATGGTTCTTGGCTTGAACGAGTATGGTTGGGAGTTCCAAGGCATTTGTAAAATGTTTTGCCTGACAGACCTCTTGTAAGTCATGTGTACATGAAAAGACTCCAGACAGATTTCAGCGATCAGCACCATAATCGCTTAGTAGTTGATTTCACTCTCTGTGTAATCCCAGATTAACGATTTGGTGGGAACACATTGGAAAAGTAAGTTAATCTTTGCAACTTTCAGTGTCAGTCACTCAGTGTTTTAAATGTAATTCCGATTGTTTTTTCCAGATACAGAAGCTGTTAGAGATATTGTGTTGTTGCAAGTGTGCAAGTCTGTGTTTAGAGCACACATTGAGGGGGGTGGCATAATGGCAGTCCAATACCCTTATTGTACTCCTTGCTGCAGTCGGTTAGTTCTCTTGTTCGAGACCATTTTGGACACCCAGTGTGGCCATTAGGATAAACAAGTTTGATCATATAGGTGTTAATTGAGAAGAAGTTTTGAGGTTGATTTTGAAGGAGGTTATTATATTCTATATTTATCCTACAATATTTAAATGAATTAACCTTACTTACAGATATGAGATGAAAACATTTTTGTGTTGAAGACTTTTGCCGGTGTGGACTCACACCAGAACAGTTTCACACAGCACTGCATGGTTACTGCAATGCTTTTGTGCAAGATTAAATTAGTTCCTCCAAAGAGAACTGTGATGTGCATGGTCTGCCATTGTCACTTAATTCGGCAGCTGGATCGCTGATTTTATTACTGTTCATTTAGGAAACATTCTGTTTGGAGATTGGTAGCATTAAATAAATATATTGGTAGCATAACATCCCCATTCTCATGCCTTTCATGGCATATCATTTGGAATTCCAAGTGTTGCTGTTATTGGCATTATTTTTTGAATGGCACCATTATTTCAAAATGTCTGTGTTTCTTGAGCTCCCGATGTGTTTAATCATGAGGTTAAGTTTTTGCGTGTAGGGATGACTTTTACCTCAGTGTCAGACCTGTGCAGAAGAAAACGCCTGCAACCGATCCCAAAGGTCCACTGTAACATTGAATTTGTCTTAGTGGGACATCAATAAGTGGCAGAGAACAGCCAGACTCCATTAACTATCCACACTCAATAGCCAGCCAGTTGGGTTTCCTGCTGAGTCGAATCAGCAATTCAGACACAAAGACCAAGGGAGAGGTAAGGTGTAAAATTGGCGTCTACTCTTCTCAAATGCACAATTTGATTGACACATTGTTGTATGGAGTTGACACATTCTTGTACCACTTCTAGGCAGTAAGATGTGGATTTTTGTACCCTCACGATTTTCCCTCTGCCAGTCATTACACCTGCAGTTAAGGTGTTCTAGTGTCTTTTGGAAAATAATGAAATGAGTCATCCAAGAACATTTCAAAGAACAGTAGAACACACAATGGCACATCATGTCTTTATTAGACTTTTGATGACCACTTTCTAGCTTTTTTTGCAGTTTTTTTGCCCTTTTCACTCTTTCTAAGGTTCTAAGTTCTTTTAAAGAAATGAAGAAAAAAATTGATACAAAAAAAAAGAGAAATGTCCCTTGTATCCAACCAGATATCCATGAACACAACCCAGAATCTAATCCATAATATAAAGAGTATCTTTAATTTTGTTCTTTAGTTAATGCCCGTTATTCTCAGGGGCCACAACATTCCCATTTACGTTCAACTGTTCCAGATTCCCTCTTTTTTTTCCCATTCGCTCTCTGGCACAAACATGCTAGAGCCCTCCCTCATACTTGTTCTTAAATTCACCCATGGATCACCTCTGCAAGCGCACAACCCAAGCCCTCTATGCACCAGCATGGATAGCAGTATGATGGATTGAGTTTTCTCCGGCTTAACGAGAGTAAGAATAACCCCCTGGTGACCACTGCTGCCGAAGGAACTAGGCATACGCTGAGTTCATCAGCAGTCCACCTAAAACTGCTTACTGTTGAGGAATCATATTTCTTTATTTAGTGATTTTCATCTCTATTTGGTGTCCAGCATGAATTATTCTATTAAATATTAAAACACAAACTAAAACTCTCAGTCCTGCAAAAAACAAATGTAACTTTTACGTTAAAGTAATTACATCTATAAATTAGAGCTTCAGGTATTACTGTAAGACATCCATGCCTCTCATAGCTGCTTATTAGAAAATTATTAAAAATGAATTGTCTCATCAGCTAATCAACCTCTGTTTGACGGGAGTAGGTGGGTTTTTGCAGTAGTAGAAATTACCATCGCATTTGTCTCCGCAATGTGAAACTGCCAGAAGAGATGAAGGTGAAGGCGGCCATATTTGAATATGTTACAAATACACAGGGGAAACCCTGAAAACAAGCCTGACGGTGCAAAGGTTCTGTGTCATTATTCGTGACTGTGCCCAGACAAGTGGGAGAGCCATTTGTCTGAAACCATGCATACAGTAAAGTGTAAATAAGTGAAAGAGAAAGAATGAACCCCTCAAACACTCTGCACATTTTACATTAAGCATTTTACATGCAACTCCCTGCTGTAAATGCTGTGATCAAGAACATCAAGCTGTCCTACAGATTGTCAGTAAAAGAGCTGCAGCTGTACACTCCAAGCATGATGTTTCATGCTCAGCTGTGGAAATCCATCTCAGGGCCATATAAAATGCATCCTATTTTTCAAACAACTATTTGGCACCTGTCTTGTGTAAAAATGATCCATCAATGATTAACACTATGTGACATGACGGTTTCCATTAGATAATAAAGCAAATGTCAAGGTCTTAAAGTCTTAAAGTATTTATTAACATATTACTTAAAGTCTCTGAGCTCTCTGAGATATTTTATTCTGGAAGTTGGTGCTGGGAATTAGCTGAATCCTTGCTATGCTGAATACAAAGAAAAGTCTGAGACTGTAGCTGAGTAGCATAAATACGACTGAAAAAAAATTGTTCTCGCCTGCTTTGAGAAGCAAGAAAGGCTCCAGTGCATGAAGAGACCCCATAAGGGAATTTGCCTGCACATAAATAAACTAGGAGGTGTTGATGAGGTTTTGATCCTGCTGTCGCCTGCGCGCGAGTCCCACCTACACTCCTCACAATGTTGGATGAACCATGTGGGGCTTACACGTGAGAGTCCATGTTTGCTGGAACAATGAATGCAGTGAAGGAGACTGTCAAGGCTCTTTTTATATGCATCATGAACCCACTTTCTGTGACGGTCTTTTAATGTTAGTGGGAACCACTGCGTCTTAAACATGTGTTTTTTCAGGTGCATCTCGTGTGTCTTTGACAGAGAAAAGCAAGGAATGTCCTAATTTAGAATCTGCCATCTTGTCCACCATCTATTTTGCTGTAAACAGTGATTGAATATATATTCTGTAGGCCCTGTCTGGAGGTCAGTCTAAAAAAAATGAGAAGAAGAATGCTGTGATCACTGAAGAATTGTGTGTGGCACTTAGGCGGTAGCGCTCAATACCTTATTCAGAGCACAGGGTCGATCCTGTCATGGGTCTCCCGTTAAGTTGTTCAACTTCAGTTGTCCAATCAAAGGGAGTTGGAGTGGAGTGAATGGAGGTCAGGTGAGGGGATGACACACAGCAGAGATAGTTGTAGCATAGGTGACCGGAAGAAGCAAATGGGTTGGATTAGTCCATGTGACTCACTTCAGATATGTTGCCATAGAAAGGTTTGTGGTGGCTCCAGGCTACTGCAGGTAAGGTATGTAAGGTACTGTATATGGCAACACAACACTACTGTAGGGATGACCAGTGGCTGCAATGTCCCAGACAAGAGGCAGTCCTTCCCAATAAGACCACCGAGGAGTGAGTTTACCATGCACCATCCCTATGAACTATAAAGAAGTTTACAAGAGTGGCCCCCTGATGCTGTACCCTCACCATGCCTCACTGCAAAAATAACATTGGTTGACTCAAACATTCATATTTGCAACAAGAGGTGGGGAACTTACTTATACTTAAGATTTTTTCCATTCGTAAGTAAAATGGCTACATGCCTCTTCACGCTGCTTAGACTAGTCATATTTATGATTTCATGATTTATTGTATAAAATGACATTGTGTACTAGCAGAAAAACACCAAAGAAAATGACAAAGTAAAAGATGGGCTATTAATGACATGTTTCATCATCCCTAGGATGACCTACTTTGTTCTTGTGGTTTCCTCCACAACTTTTGCCTTGAGAAATATTTGAATAATGCATTTAGTCACCTCTTTCAAGATCTTTTTTAATCTGCATCCTGTAATCACAAGCTAATGTGTTTGCCAGTAATGGAGAGGAATGACCTGGTCTTTGTCTGGTTTCAGTGTGTTCAGACAGCACCCCACCAGGGCATTAGCGTCTGTTAATTTGGTTAGCATGGTGACAGGTTTTGGCTGCTTGTCAAAGGTCACTATCTGCGTCTTTTGATCTATTACTTAGTCCACTAAAGACATAAATGGGCAGCAGGTGATCTGTTTTCAACAAAGTAAATTAAATGCCACAATGATAAACAAAATTATGGAGATGTCTGTCTCCTTTTAATTTTTACCAGTCCCACCCCTGAACAACTTAAGCAACAATGGCAGCTTGTATGTTTATATGCTCACAGATTTAGAGATATATTTTTTTATGAAAATGCATTATGTTTTTTTTTTACTTTGTCAGCTTGGTAAAATTGCTACAATGCACACCTCAGCAGAAATGTTGACCTGTACTAGTGTTGAATGATTTCTGTAATCAAATTTCCCTTAACTCATGTTTGCCACATGGTTCGAGAGAATGAGCATGCTGGTCATTCTGCTGAACTGCGTCACCCTTGGGATGTTCCATCCTTGTGAAGATATCAAGTGTGACTCGGAGCGGTGCAAGATCCTCGAGGTGAGTGGCCCTCTACACCCCTGGAGTACCACTGCTCTTTTACGCATGCTTGTGTGAGAAATACACCACTCACCCAGAAAATGACAGCATACCTCTTTGTTTATTTACCACTCTGATTGCTGACAATTATAGTTGGGTAAATAAATCAAACATTGACCATTTTTATATTAGCCATTTTAGTAGCCATTTTTGACTTGTAACTGAAACCAGAATCTTTAGTTCTGTGACTGAAATTCTGATGGTTTATGCTCTTTGGCTACAGCACAGTGTAGTGCTGTACTCAGTGCGGTCTGAAAAACAGTGTTGAAGTGCACAGCCGCACCTATCACACAGACCTTGAAGGAGCAGTGGACTAGCATAGCTATTCATCTGAATTACTGCTCTCCCTGAACGCATCCAGCCATGGAAGTGACCAAGATTGCCATCTCCTTCTTCACTCCAGACACCAGTTGAGAGACAGTGACAAAGTACTCGGTGTAAAAAGTTAGACTGATCAGCCTATATCCTAGTCTTATTCTCACACATATTTCAGGATGGCCATGCGGTTTTTCTCTTGAGATTGGGAATAAAAAAATGGCCTCAAGGCATTTAATTTATCTCCTTTGACAATGGGATTGTCATTTCTGATTGGCTGATAAGGTAGTTATTAAATTCTTAAACTGGATACCTTTAACTAAATTGACCAGATACGAAATTAAAGGTGCTCTATGAGATGCTGCAGGATTTTAGCGCAATTTCATTTTTGTATCAAATTGTAGGCATCTCTCTTTGATTGGCTTGCTTTTTGCCCCCTGAATACATAGCAAAAAAAACCCAGTCTGGAAATACAACACAGGGGCTGTAATCCTCAAACGAAAACTCAAACAACCCTGAACACAACAAACCACAGCCAACCAAGATTTCTCAAACTTTTGAACACTTTCTAAAACAATGATTACTAAGCACTTCACAACTATCACAGTGTCTGCAAACAGCATGAAACTGCATGATTTAAATCTGCTACAGGATCAGCTTAAATTATTCTTTTTAAGTTGGCTTGGAAGTCAACATGTAAATTTGTACTGCAGCAAAGTGCAGTGTACCACTTTATTTTGCTGTCGAGTTGACACAAGGAGGTCTTTTCCTTTTTGCCTGGGGCTCCTTGAGGTTTACAGTGATTATCTCCTCTGATGGATGATCAAATCCCATCCCTCTTATCCTATGGAAATTGGCACGGGCACTTTAGTGAAGTCAAGAGAGGGAGAGCAGCAGAGAGACTCATCCGACAGGCGGTCCACACATGCAGTCCTCTCCCATCACTGTCTAGATGATGGCTCCCAGGGGGCTGGCATGACTCTGGTTAACCTCTCGCTGAGCCAGAAATAATGCCTTCAGTGGAGTAATGGTATCTGAGGCAATGTAATAAAAGACTGAGCGTGCCAGAGACCTTGCTTGTGATCCACCCCCACTCCTTATCCCACACAAACAATAGCGCACACATCATCAGCTTGCTTACTCCAGCTCACCCCCCACTGCAGCACTGAGTGGGTACTGTGCTGTGCGTCCTCTCGCCATGCTCCTAAGGGGAGCTAATGTGAGGGATGAGAGCTCAGGAGAGAGACTGATCACACTCTCACTGTACCGTCATTAACGCTCCATCAATTAGGATTGAAGTAACATAGGTATATATACAATAGATAGGGATGTACTGTATGTATTAGGAGTACAATACAGTATACTTTAGGTATGTATATATGGTGCATTAGAACTACTAAAGACATGGTGTACCAGTCAAAGTGATTTTTTGGGATGCCTGTCCAAACTGAGGTTATGAACAGAACCTAAAAAGTATGTTGTACAGTATAAGAGAGCAGAAGTCCCGAATCTTAAAGGTATACTCTTTCTGACTGTCAGAATGACCCAGAATGTGAAATATGATGTACATGTGGGTACCATGTTTTCCTGATATCATCTCAAGTTAGCATTCATAACAACAATATTTCACATTCATGTGTGCTGATTTCCTGGCTTGTTTGAAGTTGATTGATTAAAAAAAACTGGGATTCAGTTCATCTCACTTTCTTAGCACAGCAGAACCCAGTACTCAAACTGTGTTTAAGGTGCTCTATGAGATGTTGCAGGATTTTAGCATGATTTCATTTTTATCTCTGATCGTAGGCATCTCCCCTTGATTGGCTAGCTTTCTGCCACACTCTGAAAAAGCCCTGGTCTCGATAGTCAACACAGGGGCTGTAATACTCCTTTACTGCCTGCTTTTCATCACAGCTGCTGTGAAACTTGCTGCTGTAAATACAGCCATAAAATGCAGTCAAGCTAATGTATGGAGTGCATTATAATTATCAGGGGAGAACTAGGAATTCTCCTCAGGCTTTTCCCGTGCTGAGGTGAGGTGCTTGTACTCATGGAGCTTGTGCGGAGGAAACAGAGTTTTTAAGAGGAGCAGCTAGTTGCTGGGTAAGATATGCAAAGGAGAGTGGAGGATGTTTGCCGTCCTTGAGAAAGATGCCTCATTGAAATTGTGAACCACATAGCAGAAGAACTCTTAAACCGGCACTAAGCAACATTCTGTTTTTCTCTCTCACGAGCTCCCTCTAAAGCCCGCTGTATTGCATTGTATTGCACTGCATTCTATTGGAGGCGGTCCGCCCTGCTGAACATTGCAAGTGCTGTATCTACCGCTATTGGCCACGGTGGCGCATTCTACACCATTCGTTCGCCGTGTAATGACTAATTTTAGCATCCTAAACAGTATGAAACGGATTAATTAAATGAAAAATGTTGCGTAGTGGGCCTTTAACGCCGTAATCATAACTCGACCCATAACTGAGCTCAGCCCATTTGTCTTGCGCTATCAAACTTTATATAGTTATTATGATAGATATATAGATAGATAGATACTTTATTGATCCCCAAGGGGAAATTCAAGGTCCCAGCGGCTTAAAAAAATCACACACAACATATACTACAGTGTACGCATGAATGTACTGTGGTCCAGTATGAGGTGTGTGTCAAGGTAGTAGTGCAAATTAGTCCAGTAGTGCAACAGTGCAAGATTAAAAGTCTAGTGACCAGCAATAAATATGTGCATATGTAAAATGGGCAATAAAAAATATAAGCATAGCAATTATATACACATTTATCCAAAGCGACTTAGTTTTTTGTTAGCTATCAATTATTTCAGAGCTAGTCTCCCCTAGAGCAACTTAAGGCTAAGTGTCAGCCTGGATTTGAACCTACTGTTTCCAGGCAGCTAACATGCTAGCCAACTTGGCTTAAGCGCTATGCCACCACCACCTTAGAATGAAACATCAAAATGTAGGCTTCTTGGTTTTTTTTTCTTGAATTGTGTTGCAAACATCTCATCCAGTTTGACATCTAATGCTTAGAAGAAATAGCTCTTTTATTTTGCTGTTGTATCTTACCCAGCAGATGGAAGCAGCTCCATCATGCAACCCTGTTTTCTTTTAGTTTTTTTTTTTTAAGCTGTTACCACAGCTACCTGACTGTCACCTGAACTGCAGGAAATCCTCAGAATCTTTTTGTTTCTCTTTCTCTTTATATTTTATGAGGAAGAAAGTTTTGGATGCTAAATGTATCAAATCTGCAAAACAATTTGATGTTTACTTTCTTTTCCAGTGCCATATTTTTAGAGACAGATAAGCAGACACTCTAAATAATTTCATATCATTCCCCACTCTGTAATTATGTAATTATGCTTGTCTGCACTCACAAAACAAAAGTCCTCAAAGAGGCTACCTGCATTTGCGTACTTTATGTACAGGCAGTACAATGCATTTGCCCTCATTAAGTATTCCAGAGGTACTTAAAATGTCTGCTTTTTTATATTAGTGTGTGTGTGTGTGTGTGTGTGTGTGAGAGAGAGAGAGAGAGAGAGAGAAATCTGACTGAATTAAATTGTCTTCAATTGTCAATGTACAAGAAATCTCCACTTTCACTTTGATGAAGATAACCAGTTGTTGTTGTTGTGTTCTGTACTGTTAATAAGAAATAGCATAGAATGTATCCATGGGTCTGATGATCCTGAATAGTGCCATACTGGTGGCTGGGGGAGCATTAGTTATTTCAGTGGTCTTTGGCTGAGCTGGGACACACACATGAGCTGGGACACAGGTTGGTGGGGGCTGTCTAAAATAAGGTGTGGTGCAAATTGTGCCAGGTCTTTCTCTCTCTTTCTCCCTCCCTCTCTCTCTCTCTCTCTCTCTCTCTCTCTCTCTCTCTCCCTGTTGCACAAGCTCTGTCCCTGACCCACTGTGTGTGTACAGGGATATTCGACAGGATGTTGTATTTTGTGTTTTTTTATACACTGCAACTGCATGAAATGCCTGCACTTCATATAACTTTGACTCATTGTTCAGTGTAATGTTTGAGTGCCCGTAGTCATAAGATGAGGTATCCCTGGGTGCAGTAGTGTTCATGCACCAGATTGTCTGGCTGTTGTCTGATTGTTCTCTGCACTTCCCCCATGGCGCACTGCAGTTCAGTCCGAGAGAGGATGATTAGTGTCTGGTATTATTCTGGGGAGGCGCCTGCACCCAGGGAAGCCCAGTGTTTGGATTAGTTCTCTTGAGGGAGCACAGCTGATGCACACAATCTCTGAACAGCTCGCGCACCCACCATAATCATTCTCTATTGCGTTCTCTCTCTCTCTCTCTCTTATACACACACACACACACACACACACACACTCAAACACACACTCACAGTAGCATAATGGCACAACCAGTCACTTGAGCTTGGCAGCACACACTGGCTTACCTTTTCATCAGACACACACTAGCTGACATACATAAATGTGGACACACATGATTGTTCACTGACGTTGGTTTCATAACACAAGAAACAGCTTGGTCTTTCCCTCCTCTCTCTGTCTCTCTCTCTCTTTCTCCCTCTGTCTCTCCCTCTTTCCCTCTCCCCCCTATCTTTCTCATCTCTCCCAGTCTCCTGCTTCCTCCTACGCCATTTTGCATAGCTACAGTCAGTTCCAGCTGGCACGGGTGCTTTTGCCAGTATCTGAGCAGGAAGGGGTTCCCCTTCTCTAAGCCATTCTCACCAAATGCTCTACCAGCTGGTGAGACATCCCACAAGGTGTGTTACGTAGACAATGAAATTTGACCTTGAGGGACTGGTCCCCCTGCCTACTGCTGCATCCTCAGTCTACACCAAAGGGGATGAGGGAGGGGGGGCACCATGCAAAGGTACCAGCTGGTCTGGGTGTCTGCTGATGAATAAACAAGTAGAAATCTTTAGCCCATGCAAAGCTGAGAATGCCTCTGTGAAGTCAGTCATCACTTTCCTAGAGTGCCCTAGTCTAGCAATCATTGTTTTGATTGTTTGTTTCCTGTTTTCTTAAAAATTGTTTTTAGTGAAACTTATTTTTTTCACTATTTTTTGGTGAAACAGTCTCTTCGCACACAGTAATAAAGAATCTGTAGGACTGCATCCATGCACTTAAATTTGTACTAATCTTTCAATGTTGATAATAAAAAAGGAAGAACAATTTTAAACAAATATATCTGTGATATGATGCACCAGAGTGTTATGTCCTATAAACTGTATAATAAATATATAAACTATAATTGTGGGCCAATTGTGTGTCAAAGTAGCACAGTCTTGTTGGACATGTGATGTGATGGTTTTTTTCTCTCCTGTGTGTAGGATTTTGATGACTTCATCTTTGCATTCTTTGCTGTGGAGATGGTAATAAAGATGGTGGCCCTGGGAATTTTCGGGAAGAAATGTTACCTTGGCGACACATGGAACCGACTAGACTTCTTTATCATTTTAGCCGGGTAAGGGTCCTCTCTGAACATTGTCTTATATGTTTAGATAAAGCAAATGATGTCCACATTCTGCAGACTCTCATGCTATATATCTGGTTATACGTGTTTACATGGTGTCATCCATAGGCCATGTTAATTGAAAGGGGGTTGTCATGCAGTATCCTATCGTACCTAAATTCTCACACTTTGTAACAGAAAATGATAGAGATATAATCACAATCATGGCTAGAGAATGAAGAAGTTATTTTCAGATTGCAAATGGTTTCGCGGTGTCTTAAACCACAAAGCACCGTCTCTGTGCCCAGTGTGTTGATAAATATTGATGATTTCAGGAAATGCTCTCAACACATGGGCCATATGGGTAAATACAGCACAGATGTCTGCCAATGTGGAAAACGGGAGTGAGTGGCATCACTCTGGCAAGCTCTTTTGGCAGTTTAATTGAATCGGTTTTAGTTTAGATTTGTTCTGTAGAATGCAATATATGCAATAGCAGAATGCAATACACAGTATGATTTATAACTTTTTTGTCTGAGGTCATGTTATGTAAGTTATGTTCCCTGGCACTGTGCATATATTGAACTGATGCTGGGTGTAGGTGTACAGGTGCGCACAGTACTGTATCTGTTTTCGGTCCGCATTTACACATAACCAAAGTAAGACAACAATCAAGGACACCTTTTCACCTACAGCATGTTGGCATAATCACTCAAGTTAAAACTTATCCACACAGGGCAAATGCCAGTGGAGGATAGATACTGTCTTCACCTGAACAGTTCCGATACAACCAGGTCCTTGATGTTCTCCTCAGTAGGGGTTCAGTTCTCCTCCATCATGTAGCATATAGTTTTCTATTTTCAGTGGGTATTCTCAATATTAAATAGAGAGGTGTTAAATTAATCAAATTTCAGGTTCATCTCTAGGCTATGATAATAAACAAACAAAATATCAACAACATATTAAGAAATACATTTATTTTGTCTAAATCCCACAGCAAACCCTAGATATATTGTTTTGTATTTTTATTCTCCAAACTTACAAATCTAGTAGTTGATTATGGTTTAAGTGCTGGGCGGCTGCTTTTATGGATTGGATTGAATGATGGTAACAACAGTGATCACAGAAAAGGATATCCTGGTTATAATGAGTAAAGGACATCACCCATATAAAAAGAGCTGTCAATTATCCAGCATATACAAAGTCTAGATATTTTGAAGAATGAAAATGTCCAGACACAAAATCAGAGTAACTTTCCATGTCTATTAGATTTATTTTCTCTGTCTGACTGAGAGCTATTTATGGCGTATGTTACGTGCGGATAGTGTAAATGCAAAAGACATAGCAAAGGACATGGGCAAGGACATCGTTCTGATGACAAACAGCTATCGGGCTACACAAACCTCAGTAGAAGCGGCTGATTTTGACCAGACAGATAAAAGCAGGAGTGCCATGTGGCTGTAAAGGCTGTATTTATATAGACAGCATGGCTACCATGGATATCCTACTTTCATTAAGTGCACCTCCTCATAAATAAATGCAGCTTCAAGGTGAAATAATAACATGAATCCTAGGAGAGGAGTGATTATTTGTGTCTGTGCAAGAGCAGACAAGACTACCTCCTTTTAGGACTATGTGTGTGACTTGTGTGCTCTGTACTGATGTAGAGTGGTCTTTTAACACAGGTAATGGCCTTAGGCTGTACTTGACCAAGACTTTGTTGCACAATGCAGCCAGTCTGCACACACATACACATAAAGCGAGTATTTCACCATCTTTGGCGACCTATTTCACCAAAGCAAACCAAAGCAGGACACGAGGAACATGAGGAATGAGAGAGCATCTGTATAATCCAAAGTGATCAGTCTTTTGCCTGTAGGGAACTCTGGAGAGTCGGGCTTTCCATTACATTTGTAGACTTATCAGACAGAGAAAACAGCAACTTTTTCCAGACCTGGATGTGCAGTCAGGGGGAACCTGCCCCTGTGCAATGAATTAGTGAGATACTAAGAAGTGCACTTAAGGACCCTTTGCAAATATATAGGTAGCTGAAAGTATGATTTAATAGATAGTTGGTCATACACTCATATACCATATAAGCAACCTTCACTCAAGCGGATTTCATCCTTAGAAAAGCTTTTAAAGGAAGTATCCTAGTATTGATGAATAGTACTTTATTAAAACTATTACTAATATCACTACAATTTAAGCAATTGTAAAATAGACAAGGACAGAAGATACTTTTCAATACCAAGGCTAGATTTAGAATTGTTTTGCTTTACTGTTGGATGTAGATGGCAGTGGATTTTGAGCCTGCTTAAAAACTCACCAGGTGGAGAAGATGAACTAACAGTGTATGAAAGCCGGAGTGTGTGAAATGGCTGGAAGGAGGTTGAAGGAGATGGCACCCAGAGGAGAAGCAATGGAACAGCTGCTGTTTAAAAGTCAGATGACATATTCAGAAAACTGTGTACAAAGCCCCTTGAATATGTGAGTGGTGGGCATTTCACAAGAACAGCTGCCCACTAATCAAATGTAAACAATGAAGTTAAGAAAAGTAAAGTTGAACATGTCAGAGAAAGGGAAGTTATTACAATAGAATGTGATCTTTCAGATTTCCTGCCACATCTGGACAATGATCACTATTTTAACCCGACACAACAATTTGGTTTGGCTTTACACTGGCTCTGACCATGATTCAACTATTTGTAACTACCCACTGTACAATAGTTTGTAAAACAAGATGGCAATGTAATATTATAGATCTTTTAATTTCTTTCTGTGATATAACAACTCTATCTAGTTATGTCTAGCTCTTTTATATTATTTATTGTGTTTCCTGGCACATATATTTGCATTTCCAATGGCAGCCATTTCTGACTTCGGCGTCACTGTTTTGTCCTGTTTCACCCTCAGCCTACTTTTCCCCTGTAGTTGTTGGCCGTTGATAGCCCAAGTACTAATAGGCTTATCAGTGGTGCGTGAAATAATTAGTAAGCATGAATTAGCAAAGGAATTTAAATTTAAGTGGCTAATTCCAAATGGCTGTTAACACTAACAGTGTTGGGGTTACTGTCATTAAGCGATGGTAATCACAGTCTGATTTTTAATGTAGCAATTAATGCATGCACAATTATCACTTGTGGAGACCAAAATGCACAATTAGAATAGTTACACTCACGGAGACAGAAATGCACAATTATAGTTGCACTCACTTCTGGAGACAGAAATGTGGTGATGGGAAGGAAATGTGATAAGAATAAAAAATGAGAATGAATATTTATTAGCAATCAGTTAACCTCCCCTCCCAACGGCGAGTGTTAAAGAGGTGACCCTCTCACTCAAACTTGGGTCAGTTGTGGGTGGCCCTGGAGAATGTTTAGTGGATATCTCAGTGCTGTTCTGCAGAGGACAGGCAACAGTATCTCAACAACAACAACACGTGTTTGTGTGGACGTCCCTTATAATTACCTGTTCGGGCTCTGCTTATCTGACACTGCACATGGGCTTTAGATGTATGAAACCACAGTCATAAACAAGAATCTGCCATCTTCTCACTGTATAAGCAATGATTTTTATCTTCTCACATTTAATCCATCACTCATTTATTATAGAATACGTTCTGCGTTGGTGGCAGCCGTGGCCTTCTGGTTAGGGTTTCCGGTTTCCCTCACCATCAGGCCGAGGCTGAAGGGTCCTTGTGCAAGGCATCTCACCCCTCACTGTTCCTGTCGACATAACAGACAGCCCACAGTGCCGAGTTAGTGTGTGCTTCACCTCACTGAGTGTCCACTGTGTGCTAAGTGTACTTAACTAATTCACAACTGGGCTAAATGCAGTGGCCAAATTTCCCCTCACAGGATCAAAAGAGTATAGCAATGTATAATGCAACATTGATTTAGTGTACTGATATGTCTTCAGTAATTATTCATCTGGTTTGCATAGTAATGAATAATGTAATACAAGTGGTGTAATCAAATCCTCTTTGCAACAGTTTGTTCTCATGGAAATGTCTCAAACTGATCCTTAGTGGCAATGGAACTGCTGACAAGACGTCAAAAACAAAACAACAGGCCTCGCCATAGCGTGGCTACATTCTTAGTGTTGACGAAAGCTGGGAATTCCTCAATGCTCTCCCATCCAAATCGCACATATGCCTAGCAGCTGTGCGTGCATGTGTTTGACTCTGGTGTGTGCGGTGTGTGTGTGTGTGTGTGTGTGCGTGCGTGTACGCATGTGAGCCCACGCACAAATGCACATATGTGTTTGTTTCTTAGACATTCCTCTGAAGGAGTGTTGGTACACTGGTGATTTCCCCGCTTCTCCCTAATGTAGACAGCTAAAGTTCAACTTGAGTAACAGATACACCAGATAAATTGCCCTGCTCTTATTAAACTGAATATGCGCAAGTGAGCAGAAAAAGCTCCTTTGATCACGCGTTTCTCTTTTTATGCTTGAATGGTCCAATACCTTGAGCACTGACACCCCTGCTGTCATCCTCTCCGTCTCCTTGCAACTCTGGGATACAAAAGTTTTAGACAAACACTAGAACTTGGATCCAACTATATATTTTATCCAACTAAATATTTCACTTCCTGTATATATTTATTCTTTTACAAATGAACGCGAAATTCTGTAAACACATGAACAAGTATACTGTAATTTAATGATTATTAACTTGCATCGTAAATACGTATATTTTTGCTTACATGAGGATTACATACTTACATGGGAATGTATAAATGCTGTGAAATTTAATTGGGGATCCTTGGATATCACCCTGACTAGTGCTATGGTGAAATGCAATATTGAACTGAAGGACTTGGGGGGGCTACTGGGTGGGGCTAGTCTGACCACATGCCCAAAGCTGTCCAGTAAATGTTTGAGATATGCTTAGGGACGTTCGGGGTGTTCCATTTAATATGTAATGATGTGTACATGCGCAGCAGTTGGACTGATGTTGCCCGCTCTCATGTTTATTGCAGGATGTTAGAGTACTCCCTGAACCTGCAGAATGTCAGTTTCTCCGCTGTGCGAACAGTTCGGGTGCTGCGGCCGCTTCGAGCCATCAACCGAGTGCCCAGTGAGTATACGGCTCTGTAATAAACACATCATTCATCCATAAAAACAGCCACACTCTCTTGTTGCATCATGAATTATTCCGTCAAATACTGCAAGACTCTACTGTCAACTAGCAGGGCAAGTCCACGGTGAATATTGTCACTCAGCCTGAGGGAAAAATGCGACATGAATGATGAATAATGAAAAAAATATAAAATGAAAGTACAATGTGGTTCTTGCTGAGACAAGTCATATGAAATGGTAGCCAGCTGGCCGATGTACATCGGTAAACTTCACTCCCAACACCTTAACAGACGTGCTAGGAAATAAAACTAATACCCTAGGGTTTTGATAAATTCTCTGTTGAGTCACACATTCAATTGGAACACATTTGTGAATAAATTGCATCTTATTATTTGATACATTTTATATTTTTTTAATTATTATTTGATAAATGTTTTATCAGTATGCAGTAGTTGGGTAAATTCAGAATGACCTAGTAGGCTAGGTGACACAATGTGGTAGTCTAACAGCCTGTGTCCTTTTGTCCTTTTGTGGACATCCATGTTTCAGTGTTATATTTAGGAGTATATTTGTTCATCACAAAACATTTCAGAATTGGACTACCTAGGCTGCTTTGCCTGCAAAAATCACATTGTTCCTCTGTATGCAGAGTGCACATGTAGTAATTATTATAGTTAATCTGAAAAGCAATAACAAAAAAAGTAAATATTTTTGGCTTGTTATTAAATATTTAGATAACAAGAAATTTTGAATACTTTGAAGGATTGGACTGTGCAAAACACCACAGGTCACACATGCACCTGTTTGTATGTTGAAGGCCTGTTCACAAAATCAGAGACTAGCAGCCACCCAAGGGATAAATAAGTTACTACATATGACACACAATACAGTGGAAATATTGTCACATTGGCTGAAATCACATTTCGAGATAATCATTCAGAATATGTAATGTAAGGAGTTGCCCTTGAGTAAAATGAATGAATAGAATGATTTCAACTAATAAATCTTATATACGCTTCATTCTAATGAACTATTGAACCCCCCAATGCTCACCTTTTCTTCTTAAGTGCAACAGATTTAATCATTAGATCATTTTCCTCCTCATTACCTTTCTTGCTTCTTTTTACAAATATTGAACCACTGACCAGGATGCTACACATCATAAAGACATTCACACACACACACACAAACACACACACACACTCATGATCGCCCAAGCAAAGAGGAGGAATCCTTTTTGTTTACTGTTAAATTACCATCTCTAATAATTAATTTCAAAGCCATGCTTGAGCTGAGACTATGATCTGATTAAGGTGGGATTTTATTGGGAGCAATTACACGGCTCATGTTCATCTGCACTTGTTCCCTGTATGTGCTGGAATGTGTTATATTACCTCCCCAGACACTTCTTGCTTTACTTTTGATTGGATTAGCCGGCATTGCTTTAGCAGTGAAAATACCCGCTTCCTCTCCATCTCTTTTGCAGGGGTTGACCCAAACTGGCAAATAATCTAGAGTTCAATCGTTAATTCTCTTATTACATCTAAATAATAAAACAAACAAAGATGTACACTGAATTTGAACAAAACCTTTTCATATAGTATTACTACTGTAGAGGACTAATGAGAATTGTGAGTGTTTTTACGCTAGCAAAATGAATGGTCTTGGCGTGGGAACTAAAGTGGGAAGGTGCTTCTTTGTAGGACAGCTGGAGGTTAATTGAACAGGCCCGTGTCCACCTGCTTGATTACCTTGTTGTTTGGGATGATGGAGTGTTGTCATGCTCACTGAAAACCAAGGGTGATGAAATGATGATGATGGTCCTGTGAGCCCCCCAAGTAATTGGAGTGGCCTTTCCAGAGAGTGAAATCATAGTCTGGGGGGGGGGGTCGGGCTGTGCATGTGAAACATGATAGGTGTGTCAGTGTCACAGGGCTGTGGCTATGATAAGGACAGGGGGGCAGAGTGGGGAACGTTTAAGAGCCTGAGAGAAAGGAAAGCCTTGACTGAATGGAAAGGGGCGGTTGGGCCATGCATTTGTAAAGTCAAACAGCCTCTGCCAGTTTGCAGAAAGAAGGAAACATGAAAGGGGGATGTTGCTGTGAGCATGGCTAGCCAACCTGAAAGAAATAAGATTGCTAGAGAGGCTGTGCAGGGAAACTCTATGGATCAATAATGTTTATTATGGAAGTGTATGGACTCACATCTGACCAGCTCAGGCTAATACGGTCTGCTTTGTCCCATTGTTCATCAGAGCCCCTTTCAATAATATTGAATTAGTAGAAGATTGAACATTTCATCATGATTGCTATTTCATATTATGGCAAATGGAGGGTTAGTGCATCCACTGCATAATAAACTGCTTTGTTTATGAAGGCTATATAGACAGAAGATTTGAGAAGGAAGATAGTTATGACTGAAAACGGCTTTGGCAGAGAAGAGTGTCACAAAATTCCGCTAAAACTTGTCCCTAACATTTCCCTAAAAGTGCTGGAGTCATTATCTACTTCTCACTCATAACAACCAAGACGACAACAAGAACCCAAGGTAATGAGCCTGGATCAAAGGTGAGAAGTTGGAATTTCTTCTGAGGACATAGATTGTGTGTGTGTGTGTGTGTGTTTGTCAGTGTCAGTGTGTGTGGGTTTCAAGGGAATCCCTTGAGACTCTCTCCTAGATTAAATGGGGACAGGCTCCTCAGTTTGGAGAGCAACGTCATGTTATTGTTTTTTCTCCTCAACACTGGCAAAGACAACAATCTGCTCTCCTGATTGTGTTTTTTCTTACAGAAACCTGTGGCTTAAATATGCTGAAATCTTAATATATTGTCCATCAGTAGATGTATGGTGATCCTGTAATATGACACCACCAAAAATGTTTTCCTTTTAGTAACCAAAAGTCACCAAATTTTATTAGAAGCAACATTTTTGTGTCTTTGTACATATTTTCAGTGTACATCAAGTGTTTCCTTGATGCAATTAAAAATCTTATGTGTTTCATATATGATAAACTAGAACTTAGTCGTTTTAGGATCCTGACCCCCTCCTTAGCCTTCTTTGAGCAGGAGAGGGACAACAGTGAGAAGGGGGAAAGGGGTCTCCATCCGGTTGGTGGCACCACCCTTGGTTGCCACACAGCAATTGTGAAAGGGAATAACAAACGAGCACACCTGGTGCAGTTGCTCTAGACCTAAACACATGCTGACAAGAGAGAAAGAGTGCTTCAAAGGGGGAAACAGTGTCAGACTAGTGGCACTTCACAATGCAAACATAACATACAACCATAGTTTATTCATAGAGATTGACAGATATTAAGTTTGTCAGTTTGTGATGCAGTTATAAACATGTTATATCTCCAACTGTAAAAGCAGCAGTGACTACAGCTTTTCTGAGTGGATATGTTTGGCTTGTTACTCGAAGGAAAGGTGCTTGCCAAGTCGGTGAAATTACAGTTTTTTTTTATTTCTGAATGTCATTGCCATATTTTGGATTGCAGGTCATGCCTTATTCTTATCACTTTTCCATTTCCCATTACCACAGTGTGCATATGACCAATCTCATTTTATCACTATACGGCTTAGGACTATGGATATTAAACTGCTCCTTTTGGTGACCCACTGGAAATTTCTCCATTAAAGCATAAACATGTTGATGGGAGACATATTTTTTCATGATACAAGAAGATATAGGCCCAGAGATTTAAAAATGGACAGCAGTAATCCAGGGTATTGCTCCTCATGCATCTCCAGCTGTCTTGTTGTGTCTTCATCTCATGTCCATATGAGTCAACCTGTTTTATTGAATTTTCATGTTGAAATGCAAATGATGTGTGTGAGGGTACACGGTAAAGACTGCGTCAGAAAGAGGCTGACTGATGTAGACTGGTGTTTCTCTGGCTTTGAATTTCAGGAAGGTTTTTAAAAGCATTTGATCTGTTTCATACTGCTCTTACATTTAAAGCATATTTTATCTTTTCAACTTTCCAAGGCAATGTCTGAACACTTTTGTGTGTGTGTGTGTGTGTATGCATATGTGTGTGTGTGTGTATGAAATATTGTCACACTGCTGTGTCTACTCAACAGGCATGCGGATCCTGGTGACCCTACTCTTGGACACTCTCCCTATGTTGGGGAATGTGCTCCTGCTCTGCTTCTTCGTGTTTTTCATCTTTGGCATCGTTGGGGTGCAGCTCTGGGCTGGACTGCTGCGCAATCGCTGCTTCCTGCCGGAGAACTTCAGCTTGTGAGTAAAGCTAACGCACCTGAACATGGCAAAAACATGCCTGTGTGGCCTTGAGTCTACAACCCAAAAGCAGAGATGAAGAAGCATAATGGATCATTGTTTTATGGACCATTAAAGTAAAATGCATATTGTCGTTATATTACTAAATATACAGGAGTCATTTTGAACTACTGACAGAATGTAGATGTGTTGTTTGGTAAAACTTAACACCTTTACTTTCTGTTCCTCTGCAAAATACAGAGGTCCATGCAACAGCCTAGCAATGAAAGTAGAAGTTCGCACAATGACCTATTCCAACTGCCTGCTGTTGATTATGCCATTAAGTTGTATTTGAATCTACAGTATATTCGTTTAGTGAACTTAAAAAGTTACATGTACATAATAAAATCTTTTTTATAGTTTTTTTGTTTGTTTGTTTCGTGTTTTCGTTTCGTTAATTTTCCATGTCCTGTAGCTGATGTTTTATGTCAAGTCTAGACAGGGTTCACATCAAACCCTCAAATAATAATAAGATGACAAGGGTGGAAAAGTTTGTGTTCACTTCAGTAAGGTTTTAGGCTACAAGGGGGTGAAGAGAGTTTTTAAATATTGTATGTGGGGCACATAGCTTCCATTTCTGCTCCGTGTCCTATTCATATTCAAGTAGGGGAATCTGTTCCAGATGCATCTCCAGATGGATCACTACTTAATGACTGAATATTTAAAGAATCAAATTTGCTATGAGCTGTGACTAGATACTCACTCTATAAGCTATAACATTGTGCCTATACTCTCTCTCTCTCTGTCTCTCTCTCACACACACACACACACACACACACACACACACATACACAAACACACACACACACACACACACACACACATACACAGTGACATATTGCTTGACCAGATTCATACCAGAGTCAGCCAGCAGAGCTTACTGCCCGCAAGTAACCTACTGTAACATGAATTTTTAATTTGGAATTCATAGGTTATTGCTTGTGAATGGCTGACATCACCACATTTATTCCCTAATTATTTCCTAAATATATAACACACATATACAATAAATTAACCTCAGGTCAGTGTTTGATACAAACCGTCAAGCAAACAAACCATAAACTTTGTGTTGCAGTGTTGTATTTCCAACATCCATAGCTAGACAGCACACCACAGCTAACCTAACACTACCCAGATCAGATCAGGATCAGAATTAGGTCATGATTTCATGAGAACATATAATATAGAAAAATGCATTTCCATGTACAGTATAGCTCTCCCCTTACATGAACCTCAAAGATCAACACATTTAGCTAAATTAATGTATTAACCATAGCATTTGGAAATTGTTTAAGTTGAATCTAAGAAATTCTGTCACTTTAAATCTAGACCACTGACCTTGGGCCTGCATAACTACTATCAAACGGAAAACGATGATGAGAGTCCGTTCATCTGCTCCCAGCAACGGGAGAATGGCATGCGTCTGTGCAACCTGGTACCCACGCTGTATGAGGAAGGCCTTCAGTGCACCCTGGATATGGCATCATACAACGCCACCGACAACACCACCTGTGTCAACTGGAACCAGTACTACACCAATTGCTCTGCAGGCGACCACAACCCCTTCAAGAATGCCATCAACTTTGACAATATTGGCTATGCATGGATTGCTATCTTTCAGGTGAGCTGCTTTGCCAGGTAAGCCCTCTTGTAGTCAAAGCGGGTTTGACGAAAGAATTGTCAAGAAAAACAGTGTATTGGAAGGAACCCAACTCTGTTTGACTGTGTTCCATTGTGCATCTATCAAAATATCTGTTTTATTTATTTATTTGTTTAATGTGCAAGATAGAATTAACAAGGTTAAAAGAGTTTTTTTTGTTGATGGTGCTGAGCACTAAACACTAGATTTGTATTAGAAAAAACAACTTATTTATCCTTAAATATCTATCACAACATTTCCATTCTTGAAAAGTATTGAATTTATTATCACACTGTGTAGTCCAGGTAGTAGCCCATAATTTCCTCCACTTTTCTCTCTTGCCAAGTTGAATGGGTCTTGTCCTTGTCTTTTGGTGGCAATGACACTGTTGTTTATCTTCTGTCTTGGTTGATGAAATACAACTGTGGTTTATAAAGGTGCTTATGGAAGGTTCCACATTAATCTGGCTGAAGTGCTCCCTCTAAAGGCTTTATCACCAGCAGGAGTCCATTCTTTTTGGATGGAGCCAGCAGGGAGGCGCGGGAGGCATGGGAGATGTCAGATGCAGTTAGTGCCATTAGCCCAGAGTGCAGTTAGCAGGGAACTTTTTGCAATTTATTATTTTATTTACACAAACTGACCAAGTGTGGAATAATCAGATTCCAGATAGAACCGTTATGAGAAACACGTTTCCAGGGACCGTTTTTTTTTCTTAGATGGATGACATTTTAATTTGCAAGCATACAAACACACACTGTGTTCTTCAACAATTCATTTGTGATTCAATTACAAGATCACCCACGGGGGTCTCATTGGCCCAGGTTTTTAATATTGATGGTGAAAGACAAAGTCATAAATCTGGGAAATACTAAGCACCTGCCATGCATGGTGGATATAATAGTGAAAGTATGCCATTCCCCTGTCCAGTGGTTCTTGTAATTAAAAATATTTCAAACCGACTGGAAACCCTGAACTGAAATGTACTAGTTCCACTGTGAGATTTTTCAATTATCTTCAGTTTTTTTTATAATATGTTCAGATCATGTATCATTATTCTGTGGAACGCCAACATTTCTTAGAATAACACTAAAGCAGATAATCTGTATCATGAGTCATGACTGATTTGAGATCTCATATCAGGGTCAAGATCCTGATGTACGCTAAGGGCAATGTGGAAAGATGATCTGTGTATGCAAAACACTGCAAATGTGAAGGCAGCTGAGGCCATTCTCCAGAACAGAATGCTTTCATTAGCATGTTTTGGGTTCTGCTCAGGTCTGACTGGTGATATATTTTTGGAAACCTCTGGACAAATGCCATACATTTTAAAGGCCATCTTCAAACTGACTATTTCTTTGCTCTGATAATTGGATTTCTGGTCTAGAACGTAGACAATTGTTGATTGTACTGAGAATTTGAAGTGTTAAAAACCATGAAACGCCCCCGAATTAAGTAAAATCCCCTCCCCTCAGATGTCCACCATTTTGAAAATAGTCTCAGACTCACATTGATATCAGAGAATAAAAAGTCTTGGGACATAAATACAGGACTCCATGACTAATGAATACTAGAAGTATAAGATAGATTATGATTATGAAGTCATGATAAAGATCATCATGATAAAGGCATCACTATTGACGTTACCAAGCTCCTCTGTGCTTCTGAAGTCATATGTTGACAATCTGCTATCCTATTGCAGGTTATTACTCTGGAAGGATGGGTCGACATCATGTACTTTGTAATGGACTCCCACTCATTCTACAATTTCATCTACTTCATTCTCCTCATCATTGTAAGTTATCATTTCTTCTCTATTTGATGTACAAAATGTTATAGATATTTGTACTAAAGCTTAGACTGGTGCCGAAATCCATACGTTACCTGCGTATATATATATATATATTATTAAATAATTAAAAATCATTTGAAATATCTGTCTATGTGCATATTGTTTATCGTTGCATATAATTCATAGCCCCTTTGTTTATTTACCTTGACCTGGATGAATGAGACTGTGTGTAGTAGAGTCTGAAGTTGTTTGTAACTTATAATTGTGTCATATAATGAATACCTACAAATACTTTCAGGTACTTATGTCTTTTCTTGTGTATTTTTTACCTGTTGTTCAGGTGGGCTCATTCTTCATGATTAACCTGTGCTTAGTGGTCATTGCCACTCAGTTCTCTGAGACTAAGCAGCGTGAGAGCCAGCTGATGAAGGAGCAGCGGGTGCGCTTCCTGTCAAATGCCAGCACGCTGGCCAGCTTCTCCGAGCCTGGCAGCTGCTACGACGAGCTGCTCAAGTACCTGGTGCACGTAGTTCGCAAGACCGGCCGGCAGCTGTGCCATTTGATTCGGGTGGCAGCTCGCCAGGCCGGCCTGAGCGTCCGCGCCTCACCAGTCTTGGAGCAGCAGACCTCGCAAAAGCGGCGCCGGAAAAAACAACACCAGGGCAGACGGGCATCTATTCACCACCTGATGCACCACCACCACCACCACCACCACCACTACCACCTGGGTAACGGCAGTGTCCTGCGCGGCGGCAGCGCAGACAGAGACCCTGAGACGGGGGCTGGCAATCGCCGTTCACGCATTGGTTCCCTTATGCTGCCCGATAGCTCTGTGTCTGCCAGCGTGGCCGCTGCTGGTGGGCCAGACGTGTCGCTTCACTGCACACCCTCAACCTCCATGGCCCTCCAGGCGTACAAGAGAAACTCAGTGCCATTTGCTGGGCCAGCACACAAAAACTATCCCACTCTTCAAAGCTCCTTTCTCATGGAGAAGCGGAGGCAGAGGTCTCTGTGTGAGAATTCAGCTGGCGAGGGCGGAAGCTGCTTGGACAGTATCTGTACCAACCTCAACATCCCACCGCCTCTCAGAAACACATCTCAGGGCCTAGTGGACACACACGGAGCCCCAGGTGAGTCCGCCCACCTACAGAAGGAAAAGAAAAGAGTCATGGTGTGTACACTCGATAGAAATAAAAGACAGAAATATTGTTATAATCATCAGGGAATAGGATTCATTAGGATGTAAGAACAGTAGGTACACAATAAGTCTACTTTATCTTTGTATAAGGTAGAGAGCATAATTAAATAGATAATAATTATAGTCATAATATATAACATAGATGTACATGTCCAAATTTTTAGTCCCTTATTACTACTAATTTTAAAAATATATGTTATTTGTATTTTAGCTATGCTCAGCAGGTCATCCACTCTCAACTGCAGCAGCACTAATCTAGACACAGGCCTGCCCTTTGACCCTAAGAGCTGCCCTTACTGCATGAAGGCCAACGATTCCGAGGGGCTGGAGAGCACTGAGACAGCTGACTCCGACAGTGAGGGAGTCTATGAGTTCACCCAGGATGCCCACTACCGGGACCGCCAGGATCCCAACAAGAAAAAGAAAATGACTCTGGGTGCCCGGACAGCAAAGGTTATTCACTTTTGGAGACTTGTATGTGACACTTTCCGCAAGATTGTTGACAGCAAGTACTTTGGCCGAGGGATCATGATTGCCATCCTTATCAACACCCTCAGCATGGGCATTGAATATCACGAGCAGGTAAGCAGCCACTCGCTTCTTATATAATCCGCTGCCAAAACAAACGGAACAAGACACTGCGCTTTTGCACAAGGGCCATTTCAGTTTCTGATGGCATTTCTCCAAATCCCTTAAGCCTGGGGCCATTTTATTGACTCTTTGAAGATATCGGTGTTGTCAAGGCAGAGCTTGTGAAAACACAGGGCTTTTCTCTCAGGAGGGATTTGGTCAGTGCTGTGTTGCCATGTTGCACCTCACACATGTGGCACCCTGCTGATGGGAAAGGCTCCGGTTCACATTCAAAATCATGACCTGTGTGTACTTCATGCAAGTGGGATGTATAGTGTGTGAGTATGCATTGTGGCCGTTTCGTGATGACTGCCCAATCAAGAGTCTGATTATGACCCATTGTCATGACCTACTTTACAGGCGGTCATTTATTATAAGCCATGCTGCTTTGTGGAGGTGGGCTACATTAGTCCATTTTTTTAATGTGGAGATTGCGATTTCATGCACAAATAGCCATACTGTAATTGTATGACCCCGCAGTTATTTTTATTGGGCCTGAAATCAAAAGGTGACTATAATCTGTGAGGTAATAATCTGTATCTGTGCCCTTTAAAACATGAGCCCATTAGTAAACATATAAATCTGACTATTGTGCTGTTGTACTGTTGGAGTGCTACTGTGTGTGCGTGTGCTCAGCAGTCTTTTAGAATGCTGCCATAAAGAAAATGAATATTTGTCATTAGAGTAAAAATCTAAATGTGTTATAGCCAAGGATAGAGCGGTGAGGAGTGTGTGTGTGTGTGTGAATGTGTGTGTGTGTGTGTGTAGCTGAGAGAAGCAGGTAGTTCATCTCTCATAAACTAATGAGCTGTGACACTGATGGAGGATGATGAGCTTCCTAGTGTGTGTGTCAGTTCCTTGTGAAGTGGAACAACAATAGCTGTGTCATTATAATGTATGACTGGTATTGAACACTTCCAGCAGCTCATAACTCACAATACCACCTACACCAACCTCCTGAACCTGAAAATCTCATGTCTGTGATTATGATTCATTTCTTCACTCACATGAAACATATAGAGTGACTCTGTAGCCAGTGTGGACTACAGGGAAATGTTCCCTGTTTTGTCCTTCTTCCACACCAAATAATGTAGGATTCGCAGGAAGGCCTCAGATCTCACCAGTAGATTCACTGGCTTTGCTGAATGCTGTAGTAACCAACTGCTGGTATACAACACAGAGGCATTTCAAAGATAGCTAGAACTTCTAGAGTGAGTGAGTGTGTGTGTGTGTGTGTGTGTGTGTGTGAGTAATCATGGTTTGGTCGGCTGGAACGGGAGCTGTGAGGCATGTGAGTGAAGTGATGAGCTGATGAACAACCAAGAAACATCAGGGAGGCATTGAGCTGTGCTGTGTTTATAGCACCATACATACACTCGAGCATATTCATGGCTAATGTAGCGGAAAGTCATAAAGAGTAGCCTATTATGCAGTCCTTTGCAATATCAGCCATTTGTATTGATATGAATGGCTGTGAGAGGTTTGTGTGTGTGTGTGTGTGTGTGTGTGTGTAAGACTCTGATTACAGATTCTGCAGTCTGAATGTGTAAAGATTAGGATCCAGGGTCAAGGAATTTATTTGTCACATACATTAGAAAATATTAATGTAAGACATCAGTCATCATAAACTTTCTGATGGATAAACAGATGGAAACTGAATAAAAGCTAAACAAAAAGGAACAGAACACAAAATGCATGATTGCTAATTAGGAACGCTAGTCAGAAAAGGTGAATAAAGTGATAGCTGCATAGGGTGAAAACATAATTACGATCTAGGGTAACAGGCCACTATGGTACGGCACCATCACCATAGCGACTTCTCGGAAGTCATTTTAGGGACAAAACAGGCTACATCTGATTAAATGTATGATGCAGTCATTTAGAACAACAGAGCTACAGTATGGGTTGGAATGCACAAGAAGATCCCTTTAAGGACTGTCTTGATACAGTATTAGGCAAACATTAAAAAGTACCATATCTGTTCAAGAACACATGCTAAATGTATAGTGAAACATCTGTTGAGTGAGTGATGTCAATTGTAAAATTGATCCCCAGTTGTGGTAAAGAACAGGAATTAGGCTTGTTTACTGACGACTGGGTTGAAAAAGTTGAAAAAAGTATATGCAGGGCTGGTTATGATGCTCCTTTGGTTACCAAAAGTTTGTGCTTCTTCATGCATGTTAAAAAAAAAAGAAAAGAAACACACACACACACACTCTGTCTCTGTCTCTCTCTCTCTCTCTCTCTCTCTCTCTCTCTCTCTCTCTCTCGCGCTCTCATCTGCCCACTCTAGAAGAAAATTACTTTTTACTGTTAAAAGTATTTTTTAAATCTTTCAGGAATGAAAGGTCAACCAATGATAAATCTGGCAGTAAGCACTGTTTTTCCTGAGAACCATCTGGGAGGGAGGGTAGAAAAAAAAGAATTTGGACTCACAAGTTTACTTAGGTTCTTTGACCTAGTCCCTGAACTAATAAAATCTGATGCCAGCCTGCCTAATTGTCTCCGTTCTCTGTAAAACCCTAGTGGGTTTGTATGCCATCTCAAGATTTCTGTTCTTTCTGTCTCATTAACAGTACTTTTACTATGGTTCCAACCCCATCTCAGATGTATAAAAGTGCATTTTTCACATGCTATTTATAAGAAATCAGACCTAAAAATATATATCATTAGGTCATGAATTGAATGCAGTCAATGTAATTTGACAAAAAATATGTAGTAGATAATTTAACAAAGTCTGTGCTTTACGAAAGGCAGTGAGTGAAATAACTCATTTTACATGCATACATGTAGCTCTTTCTTCAAACTATATAACATTACGCTCAATAATGTATTCAGGGCCACAACCCTTCACTGTGTGTTCTCACTTTGTTTACACTGTCCTAGGATTGAACTGCTCCCTTAATCAGACCACTAAAGCCCAGTTCAGTAATTGCTTTTCACATTAGGCCTGTGTCAGAAAAGTCTTAAATAACCTACTGATACAGTCAAACTGTTCTCCCCTTGTGTTCCTCCACCTGCCAGTGGGTTGATCAGCATGCATAACTCATACTCACTTGTTGTGCAGATGCATGTGGATCCACTCAGCAGCACATCCCAGAGTAATGGCTAATTATTTGCACAATTGTTCTTTAATCAGACATGCTTGGATTGTCTGTAATTATGAGGTATTGCAGATTAATGACTGTAATTAATGTAATTGTAACAGATGAAGTATGCTTTTTGCACGTTATTGGACTGTTGAAAATCTAATGGTGGCACTTCAGATTGGGGTACATATATTTACTATGAACTAGCATCTTAGACTATGACTGCTGCTAGCAGAAATAGTGGGAATGTTGGGGTCCCTTTTCATGTTTTTTTTTGTGGATTTCGGTGGGTGGGTGGTCCCCCGCAATAAAATGAGCCCCCAAACACCCATTTGGGGGTGTAGTGCCACCTACTGGCAGACAAACATTCGAAAACTTAGACATTCTGAAAGTTTTTTTCATTACAACTTAGGATCCACATATTATCATGCTGCCCACAAACATAATTTTGGGCCACCCCCCTTTTTTATACAAGCACAAGTGAGCAAGATTTTGGAATTGCTCTGATGTGTTCAGACCTATGTTTTAGCTTAAAGGGATAGTTCGGTTTTTAACATATTAAGCCCCTTTCACAGGTTGTCTAAAATGCAATAAAATGGTTGACATCGAAATTTTGAGGATTGCTTCTGTCTCGGCTATTCGGGAAATGTGGAATCGCCTCTGCCTGCCTTCAAAATGGCTAGCAATGGGCATGTGTTGTTTCTATCCTTAAAACACTGGATTTAAAAAAGTGCTACTCACCAAGTGGTTAGTGGTGCTCAATGATGTTCCAAAACATGTATCGTAGCAAAATAAAGCTTCCGTCATGTTTTATTTGGCACTTTGTTTATATGAAGGAGCAAATAGATCCCTATGGGACTTACAAAATGGCAAATAAAACATGACAGAAACTGTATTTTGCTATGATACTTGGGTTGGAACATCAGCAAGCGCCACTAATCACTCCATGAGTAGCACTTTTTTTAAAACCAGTGTTTTAAGGATAGAAACAACACATGCCCATTGCCAGCCATTTTAAAGGCAGGCAGAGGCGATTCTACATTTCCCAAATACCCGAGACAGGAGCAATCATCAAGATTTTGGTGTCAACCACTTTATTTCATTTTAAACAACCCGTGAAAGGGGTTCAATGTGTTAAAAACCGAACTATCCCTTTAACAGGTGGTTTTAGCCAAAATTATACAATCTTAGCTCTGGATGCTTTTTTGCTAGATATTGTTCCTATGGCACCTACCAACAGTAGTTATCTCTCAATGATACCAGACAGTTTCTTGATAAAGGTGGTTGTAGGGCCACATAATTGTATTGAAATGGCAACATGCTGGTTTGCTTGCAACAGCTTTCTATAAACACCTAAGTTTTTTTTTAAACGTCATTAGACCTTTGTTATCATCCTACCATCCTGAAATGTTACTCATTTTGTTAGTATGTATACATTTTCCATCAAATGAGACTGTTGTAGTTGTCACTGTCTACATTAAATTGGTAGATGTCTGGGTTGCATCAAGGGCCGTAGTGCTGGCAGCTAAGCCTTAGCGGTAAGGGGGGTACATCACTATGGCTCTAAATACTTAGAAGAGATGGCTGGTTTATTCTGGCAGGCCTTGCTGTTTGGCAACAGTACTAGTGCTGTGATAAGCCTGGACTGGAAGAGAGATGGAGAGATAGGGGGGTACTCTAGAGTTCCTCTAATGTGGATGGCAAGATTTCCTATCAGAAAAAGGGATGAAATTTCAACTAGATCTACACTTACATATTGCATAACACACCTGGAAGACTAATGATCACGTGAGGCCATTCCCTTGTCCATGTGGAGTTACAGTATGCTTATTATCTCTGTAAGTGGATCACAGTTTTTCCCAGCAAATAGGAGGCAAGCACAAACAAATAGGGAAATAATGTCTTGACCTGTGTTTTGTGTGGAAATGAAAGCTCATAGTCATTATACAGGGAATGTGTTACTCATTCCTTGGAGTGTGGCCACTTCCACCCCAAACCCCAGTACTTGCCAGGAAAGCATTCCGTATGATACAAAAAAACTGTTTTTAAAGGCAAGAAATGTAACCTGATTATAAAGTCTCCACTTTGTCTATATGATTGGGAACTGGAGAGGACAGGCCAATTATGGATGCTAGTCAACAGTGTGCTCCTTGGCCTCACTCAGTCTGAAGACTTTTGTTTCATGAAAGCTAATGGATCTTTGAGATACCTTTGGCAAGTATTAGAATATGTCATTTATGAGCTGTCTGAGACGCTGAGCCAAATCAAAGATTTAGATGGCATGAGCCTGGCTCAAGATATATGTTATATATACGTTATAGTTTTCTTTTTATACATCTTATACAAATTGTAGAGTGTTTGAACACACAAAGGCTGTTTATACAGTGTATAGTGTGTAATTTGTGACTTTATGTTTGTTTTGCCAGTGGGTTGGTAAATTACCCTCATCTTATGTCATGTACAGTATTGTATTTATTTTGCAGTACTGAGAAGTGGATCGTGCTCATGAAAGCAGTTTTATGATTGCTTGCTATGATGCACTTAAGGATTACATTTCATTCACAATGCCTTAAGCATTTTATACACAGCACCTAATGCATTTTACAGTGAAGGGGGAGCCTCCACCACCTGTGAAGCATGGCAGACATTAAGTGCTAGAATGCTCAGCCAGCAGCAGCCTGGGCTGTTCAATCATACATTTCATCAGTAGGCATGACTGTCCTTGTGAAGCATTATACTGGTGCAGTAAAACCCCCTTGCAGCTTGATCTGCCCCTAGCTTGTAGGGTGTCACATGGGTCCATAAAGAGCCTGTGGAGAATAATCAGCATGCGACAGAAGTCAAAGATGTCTTCAGTTCCGTCATAATAGGCCATTGCTCCTCGGACTCCCCATGTTCTCCCCTGTGTAATGGTTATGATGTGTAACGAACACTTTTATGCAAAGTTGCTTGCAAGTGAGAAACAATAGATACAGCTTGTCAACAACAACCCAAAAACCACAGAGTGTAACAGCTTTTTTTTCTGTCTTGCCTTCAGTGGCAGGTAGCTGACAGGAGACAGATGAAAGTGCAGGATAGGAGCCAAGGAACAGTGAAAGACAAACCGTCTTTTTTAATCATAGGTGTCGGAGTGTGAAAATGTCTACATTGGTTCTGTCAAACAGTATCTGCTTATCTGCTTTTGGCTGTATGCTGTTATGTTGCCATCCATTTGTTTGTTTTATTTATTATTAACTAAATGTTTTCTGTCCCCTCTATGTCATCTCAACTTCCTTTGTCCAGCCGGATGAATTAACCAATGCCCTGGAAATAAGTAATATCGTGTTTACAAGCCTATTTGCCTTGGAAATGTTATTAAAGGTCCTTGTCTATGGCCCTTTTGGATATATCAAGAATCCATACAACATCTTTGATGGCATCATTGTTGTCATCAGGTTGGTCTTGCTCTTCTTGTATGTCTACATTATGCAATATTTACTGTACACATAATAAAAAACTGAGAATATTTTTTTAGCTTTTAGCTGAATATGATTGGTGTATGGTGAAACACACTTAACTTTGACACACTTACAAATTTGAAACACTCTTTGAATCACACTTAAAAATTTAAAACATTTAGTCACATTTTATGGGTTTAAAATAGTTTCCAGCACCATCTACTGCTTTATTATGGTACACAGACAGACAGTTTACAGGAGGTACAAAAATAAGGAATGATACTAATGTTATTTTATTGTTGTGCGTATATTTGTATATATATGCGAAACTATTGTGCAGTAAGTTTAAAATACAGAGAAGCAATCATACCACACGAAAGAACTATGCCCCTCTCTTTACGACCTCCACCTGCACACAACACAATCAACACAAACACAAAGCCCCATCCTTACCCCTATCACACAGAGCCACCTGTCCATCTCACCAAAATCACACACTTTACCCGCACTTCCTTCTCGCCACAAACCACCTGCCACCACTGTGTCACAACCCATCTTCTTCATACCACTGATTACCACCCAGCCATTTTGCAGTCCTCCCAACCGTACTTTAGCCCCTGCCCTAATCACCCGCCCTTTCTTCACAGAATAGGCTGACAGACAGAGACTGATTTCACTGCATCTCTTATTTCTAAGGATGTCACAGAAAAAATCTTCAAAAATCTCATATGACAAACTAAAAATAACATGAAAATAACATAACTAAAAATAACATGAAAATAACACAGAAAATGTGCTTCAAGGTAACGTTTCTACTTTTAAAGATATTATTAAAAACCTCCCTGTAGACTTAAAGGGATTATCCGGAGTGAATCAACCCATAGCTCTGTTGACTGAGGCTGTCGAATGGTGTCAATAGGTATCAGTAGGTACAACGTAGACCGAATTCAAGAACTGGCCGCTAATGCTAAGCATATTGGGCATATGAAAACGAAACTGACATGCCCTAATCAGTTGGCGCTCGCTGCCGTTTCGTTACTCGGTCTACCGTGCATGAAAATCTGTCGTTCTTATACCTATGGATAGCACTTAGCAACGTGAATCAACAGAGCTACGTGTTGTTTCACTCAACTATTTCACAATGCAAACTATTTAACTAATTAACATTTCAGTCATTCCAATAGAACCAACATAGCAACTATTAAAAAAGCAGCTATGTCATTATTAACTTGACAATCTACCTACTAACCACTCAAGTAACTGCTTTATATCTGAATGTATCCACCATAGATACCCTAGCCTCAACCTAGCAACCCCGCCTAGTACCTTAGCAACAACCTAGCAACCACTTGAAATGTTAGAACCTAGCAACCAAGATGGCAATAAACAGCATTAACCTAGCAATCAGCATAACAACCACAATAACTTCCCTAGCAACAGCCTAAAAGCCAACTCAAGTGCCCTAGCAACCCCTATTGTCTTAACCTAGCAACCAACATTGCAATCAACATGATTGCCTTATATAGTATAGTTTCCATAGTCATTACCATAATGAAATATAATTGAATGACTGTATGATAATTATGTACTAACCACAAAGATGCTCTACTGATGTGTCCAGTGTGTGGGAGATTGTGGGCCAGCAAGGTGGTGGTCTGTCAGTGCTGCGCACCTTCAGGCTAATGCGAGTGTTGAAGCTGGTAAGGTTTATGCCAGCTCTACAAAGGCAGTTGGTGGTCCTAATGAAGACCATGGACAACGTGGCCACCTTCTGCATGCTTCTGATGCTCTTTATCTTCATCTTCAGGTGAGATCTCCAAAGTAGTTAACTAAGTAATAATACAAAAGACAAAACACATTTTGATTATAATTTATTTTGAGACCTGACTTTCAGAACTATGGCAAAGAACCTGGCTTTCAGAATGAATGTAAGCAGCAGACTTTGCCAACAGGAAAGGGGCTTAGAAACTGACACAAAGTTGAAATAAATTGCAATTAGCTCAATTATTCCAATTGCATATTTTGTATTTTGTGTATGCATGTACTGTGTTAATTGTGTGTCATATTTTTGATTAATTATACTACAATGCCAGAAAGAGCCCTTCCAATTTCAGTCTATTTTTTTTTCCTTAATCAAGCATTTTGGGAATGCACTTGTTCGGTTGTAAATTTGGTTCGGAGAGGGATGGTGATACTCTCCCTGATCGCAAGAACTTTGACTCTCTTCTCTGGGCTATTGTGACTGTGTTCCAGGTAGGTTTTTTACCATGTGCTTTATTTCACATTGATGTACAGTAGCATCCTTACATCCTGGTTAAACATGTTTACTGCAAAATGTAATGCAATGTAATGACGTACCACCAGATTCTAACTCAGGAGGACTGGAACAAAGTGCTTTACAACGGCATGGCCTCTACCTCCTCCTGGGCTGCCCTATACTTCATCGCCCTCATGACTTTTGGGAACTATGTTCTCTTCAACCTGCTGGTGGCCATCTTAGTGGAGGGGTTCCAGACTGAGGTAAAGCTGAAACTACCTATAGATCATTGCAATTAAGCAATTGGTTGAGTTACTGAAGCTCAAGCACTTAAAGAACTTTAAAGCCAAATGGCTGTTCATTTACTTGTTTTTTTATTATTTATTTTCACATAAGTACAAGTTAAGTTATTAAAAAGATTTTTTCTCAGGAAACAATTATGACTTGTGTTCGCTAGATGCTGCAAAGGTACTTTATTTTTTATTTTATTTGTTTTAAGTGAAGGCAGTATTTCTACATTCCTGCATAGCTGTTTCAGCATTCTTTTGCTAAGGAAATCACAATAGCCTTACAGACACAGGAGTTACTGGAATGTTATGCTGTAGGAGCTCATCCACTTATTTTAGGGCACAGCTGTGGCAGTAGACTCCTGGCATGATGCGACAGTGCTATTTCTTATGCTGTTTCTGCCTCTCTTAGCACTCTTTTCATATGTTTCTAAATGCATCCTTAATATGGCCTGAGGTTCTTTTCTGACATTGTGTTGGCTTAAGGAGAAACAGTAATTCATGAATCATAAGAAATGTCTATTGTTAACCATATTATGCACTTGAATTGATTGTTCGTGAAAGAATCATCAAAGAAATATAGCAAATTACCTTTAGGACCCTTTAACAACAACATGTGTGTATTTTGGAGAACTAACATAGTCTTATGTAGAAAGATACTAAATTATAGTATTGTTGCAATTGGATGCCAAATCTCTGAATCTTAGACAAGAATAGAGTGGGAAAATCTTCTTTGTCACATCCTGAACAGATTATAGAGAAATTTCATAATGTTTTTTTTTTCTTTTCTTCAAATGTTCTTGATGTGCTTTTCAAAAAACACATTTTGAGCCTGTTGATCTGAAAGGGCCATTCAGTTCTTTTGCACCCCTCAGGTGGGAACAGCAGTCTCTGCCTGTTCCTGCCACCTCTTTCACAGCTTCATGATGGATGCATGCCATGCCATACTTACATACCAATATGCCTCTAAAAGATACCTTCGGTCTGTCCCATCCCAGTAAATGCACTGTATGGGCGGGAAGCAAGCTTACAGCACATGTTCTGCTTGGAGCTAAATCAGATATGGTGTGGTTATAGTCATATCTCTGCGATGTCTGTTACCAGCCTGATTTGCAAGCATTAGATGGAACAGTCGCCCATTCTTTGCCCCATCCCAGTTCAGATCATAATTTTTATAGCTGACATATAAACTTGTGTGCAGAGTGATATTTGAACCCTGGACTAATCTCAGTTTCACACTGGTGGATGTGAGATAATGCTGTTATGGATGCAAACATAAAGCTCTTATGGAGAGGCATGCACAGCAGATGACAGTGAAAACCACTGACAAATCAGAGTGTTACCCCATCTAGTTGGGCCAGCACAAAGAGGGAGAGAGAGATTGCAGAGGGACAGCTGGTGGTTATTCAGCTTCCTGTCTGATGTCCATTACCATTCTTAGCATCACTAACAGCAGGAGCTGGAGGTCGGAAGAGAGAAAAGTGACCTCCACGGTGGGCTGTATTCATCATTCTTGTCAGATAGGCTGGAACAGGTTCACCAGCTCTTGGCAATCAGATAGAAGTCAATAAAAGGCATTTTTTTAGTCATCCCTTTCATACCAAGAGCTAAATCTTTCTGTATCCACAGCACACAATTAACATAGTTTCTCGACAGTATATTTTTATAATAATATAAGCTGGGTTCACCAAAGCTGCTTTGTCAAGTTGTCTTACAATGGGCATATTTCTTTTGATTGCTGCCCAGCAGTGAGCCCCCTGGGATTTACTAAGACCCCTGTTGTCGTATATATATTGCTTAACATCTACTTTTAATTTACTTCATGTCCAGTTTTTCTCCAGATGCCTTCTCTCTTTCTGTTTTAGAAATTATGCTACAAATTGCACGTCACCACCCCTGTCTTTTTCTGTATTTATAAGCCACTGTCTCAGGGCTGCTTGCACTGGTCAGGTTTGCAACAGACAGTAACTGACCTGGACATGCTGAAAGAATTTTGTTTCAAGGCTTATGGAATTATTGTATCAGTGTAAAAGGCTGCCGTCTGCTGTATGCAGTATGAGTGTATGTGCAATTTAAACTTATTTAACCAGTTATACAGCATGCAAGATACCTGCTTCATATCTCTGTTTCTTCAGTACTGTACTTTCTTCACTTATTTGCTTGTCATTTTATTTACTGTGGATGAAAAAATCATGAATAAACAAAAAAGAATGACACATTTTCACTTCAGGAAGTGACCAAGAAAGAGGATTTGCAGGGCCAGTTGAGCTGTATTCAGCTGCCGGTAGACTCAGGGGTATGTAGTTCTTTGCATGACGCATCTCAAGTGAGACTAACCAGGAGGATCCCCAGCATTTGTCAGCAGTGTGATCTGTGCTTGTTTTTGTAGAAGCAGACTCAACTCAAAGCCCACTGCCTCTCTGAGAATGAAAACTGTGGCTGCGAAAATCTTATAGGAGAGGAAAGCAGAATCATTTGTACATTTGTAAGGAGGCATTCCTACAGATAAGAATTATGAGCTATTTTTTAAAGAGACAAATCCTGTGTATTATCATTCGGCGGTACATCAGTGTGTGACACTGATCCACAATCATGTTACGGATGTGGGTGTTTTAGGAGAGTCTGCTTCTAAACATGTAGCACCGTCTGTCATATTTCTCTGAACACCCCACTGTGTTCCTGTTCATATCCACACACAGCTGTGCTAGGTGTTGAAGTTGAAGTGGTGGAGACCTCGCTCACTATGATAACATACAGTACCAGCTCTAATTAGAAAACAGCATCCTTGCAGAAACCCAGTAACTTGATGATTCTAATCTCAATTTGTCTTACGATATGCAGATATCCTTGTCTTTCATTTAGACCCTATGAACTGTAACCCAATGTAGTCGACCCTCATTGTTCTTACTGCTGTTTAATTAATATTGGGTATCTTCAAACTGAACAGGCTTTCATGTTATCACACAGCCTTCCCTGGTTACACTCTTTCTGTGACTGCTGATGAGCCAAAGTCTATCTATCAGTTGACAGCTGAGATAGGCCATGCTCAGACAGGACTGGGACAGCCATGACTGTTAGGTCAGGGAAGAGGTAGCAGACGAAGTAGACTAGTGGAGACAAAAAGGGGAGAATTTGTCAGTAGATTTATAGGATGTACTTTATCCTCACCCTAGGTGATATGTTTGTAAATGGCATTGTCAGGCCAGGGACTGATGAAGTATTGGGGAAAAAAAACTAAAACAAGAAATGAACAATAATTGGCCAAAGACTATAAATAAATTCATCCATGAAGCACAATAATTACTTGGTACCCATGATTCATTTCTCTGCTGAACTCCTGCCTATCACAGCTGTTTATGTATTTTTAGTTCATTGTTCTCACATGGGGACAGAGGATCCCTTGTCTTGTAGAAGAGTTTGTGTTTAGCTGTTTCTTGGTTTTATGTCTTCATTGATTTATCTGATTTTATTTGTAGTGATGTATAACTTCATTGGATAACACCTTCCCATTGTAATTACATGTTTAAATTTACCTTTGTTATATGGACATGTTGTTGAAATATTCCTTTGTACTATTGGTTGGTATGTGTTGGTGATTCCAAGTTTTCTGCCTCTTAACTTTCATTTCCATTTCCACTAGTCTACTGAATACTAACCCTACACCAGCCCTATTAGTATTAGTATGAGGCACAGAACCATTTTAGAGAAATATCTGATCTCCAAAGTTTAGGAAGATCTGATTATATTACACAACAGGTAAATTGTTAACTCAGAGTATCAATCTGAAATGAGCAAAATGTAGAATGTCCAGTATTCAGGATATCTTTTCAGTTGTTGTCTTAAATGAAACTTAATAAAAGTATAGACACAACACCAACACTGACTCTTTCTGCATAGAAACACACATTTTAGTATGAACCCTCCATTTTAGCTTGGCCTGATCTCTAGCCTTTTTTGTGTGTGTGAAGGGAGATGCTTCTAAGTCTGATTCTGACGTGGACCTCTACCATAGAAGCATGGAAGATGTGACCATTGCCAAAAGAGACGTTGTTGCTTCTACAGGTAAGACTAGCAAGGATCATTGACAGTGCCTATTTTACACAATGAATATTTACAGCATCTTAGGTGTTCTTCATGGAAGCTTGGTACCTGGAGCTGACATGGTTCATCAGATATGAATGCATAATGCAACATATCTGTTGCATTTTTAACAGCCCCCAAACTGTTAGTTTGTCAGCAGCCAATGTGCCGTCTCACTGCTGGTGAGCAGATACACTGTCAAACCTTTTTGAAGCTCTCGCTCAATAGCTGTTTCTGCTTTGCTCTCTCCTTTACTCTATGACTGTCTTTCTAGTGGTGCCAATCAATGGACATGTGGACCTGAAGACGAGCCTCACCCCTCCACTCATCACGCACACAGCTGCCACGCCAATGCCCATTCCCAAAACCTCTGGAGGAGCGGACCTTGCCTTAACATTTGAGTCCCGTAGGAACAGCAGTATTCCTATGGACCCCAGCTTCTACAACAAATCTCCTGTTAGTGTTTTATTTTATTGTTCAGGGGATGTAAGCCTACAGTATAAGTGAAACATATATCATAACTACAGTAAGACCATAGTAGTGAGTGTAGCCTAATGGTTGGTAATTGCGTGCATTTGAGTAGTGTATGGCAGTATAAAGCTTTGCCAAGTCAGCCACACAGGGTGATAGACTGCTCGTAACCCTAGTGCACTGAACTGAGGATCCCCTGTCTTTTCCTTTTTTAATGTGTGCTGTGGTGTCTTGTCCCCCTCCCTCATGAGCAGTCGAGTGTCCGCAGCTCACCTCCTCACGCCCCCTGGAGCTCCACCAGCAGCTGGAACAGCCGTCGCTCCAGCTGGAACAGCCTGGGCCGCGCCCCAAGCCTCAAACGGCAGAAGCGGCAGAGCGGTGAGCGGCGCTCGCTCCTGTCGGCCGACGGCCAGTCCAGCTCCGAGGAGGAGGAGGTCAGCGGGGCTGACGGCGCCGGAGGGGGAGAGAGGTTGTCCGAGTGTGACGACGCCTCCCTGAGCCGAGCCGACTCATTCAGCCAGCGGCCGCAGCACCGACGCATGGAGTCTGTGGACACGCGCAGCTCTCTAGACCTGCCCCCAGACACCCTGCAGGTCCCGTACCTGTACCGCTCGGCCAGTGTCCACAGCGCACGGCCCCCGCACCCCCACCATACAGCTGTCCAGGACTGCAATGGCAAGAGTTCCCCTTCCGCGGCTACCAACCAGCTCTCCTTCGACGAACACCATAGTGAGGATGAGAACCCTGAGGAGGAGGGCAACATGGTAAATATGATTTAATGCTGTTAAAAATAGCAGCTTCTGTTGGCAATTTATGCAATCTGTCCGTCCGGTTCAATCTATCCTGTGCCACTACAGGAGTTGGGTTTGGCATTCCTTTTCAAATTGCTTGTATTCAGACATTATTTCTTAGTTTTCTAAGAAAAGTACAACACTGTCAGTTTGTATCATTTCAAGTAATCCATGCACCACTTCTAAAAAGTTGCTCCATTTGGTAATTTCTTGTGCGCTTCAGAGTCGGCGGTTGCGTCTGATGCGCTGGTTCTCCGAGAAGCAGCCTGAATGGTGTCGCCAAAGAAGCACCTGGTCCCTCTACCTGTTCCCTCCCGAGTCCAGGTTGGTCCTTCTCTCACCCCTCTGCGTGTCTTCTGTGAAAGCTGCTCTCCATCTCCATGTGTTAGGACTTGTACACTTAAAATTGAAAAAGGGCTTCCTGCGAGCCCCTGTTCACTCTGGAGTGCAAACAGTGCTCTCTGCATCTTGCAAGTTGCATGGCGTGGGACCGCTTTTTCCCAGCCACATGGATGTGGCTTCCCTTGGACTCCCACATCCCACCTCATCCCCCCAGCTCGCTCTACCCCCACCGCCTCACGCCGCCTTGTTTCATCCCCCCTACTGCTCTTTGAAGTGCTTGTCTTCTCACATCACAGCTAGTGAGTGAACACGCTTATTACAGGAGGACCGAGTGACAGGGAGGGGATGAGAGACGGAGCGTCACAGCGCTTTACTAATTAAACATCAAAGCAAGGGATCACCACCCCCCCCCCTCTACTCCACCACCACACAGAGAATCTCTGCTGGAGATGCACACTGAAGCATTCCTTCACAGTCACGGACTATTTGATTAATGAATTTATTTTAACAAAGGGTCAATTCAGTGAAATCCCTAATAACATGCTCAGGTGTACACCACTGCACCAGCTCAGGGACATCTCTAGAGAATTCCTAAAGGTGATCATGAACAATCCCTACCATAACACTGACTGAGCCAGATACAGTATCACGCAAAAACAGATTTAAACCAGCCAGTCATAGAAAGATAAGACATAATAAGAAGAATATTCATAATAATCATAATAATCATAATTAACATAATAATACTAATAATAATTGCACCTGCCACAGGTGTTAATGTTCTGTTTCTTTCGTTTGACTTAAACATTTGATGGCTACTTTAAGAGAACTATGAATGATGGTGATGAAAGGTGGTGGGAATAGTAATCTGAAGTATAATTGTAAAGCCACTGCAATCAGTGACATTTAAACCAGCTAAAACCTCTTGAGTGCTCCTGAGTGCATGGTCATCCATCAGTCTCTCCACTGGCAGTGGACTGGTTCAGGTGTTCCCCACTGCTTTGACGTGTGCTTTGCGGACCCAGTCACCAGGGGAAGAACGGAGGTGGAGGAACCCAGGCGGGTTGCTGGGCCGTGTGTGCACACACACACTGTGCACACTCGTTCTCTCGCTCCCCCCGCCCCCCATCTCAGCCAAATACAGAAGAGCTGATGGCATGAGAAAACTCAGACAAGAGATGGTTGGCATGGCAACCTTTCAAAAAATATGGCTGTTTCAGGCACTGCACAGAATAACTAGAGCAGCAACTACTCAGCATCAAAAATGAACTGAACCATTTGCAATAGCTTGACAACTTCCACCTCAACTAATACTACTAGGCCTACTATTAACTAGCACTGTTAGTAATCTTTATTGCTCACACGTGTCTAACAAACATAGCATTCAGATTTATTATCATTTATTATTTATTTAGTGGGCTGCTGTGTTTTGCTCTCAGAAGCAGATGCATTTTGACAATCACTCTTATAATATGTGTTTGAAGCTCAAGCAACAGATAGTTAGACAGATAGTTTGACATTTTCAGATTTAGTCTAAACTCAATGTTCTTTTCCTTTGACAGGTTTCGCATTACCTGCAATAAGATCATCACTCACAAAATGTTTGACCATGTGGTTCTTGTCATCATATTCCTCAATTGTATTACGATTGCCATGGAGAGGCCCAGGATTGACCCAACCAGTGCTGTGAGTGTAAAACACACACACACACACATGCACATGCACACATATATATATACACACACAGAGAGGCTTTTAAAAGGTACTAAGCATTCTAGTGCATGCATAACATCAGTGGACAGTTTGTTATTCCACTCCAATAGGCCCTTAGTCATCATAATCAGAAGTTCAGGGAAATCCCTCAAGTCTCTCTCTCTCTCTCTCTCTCTCTCTCTCTCTCTCTCTACCACACTCACTCTCTCTCTCTTTCTGTGTGTGTCTGTGTGTTTAGTGTTAGTTGGAATTCTTCTTGCTATCTGATACTACCATGATTTATTTATTTGCATAATGCGTTTCCTGGATGGTGCTTTCTTATTTACAGTACAGGAAGATTTTTGCTTCCTAATACATAGCTATGCCTCTAATCCAAGTGTGATGTTCCTCTGTGATAATGTTCCAGCTGACTTTGTGGCAAGTGTTGTCTTTTTTGTGTCAAGAAGACAGAATCATGTCAGCTAGCACAAACCCAGGGGGGGGCTATTCATATTTCATGCATAGAATTTATTTCCATTTGGATATCAACAGGCAAGGTGAGATTTCCCACCTGTGTCCCCTGCCACGGCTGGGCTCTGTCGTCATGACGCCTGCTCAGAAAGCTAATGAGAGACGGATTAGTGGCAGAGCTGAGCAGATGAGGCATCGGACGGGATGCAATAGGCGCAAGTTTCGTCCTATATCTGCTAGAGTCATGTTGGGGTTATCCAGGACAATAGAACAATATCATATGTTCCCTTCCTCTCTGTGGAGTCACCATTCCTCTGATGGTTCCCATGGGAGTGAGGAGAGAGAGCGAGCGAGTGAATGAGTGAGAGCACCCTGCCTGTGTGAGCCCTTACGAGGTCATGGGAAAGACAGACCCAGGGGTCCTGTAGCTCACACAAGTGTAGAAGAGGAAGAGAAGAACACAAATAAGCACAAGACGGTCTGTTGTCTGCATTCCTTTGCTCAGGCTTTTTGCTCGAGCTGAAAACACAAAAGGTGAACGTTTTCATCAGTCTTATTGCAATGCGCACACGTTACAGTCAAGCACTTCAGAGTTTGGATTAGAGTCTCTCCAAAGATTTAAGGCTACTGTGCTTTAAGGAATGTATAAACACATAAGAACGTGACAGTGTGCATTGCCATTGAGAATACTTATTACTGTCAGACTCTCTAAGGAAGTATAAACTGCCTATGTGACAGTAAGAATACACAAATAGCCTCATGTTAAATAGAGAGGAGGAGACAGAATTTTAAGAAAACAACCAAAATGCAAATATAAATATGTGCATACAAGCTAACAATCATTCCTACAGAAGAAACAGAACTTGTTTTGGCCCTCGATCACCCTAATCCTGCCCTCATTCTCCTTTTTGCAGGAGCGTATTTTCCTCAAGCTGTCTAACTACATATTCACAGCCATCTTCGTGACCGAGATGACAATAAAGGTAGGTGACAGAAGTGGTATTTGTCCTGGTGGGTGTGATGAGGCCATTGTGACAGCAAGTTAACAGAAACACTTTATCTTTGCTAGGCCCAGACCTGGGCCACCTCTGGAACTGGCTGGGGCTTTGGGAGCTGTGACACTATAATAAAAACAGAAGATGACTGCTTCTATGCTGTGTGGGTCTAGCATAATCTAAAACTGAATATGTAATTATTAGAGCTGTCAAACGAATAAACAATATGATCACAATTAATCCTATAAAATGATGTAGTAATATAATATTGGGATTAATCCCAAATTGTTTAACTGTACTCAAACACATTTTAATGAAAAATGTTAGCTCTGAAAATGATAGCCAAAAAAAAAACATTAATATGAATAATATAATAATGAATATTATAATAATACCTGTGATTGTGGGAAAATTTATTTAAATTGCAATATGCACGCTAATAATGCTTTAACTTCAAAACCCACCGTCTTAATAATGTTGTACTATTCTGATAAACTTAAACTGGCCTTTGAAATAGAGGCACACGCATAGGGATTTAATGTTTAGACAGGAAAGTTCACCAACATTTGTCTGGAAGGTCGAGAGCTTCTGTTGTCAAAGTCCTGTTTTATGCCAGGTCACATCTACTCTGAAACTCTTCAAATGGAAATCATGGCTGAGAATAATGACACTCAAAAAAAGGTTAATTAACAGAGACTGACAAAATGAAGGGGGCAAAACGTGTTTCCAGCCTTGGAGGCACAGAGAGGGGCATAGTGTCTGGCTTCCTTTCCATATGACATGCCTTTGTTCCACTGAGGTTTGATCATTTGTGTTTGATGTATTTGGGAGAAGTAGAAACATCATTAGCTCATGTTATTTCCTGTTCCTCTCAAAAATATGAGAGGATTTTTTGTTCATATGTTTTTGTTCATATTTTTCCTTCAAACATATGAACAAAAAATCAGCCTATTTTGGTATTCTTTCTAGTAGGCCAACGGCAACACAATTAAACCAATTATTCAATACTGTTTCTCAACAGGAAAAACATTGAAATACTCAAATTAAGTGCATTGCTGTTGAATGTCATATTTAGACATTTCTTTGTAAGTTTGTTGAGATAAGCAAATTCATTATAATAGATACAGGGTTACTACGCGGAAAAGTATAAAAAAGAATGAAATATAATTTTAGTGTTTTCCAGGTCTGGAAAAGTATGGAAAAAGAAAAATAGGTTTAAAGAGGCACTCAGTAAGTTTATGCGACCATTTTTGAGGTCATAAAATTGCTTAGAAATAGTTTTTTCTGTTAGACTGGTCTGTTGTGTTGCAAACGGCGATTGAACGCACCGCTGTGCGTTATATACAGCCCTATATGAATACGGAATACGGAATACGGAACTTGCAACTTCTGAGGGAGTGTACACTACAGCAATACAGCTAACTGTAAGGAGCTCCCCCTACAGGTTTGTGGCGTTTAATGCAGGGTTAAAAAACAGACTTACTGAGTGCCTCTTTAAAGAGAAATATTTCCAGACTTTTGCAGTAGAAAATGCAGCTTAACTTCCAGAAATTTAGCCAGAATTCATTGAATTTTGCCAAGGAAATTTGTTTCATTAGCTGTGGAGTGAGAACCGTTTTTTTCTGACGATTGATACGTAAAGAAAAAGTCAGATACAGTCGAGAGGAGCTAGTGGCAAAAACAGAGATAAAGATTATGATTTGAGGAGTGTTGTTCCCATGCAGTTGTCAAACTTACCTTTTGAGATAAATTAGCTCCTTTGAAGATTTTGTAAGTGGTTGTTGTTGCTGGCATGTTAAACAACTAATTATTTTGTGATCACGGTTCTGACATGAACACAAGTAGGCCTAACTGGATAGCCAGCTATAGGTTAATTAGTTTGCCAATTCAATTGATTACAATATTCCCACAAATCAACTGGTTCACCATTAATAAACTAGAGAAAGGACATTGCTCTGCTGCCATCTGTGTAAAACAAAGTTTTAAAGTGCAAAGTCCCATTCACCACCAAGTTCAGAAAAATATTTTGTTGATTTGCATTTAATATACTCTAGTAGTCTGGTATTTTTAACTGTAATTAAAAAAAAGTCAGAGTTGAGAGGTTATGACAGAAGTCTCCCAATACTGAACTTCTTTTGCTCTCAGTGATCATGTTGGACTGCTAATGCTATGAAACCTTCATAAAACACAATAGTCAATATATATTTTTATAATGGCTGTTTTAACATGCTTAAAAAGTAAGCCTCTGTGAAGCTGTGCACAACATATATGTTTTACATCTACACATTTCTGTGTTTCAATAATTCTGTGTCAGGATTTGCATCAGGGTGTGTCAGGGTGGGGTCATGTATTTTGAATAATGTACTGTATAGGGCACTGATACAAATGTCAGGTCTAGCTAAATATTATACGTATATAGGTAATATGCCACAATATGAGTGTGGTTTTTTTAGGTAATTTAATTAAATATACTGTATGGGAGGTTGTACACTGAATTCCGAGGTTTATTTGCTGTGTGCAGGTTGCGGCACTGGGCTTCTGCTTTGGAGAAAAAGTCTACCTGAAGAGCACGTGGAACATTCTAGATGGATTGCTGGTGATGATCTCCATCATTGACATACTTGTGACCCTGATCTCCAACAGTGGGACCAAGATTTTGGGGATGTTGCGAGTCTTGAGGTTGCTAAGAACTCTCCGTCCACTCAGGTACACTTTTGGTTCCTCACAGTCATATTACTGTGCAGTCTTTTATATCTACGAAGCTTTAGACCACACCACAGCTACTACCATTATCTACATGATAGTGAAGGTTCCCTATGTTGGGACACCTCAAAGTGAGACCATTATCCCGCTAATCACTCAGTTGCTACATTTATTGCATGCATCTACCCTCCCAACACACTTCAATTTAATTATTTTCTATAAGCAGCATGGTTTGTTGCTGTGGTGGAGTCTTAAGCTTCGTGGGAAAGTAGATACACAAGACTGTTTGTTGTTATAGTCAATTTGAAGAGCACTGATTTTGAATGGTGACAACTATCAGAAGCAGAACCTCATTTCTCCTTATGTCTCACTAGCTCTTTATTTTATTTGGTCACTAATGATCCCTTTATTGCTTGCAAACATTACCATTCCGAAAACTATTACTTGCTTCTAGGCACCATCACAAAACTCACACATTTCCGTAATGTCTTTTGTCTATAACAACTCTGAAAACTGAAAACATACAATTTAGGACATCCTGCACACCAAAACAATAACACAGAACTTCCTTGTCAACACTCATTAATAATTTCAGTTTCATAAAGGCTGAGGCTACTCTAACTAACTATGTAAATAAGACAGAATCACTTAGTTCACCTTTAATCTAAATACATAAGGGGGGCATTGCATTGTGCCTGCAAATGTAGGCCAAATATGTAATGTGGTGCAAAGTAGCCTGCAAGTATATGAAATTAATCATCAATCATTATATCATGGTAGCAAAATAAACTTACACTCACTGTCCCAATTTTCATCTGTGAATGACCAATGAAAAACATCCTGTTACCTTTATTACTCGCCTCATTGGATTACATCATATGCAGTGGTCAAATCTATTTTTCATAATGCGCCTTTTTTCACAGTGTCAGGGGATATTCTGTAAAGCTAAACAGATCTTAATATCCTAAAACTATTAGTCATCACCAATTACTAATTTATTGACGCTATCTGTTCTATCTGCACAGTAATCATTCATCTGTAGGGATGCACAGAATCCTGATTTTCAGGATTTGGCTGAATACCAAATGTATGTCTGAGATTCTGTCATATCTGAAACTGAATATCGAATCCTAGAACCTCCATACATGCATATTCTTTTGCAAAAGGGCAAGCATTTCCCAATGACAGACACATGAGCACCATTGAGCCATTTCTGGAAACCAGTCACTGCATTTGATTATATCAGTGCTGAATGGGCTTGGGTATGTTTCGAGGAAGCAACATTAGAAAATTTGTTAATATCTGCTACTAATTTAATTGAGTGCCCCATGGCCAAGGCCACAGATGTAGATACACGTGTACATGTAGACAGAAAAAATACTGTAGGTGGACAAAATCTTTTGTAATGGAAACATAGCAATACTCCAGTAGAACAGTTAAGACCAGGTAAGACAAGACCAGTAAACCCATTTTATATAAATAAAATAACATGAATAAGTAAAACCATTTCATATAAACAAAATACAAATAAAACCATTTTATTTAAGCAAAATAACATATAAGTAATCATCTACTGTTCAGAAATAGTATATTCATTTATAGCGTATATGGTATAGTATATTCATATATTAGGGGTTGTTTGATTTTTAATTACATTTTTGATTATTTTATCAGTGCAGAATTATTCCATTAAAAATCCTCGACAGAATCCAACCTTGCAGCAGGAATCCAACACTGTTGCCCTGCACCAGCTCAGTGAGGTATGAAGATAAGCAGCTTCAGTCAGAGTAGCTGCTATCATGCCAGTGCTTGATGGTTCAGCCCCATGTGTCAGGGCCATTGTTTTAGTTCACCACATCCTTGGCAAGGAGCAGCGCCCAGGAGAAGCAGAGCATTGTGAATTAAACATGAGTCAGTGCTGGCTCTCTTTCTCCAGCTTAGAGGAAGACGGCCCTCATACAGTAGTAGGCTAAACCCAGTGGCTTCTGCAGGTTCAACAAACTGTATGACACAGTATTCAACCCATTCAACTGAAATACGAAAAAGGGACAGACATCACAGCTATAAAACAGTAAGACAACTCCAGCCCAGTTGTTGAGCAAAGAGGGTGCTGCTGAGGTGGGTCATGAATGTGAATTAATGCCACTCAGCCCTGTCCTCCAGAGTCCACAGGATGCATGGTGTAAACACTAGCTCTGGGGTGCTCTCTCTCTCTCTCTCTTTTGCTCCCCCTGTCTTTCTCTCTCTCTCTCTCTCTCTCTCTCTCTCTCTCTCTCTCTCACTCACTCTCTCTCTCACTCATGCTTCAATTGATATATTCCTTCTGTGAATTCATAGCGGCCTGACTTTGTGTAGTAGTCTACTATTGCACTACTGGTCTCGTTTGCACAACTACCTTGACACACTCCCCATACTGTACCTCAGTACATTCATGCGCATCTCTACCCACAGTATTTGTATTTTATTGTTATTTTTAGTAACTGTAGTATATGTTGTGTGTAATTTTTTAAGCAGCTGGGACCTTGAATTTCCCCTTGGGGATCAATAAAGTATCTATCTATCTATCTATGTATCTAGTCATGACCAAAAGTGTCCAAAGTAGTGCCCTCTGTGTGTGTGTGTTTAAGACAGCTGTATACTTCTGAGTAGAGATATTAATCTAGTTACGCATGGACAGAGTAGGTACAGTAGGTGTGTGTTTGTGTGTGTGAGAGAGAGTTCATGTGTATGTTCTGACAGGATGATATATAGAGAGGTAACGAGCGAGTGATAAATAGTATGTTCTAAGCTCTATTTGCCCTCATAATGAGTTGTGTTTGTTTACCTTTAATTAGTGAAAAACACTTACCTGAACTTGAAATAATATGCAATCAATCAAATGTCATGTTGTAGAATCGTCATTTTTACTTATGGATGTTTTGGAATGCTTTGTGTCCACTATCTTAGGTGTACCTCTATACCTCCTTGCATGTATCTAAACATCTTACTGTACATGCATTCATTGCCTCTCAGCACAGACCTACAGTAATGTTAACAAAAATTATTTCAGCACCAGCGTGTATTGTCACACCTTCATACTGGGGACAGAGGTTTACAAAAGGACTTAGCAGGGGCCAGTGTTATTTGCTCAGCTGTTTGCCCAGGCTGCTCATTTACATTACTGATCTGAGACCATCAAATCTCTTGATAGCTTTAGAACATAATTGCCCTCATGTACAGTAATGTTAGTCATGCTAAGCCTGCAGTAGGATGCAATGCCAGGAACCATATACGCTGGTGCCAGGTGTTATGCAGTTTTGAGAAGCAGTATTTCAGCCTGGTGTCAATGTGCTGGATACCCTTTGGCTTCTTTCTCCAATGTGTGTGTTTCCACAAAGGTCTCTCACAGTGTAGAGGCAGCTAGATGGGCAGATTTCACATAGCCAAGAGTGGTTCTGAACATATTGAATGAAAATAAACTAGTATAAATGGGATGGTCATACTACCCCAGGAAAAATACTGAAAAATATTCATTCCTACTCAGTGTGAAAACTCATTCTGACTATGAATATGAAGCCCAATCTAGTACTGAGTAAATGTAAGAGTACCTATGGTACAGGAGAAGGTGAACAGGTGCGACCACAAACATAAGATCCCTATGCACGGATATGTATTATTTCCAGATGATTTTCCTCCATGTTTAGGAGAAAAGATGGTCACAGTTAGAAAAGTGGGAACCATACTCATAGCAACTATTTAAACTCGTCTTTATAAGTGCCAGTCATTAAGAATCTTTCACAGGCAGACTGCAGACAAAAAACAACATTGGCAGCACATGCATTATAAGCTTAGGTTTTTACAAAGGATCAAATATTAAATCCCTGGTGGGAGTGGCCAAACAGCCTCAGTGCTTGTCTCTCTATGTCATATTGTATGTTTATTGTTATACCTAAATAAAATAGCCACTTAAGGAAACCAGCTACCGACTCATGATCATGCTTTGCCAGTGTGTGGTGCAGGGCTAAAAATACCGGTATATATAAATTGCTTTTCATTAGATCCTATAAAGGATGTGTTAGTGTGAAGTGCTGAATTGATTATCTTTGGTGTTTGATTAAGACTGTAGAAGTTTTAACCTCAGCAGAGCAACCTTTTCTTGTGTTGCATGTTGGAAGTCCCTGAGAAATGCAGAGTGTGGTGTGTGAGCATGACCACATTTAGTGAGTCACAGTCTGAATAAGTTGGCAGCCTCTCTGAATGCAGTCCAGAGAGCCTCATCTCTTAGCTTGAAGAGGAAAATAGTGATGAATCCTTTAACCATGCAGTGCACGCTGGTGGCAAAGATGTTCCCCACAATACTCTTATTAATAACCATTTCTAACAAATATTCACATCTCTCTCTCTCTCTCTCCCTCTCTCTCTCTCTCTCCTTCTCACTGTCAGACACTTGCACAGGGGTATTAATAATACATCATGCCATGTAGAACACACACAAAGTCGTGCAAACATAGGACATTAAGAGAAAAACACACACCAAACCCTCAGTATTACTGCCCCCTATTGGCTAAACCATGGTCTCACAGTGTGAAACCCCTCCTCCCAGTGCTGAACAGATGTCTTCACAGAGAGCTAGAGTCATCCCAGATTTATAAGCATTGTTGTTTGTAGTGTCAGTATGCAAGTACTATGGAAGCAGGCCATGTTGAAGGTCGACTGGGCCAGTTGTCTGCACTGCAACTGCACACATTCTGAACACATTCTGTGATCGTCGATGGATATGATGTCTCACTCCTGTCATCCCATATGCCATGTCAAACCATACTGATTCTCTGATTCTTCCCTCACACGTCTTCTGTGTCACCCTTTATTCCATCCTCCTTGTGCTCCAGCCATACAGTAGCCAGGTCTGAAACACTAGACAATGACATGACCCAGAAACATGACAAAGGCTCAGCATTTTTGAGGACTAACAAGCTAAAGTGTTTGACTAGAGATGTCAAAAATATGTAATGCTGTGTGAAGTACTGTTTTGCTGTGGTCCAACAACATGGCGGGTTCAGTGGGTTTACAGGGTTAATTACAGCAGTCTGTTTCCCTGTAATTAGCTTGCATGAGACCGCCTCCAAATTAGCACAAATCCAGTGAAACCTCTTTTTCTAGTGAAAAAAATAAAGAAATGCAGTATGCAGTATTTGAAAGTGTAATTGTCAAATTATGTATTTTTTCTTTTGTTCACACAGTATGGATACAGTATAAATATCCACAGATATGATAATACACACTACAGTCATCTTTGAGGACCTAAGATGTAATTTTTTATTTTGTGTGCGAGTCCGCTTCTACAGTATTCCTAAGGGGTTTTGACGGTGCTTCTTGTAAAGGCATGGAGCATGTGGTTGGGTGGAGAGGTGCTCCTACTGTTCCTGGTTTGCTGCTGTTCTGTCTGCTTTGAGAGAGTTGAGAGTTTCTATAAATTTCCATTTCGGAATTCTTTGGATGTTGTTACAGTAATACACAGGAAGCTGAACTGAAATCACTAGTAACAATACTATGTACTAGTACACTTGTAAATGCCACAGTCAGCCCAAGATCATTGCACAATCTGTGTACAATGTCTGTTTTGTCTCCCGGTGCAGAGTGATCAGCCGAGCTCCGGGCCTCAAACTAGTGGTGGAGACACTGATGTCATCTCTCAAGCCCATCGGGAATATTGTGGTCATCTGCTGTGCCTTCTTCATCATCTTTGGAATCCTTGGCGTACAGGTGAGACCATGCACACGTGGGGTCATTATTTGACTAGCACAAATGAAAATGATATGTCAATAAGCCTAAATTGTTTTGTGGTTTGTAGCATGTAAAATCAATTCTGATTAAGGAATAAGACCCTGGAGACTTTGTGTTATGCGTAACAACTGCCTGCAATTTATTCAGAAATTTCACCTACTGAAAATATATTTCATCTAGCTGAACGGTTGTCAGTGAGGCACAAATGCTGCAAGTTACTCTTCTATGGCAGAGTAATAAAGAAAAAATTGCAATTTGTATGGTAGGGTGCTTCAACCAATCATAATCAACAACAGAATCCATCTGTTTTAAAACAAGAAGTAGCAACACTGTGGGAATACTTAAGACTCAAGAGGGATGTGCTGTAAACTGCAGCGTTACTTGCACTTAGGAGTCCTGAGCCTGTACTATGATGATGTGTGCCCTACTATAATACCTTGGGAGTGAGTGGCTATCCCAAAGTCACTTGATTTAAAGGAGAAAGAATACAAAGTAATGTTGCTGACCTGTGATGACCGTTATAAACCGGTTCTGATCCATACTTATTCATTCCCAGCTATTTAAAGGAAAATTCTTTGTGTGCATGGGTGACGACACCAGGAACATCACCAACAGATCTGACTGCTACCTTGCCAACTATAAGTGGGTCCGACACAAGTACAACTTTGACAACCTTGGACAGGTGAGCAGTAGGAATTTCAGCATTACTAACACTGTTATTTGTTAGAGTACAGAAACAAGTAATCTAAATATTTACCATTTATATAGTTACAACACCATTACCTTTACCATAAATAAAATGCTTTCTTCTGTCTACATTTCACACCCATTCAGCTCTGTATAACAAAAATACACAAAATGTGAATATGGAGAAAATATTTGTGTAAATACATTTTAGCAAATTGCTAATCTACAGCCGTATCCCACCATTATGATTTTTATGCCAATTTCCCCTATAAAGAAAGAAAATAAATTAAATTAATTAAATAAATAAAAACTACTAACATAATGAGACATAATTATGTTATGAGATATCCAAGACTGAGAAAAAAAATATATTAAGGCTAATGTATGAGAGACATGCAAGAATATTGAATTGAAAGGATTATAAGAAGTTGGGGCAAATTCTTGACATAGCCTATTTGGACATTTTAAGAGTTTGAGAATGAATGGCCGCAGCAGGTAGGCCCAGCTTATCACAAGTTCAGAAGAGTGATGGCAGTAGCAAGAAGTTGTTCTTGTGTCTGGTTGTTTTGGTGAGCAGGAATCTGTAGCACCTGCCAGAGAGAAGGAGGTTAAATAGAATATACTCAGGTTGTGTGGGGTGGGATGTTCTCTTGCCTGATTCCTGGTCCTACCAGTGACAGGAGGGCAGAGGAACACCGAGGATTTTTTCAGCTGCCTGAATTGTGCATCGTAGTCTGTGTGTTTTGTGTTTTGTAACTGCTCCAAACCAAATTGTGATAGATGAGCAGAGGATATATTCAGTGACAGCAGTGTAGAAGATGACTAATAGCTCCTGTAGTAGGCCGTGCTTCTGCAGTTGCCTTAGAAAGTATATCCTCTGCTGAGCCTTTTTGAGGTTGCCGTTGATGTTGGCCTCCCACCTCATATTCTGGGAAATTATGTATCTCAATCCACATTTGACGCCGGGCTGTTGGATATTGTGTGTGTGTGTGTGTGTGTGTGTGTGTGTGTGTGTAGTAAATGTGTGTGCGTGTGTGTGTTTGGTTGGCACTGTGGAGAGCTTTCTTTCTTCGGAGTGTTTAGCTCTAAGTTGTGTTGACTGCACAACACCAGTAGCTGCCTAATTAATGAGTGTGCTGTGTCTCACACAAACAACTCTACAAATTGCACTAGACTGTCAGTGAGTTCAGCCATTTTTGCCATTCAGTTTCATTATTCACAGTAAAATTATTCATTAACATGTTCATGTTCATTACTGAACAGTATTATGTGTACATTCACTGACAAAATTGAACTTGCAAGTTGCTCTTTAAAATGGGACCATTTTATAGCCATAGAGTACAATGGGTTTCACTATGGTTTTCACAAATGTCTCGTCACTATTGGCATGATACGTCAGTCATATCATTATCTCCACATATAAAATTGAGCATTAAGCACATTGTGTGTGTTTAAAAGAATGTTTGTGAACAGACTTACCTTGTACTTACCTCACTTTTGATAAGCTCTGTGTACACCAACAATATTCTCAATGTGCATGGACTCTTATAATAGTACAGCTGAAGTGCCAACTGTGTCAACTCTTTTAACTTCTCATCAATAGTTTCAGTGCTGACGTTTCACTTTAAGAAACTTAAAACATAAACTGAGTAGCATTGAATAGATAAATTTACTATTTACCAGAATGACAGAGACTAGCAACCAGCATTTTACTGCTTCAAGATTCCAGCTCTGAACAAATATGTATTTATTTTCAGCTGTGCCGGTGCGTTTAGTGGAGATGTATGGCTTCACTTTGTTTCACAAAGTCTCTGTCCTCACATGCTTTCTCCCCTCCAGGCATTAATGTCTCTATTCGTCCTGGCCTCTAAGGATGGCTGGGTAGACATCATGTATGATGGACTGGATGCGGTAGGGGTGGATCAACAGGTAATTGTATACATTGTCTTCTTCATTTCATCATAAACTCTAATGATGCTGTTGGTTTATAGGGCGTGTTTGTACTGTATAAAGTAAATGGTCATTTTGCCATGTCTCTGCCCTCGCAAATGATGGGCGGCCATGTAATGCAAAGGGGACAAGAAATGGAGAGACAAGAAATTGTCTGGCTTTTCTGTGGCCTTTAGCAAATGTCTTTCAGTTGATCTGGTCCTACATAAGCTGCTCATTTACTGCCCATTCCTCACACAAAAGCCTTATTCTCACTCTAAAGTGACACAGTCTTCCTATTTAATTTTATATTTGAGGCGCTAACCATTTTCTTACAGCTCTTCTAAGCTTTTGCTCTTAAATAGTTTGTTGAGTTAATTGGGTTAACCATTTTTCTTTTTTTTTTTTTCACTCAAGGAAGGGGTTAAGGTATAGTGTACTTTGTGGAGTGCAAACCTTGCAGCGAGCCTATATAATCAAATCAGTATTTCGAAAATTTAAGACCCTTTGGTCATGCTGTGTCAGTGAGAATCTGGCATAATCTGCAGAACATGTAACATGAAGAAAATGCATAAATCCTATGCTTTTTTTTCTGTCATTGTGTGTCTATGTGTCTGTGTGTATCCATGTTTACAGCCCGTAATGAACTACAACCCCTGGATGCTGCTCTACTTTATCTCCTTCCTGCTGATTGTTGCCTTCTTTGTGCTGAACATGTTTGTGGGGGTGGTTGTGGAGAACTTCCACAAGTGCCGGCGGCACCAGGAAGCTGAGGAGGCGAAGCGTCGCGAGGAGAAGCGTCTGAAGCGACTGGAGAAAAAAAGACGGAGTAAGGAGAAGGAGCTGGCTGGTCGGTAGTCTTTCCACTTCTTTCTGAGTCCTGCTTGAATCCTGCCCTCCGTTTTTTTTTTTTTTCTGGAATAAGTCCTGCGCTAGCTAAATACCTTGCTAATGCTGGGTTTGAGTAGCCTCTTGTCACCAAGCCCAGCAACAGTGCTCCGCTACAGTTGGAGTGCGGGTCTCTGGCCCTTAGCTTGCGCTAGACCTTCACTCAGTGCCTGGGAATGTCCCCAGAGCATGGCCCATGGCTTGCATGATAGTTTGCTTAATGAGGCGGAGACAGGAGAAGGAACAGGAGACTCCAAGTCCCTTTCTCTTCCTCTTTTGCATGCAGGGTAGTCCCTCAGTAGAGCTAGGCTAAGGGTCGGTGTATAGTAGATGCTCTGTTTTAGCTATGCTACTGCCTGCTTACAGTATATTGTGAAGGCTCGTTGACCTGTTCCATTTTTAGAATGTCAATCCACTGTCCCCTACAATAGCAATGGAGTTTATTCTCCTGACAGTCAATTCATTCCTTTAATGGTTCTTAATTCTGTGTGCGCAGCTCCTGTTTAAACAGACTGCCTTCATTGTCCACTGGATATGTGGTTTTTTCAAAGTAACAATGGTAGTTGACAGTGAATGACAGAGAAATACACATTGCCAGTTAAAAGTTTGAACACTTAGAATTCTGTTGATTTGTAAACTTTTATAGGATTATATGAGGACATAATTGCTGGTGAAATCTTCTGAACTGGGAAACTGACACACACATTGAACCCGTTTCGGCAGGTGTGGGTCCAACTCAAGGAAGGCCACAGGCAGTTATTTCCCCTTATAAATAATTATGGCATTGAGCAAGTCTATCAGAGATAGACACTCATTTTGTTGTCATAAACATTTCACTTATTACTGGAAAGTTCAGGCAGAGAAGTGTCCGTAGACTATCTGAATTGATAGACTGTTGACCTTTCAGTGTGTGGATCCGTTCAGCTCAGCAATCCTGAGGTCAGTGATTATGCAGATTACTGTATGTCATGGCTGCATCCCTTCCACCTCATATGATTCTGACAGGGCATGTTATACTTAAGGACACTTTAGCATTCTGGCCAGTACAAAAAGGGACAGCTTAACTACCATAGTTAGTATTAACTTTTTTTTTGGCCAGGCGGACATTTTAGACCTATTATTGTCCAAGATGGTTTTTTAAACGATTTAAAATACAATCCACATTTCACAATTATATTGGAATATAATGGGTGAAATGCAAGCCATTACTCATTATATTTCCAGATTAAATATATTACTGAATTTTTTTTTTTTTACCACAGAACCATAGTTTCCTCATTCCTGATTATTAATAATGTATAGAATGGTTCTAAATACAATGTTCAATATCTTAACTGGCAATGTTTGTTTTTACAAAAATATAAATGCTTTTTTTTCCCCTTTGGTGGCGGAATCTATGTGCACTCCGATTTTCCAAGAACATTAACATGATGTGTCAGCTTTAAACTATTTATTGAAACCTGAGCTTTATTCACTTTAATCAATTTGACTGTTTATTCATCTCACTAAAACTAAACATTATATTCTTTCCAAATACTTTTTTTTTCCGATTTATTTTTAAAACTTTTTTGTTGTAGAGAATCATATTTTCTTGTTACACAGCCTTTTGTTTTTTGAGTTTTTTTCTTTTTTTTTTCTTAACACTTATTTTTCCACCTCTGTGTATACAAATCACACATATCCGTGGAGGTAAGATTATTCTTTACTCTTTCATATTCTGAATAGGTTTGTGTTTTACGACTTAGCACTGAAATTTTTTTTGACGTTTTCAAGTGGAGCTCTCCTTATTGTCGAGGTTGTTGTGAGAGACGTAGGGTAAAAACTGTGGACTCAGATTGACTGGAAAAACAAATCCTGGGGGTAATTTCTTAAACTCCTAAGCTCCTGAACTCTCAGTGCCACTCATCAAAATTTGATCGTGGTTTCGTTCTTCTAGATATAATGCTGACGGGTTTCAATCGATTGAGCTCGGACGACAAAGTGAAAGGTATTGAGTATGTTTGGCATGTTTGTGTGTTCACCATGGGGTTGGTGTGGGTTCAGAACGACTGGTTGTTGGGTCAGCACTCATGGGAAGGGGATAGCACATCATTCCCAGTGGTTCTTCTCGACTCACCTCATCTGATGCTCATTTCTAGCTCAAAGTCAGGGCCGTCTCTCTGTGGTGTGCTTTGTGTGTCTGGTGCTCCACTAATCATCCTCCTGTCCACAAGCACTTCTTGCAATCGCCAGTGAACCTCTGTAAGGACAGCCACTCTTACATCACACCTGTCAGACTCACCACATGACTACAAGCGGTAATCCATTTTCTGTTTACCACTCTGTGATGTTTCCCTTGTAGCATATTTAGATTTGTATGAATTGCTGTTTGTATTTATGATGCTATTTCCCACTCACAACTGGAAGTGCATTGAAGACGAATTCATATCCATTAGGGAGGTAATTCTCTCTTTCTTAGCTCCATGTCACATTACGTACACATGTTTACAACCTAGTTTGGTTAGATAGGTTAAACTTTATAGAAAATGCTTTGTTACATTTTCATCCACTTAATACAAATATTTTTTTGTAACATAATTATTGAAAACTTGCTTTGTGAGACTCGAAATTGAGATGAGGTCATGTTTTACACTCACTGTAATCAAAATTAATATTACCTTCAGCCTTACCTGTGCTGTGTGTACTACAGGTTTTAATAGATATCATTAGAAACAGTGGCATTATGGGGTTTTTTTACCTCCAAAAACATACAGTAGTAGTAATGTAGTGAAAAATGTGAGGTTGAAATTGATTGTGTATAACTGCTTCCGGATTTAGCTATGACAGGCATCAAAGAAATGAGCCGTTGAACCAAAACCTCAAAAGTTCATCTATTCCGAACTGTTTTTATTTCCTTGAAGTCACACGCAGAATTGAAACACACCACACATTAAAATCCCTCACTGTCATTAGCCAGTCTGCTGCATTAGCCAATGTCTTGGTAATGGCAGCTAATTAGTGTGTGAGAAGCCATGAGACTGGCAGATTAAGGGCCGTGGTGTACTTCCACGAACACGTCCGATGCATGCGGTGGTGACTGACGCGTGTGACGAGAAATGTGTCATCAGTGCAACATGTGCAAGTAAACCTGGATGTGTCCCAAGAATTTCTGGTTTGAGTATGTGTTTATTATGGCCGTTAAAACTAGAGATCCTGGGAAAACAGTTCAAGCTAGTTTTTTAGTTTGTTCAAACTCTGACTCAGCCTTTCCCCTAAAGACACACCAAAGTACAGAAATGGCAGAGGAAGGGGGTGGGGTGGGGGGTCGAGGCTGGATACGACAAATGGCTGTTGAGTTTGATAGACTTACTACCATTCAATAATTTCGATAGGTTGCTAAAAACAATTGGATTGTGTTTTTTCTATCCTGGTTACGGGTGACTAACATTTTGTATTTATTCATTGAAACGTTTAATTTATTGGTTGCATTGGAGTGTGAGGGAGATCTTAGACAAAATAGTAAATAAATATCCTGTACTGTTGCAGGAACAAATCTTTAAGGTTCATGTTCAGTAACTAAATTACACTGCTGTGGAAAGGGCTCAGGACTCCAACGCACATCTAGACAGTACATGACCGCTGCGGTGCGACCTGTGCACAAAATGTGTGTGTGCAGCCGCATGAGCAGATGTATACTCTCCTTTCGAGAATGAAATTGTAGAGCACTGACTAACCTCTGCATTTTGCATTCAAAGATAGTGTGGTTGCTTATGTAATCTGACATTCAGGAATAAGCACTCCTCCTCCTCCTGCAAGTGGTCTTTATGTAACTTCACCAAAGTGACATCTCTAGGAAAGGAAAAGAGCAGATGGCTTCAACTTTTCAGAGACAGCAAGTTTTTTTTTTTCTTTCTCACAGTTGGCAATGGTATCATTTTATGGTACCATTTCTTTCTGCTCAAAATATTCCTTCAGGCATTTTTTCCAGGTTCTACTTCAACTCTTTTCGTTTAGACATCTTTCTTGAAAACAGCCCTGCATAAAGCCATGGAGGCCCTTTTAGTAAAAGTTGGAAACATGGTTTTTGAACATGCTAAGTACGACTAGCTGTCTTTCCAAGCTCAATTTTGAGCAAGCATAGGTGCATAGGCCTCTATAGAAAATACACAAAGGCTTATTAAAAATGATCTATCTCTATGAAAGCGTTACCACGTTATATTTTTGGTCAACTGTAAACACACCTAAAATCTAAACAGACCATGTTTGAAATTATGTAAAAAAAAATAAATGGTTAATATTTTTTATGCATCAAAGAGACTATTAGCTCTTTAGAAGCAGTCCCTTATGGGATAAGGTGATTAAACCAGTCAAGCACAGTTGGACTGAAGTGCCTCTACTAAGATCTGCCTAGTCTCTGCTGTGTTTAGGAGACTCTTTCCATAGTTCTTTTTTCTTTTTTCTGGAATTTGCCATTATAAAGATTTTAGCTCTATTTTAGTGGCATGTACTGTATAAGCTTGCACACACACACACACACACACACACACACACACAGACACATATACTAGTTACATCATGTCAGAAGAGTTGGTGTATATATGTCTCACTCATGCCTATACTTTGTGTATGTGTAGTGTAAATTCTCAATAATGGCCACTATGTTCATTATTTAAAGAGATGTACCACGTCACACTTTGTTACAGTTTTACCTGCAAGCTTTAGTAACAATCCCCTTTTGTTACAAGTATTAACCTGCCATGCAGTTTATGTTGTCAATATGCGTAATGTATACAGTAGGTAGCATTTCAGTGACTTCCAGCAGTTGGAGCAGAATACAGTACCAGAAAATTAGACCTGTTTTGTTATTTTGTTGTTGCAGAGCCATGTCACGCCAAGTTCCACAGTCACCTGCCTTTTCCATTCATTTCAAGCAACTCATTACAATCAACTCTGACTCAGAAAGAAGTGTGTTATGTCTACTAAGCCTGTTGTGTGTGCAACTTTAAATAAATATTGCCTGTGTGGGTGTGTGTGCACATGTGTGTGTGTGCTTGTGTGTGTGAGCCCACTGCCAGTAAGGCTTGTGCCCATGTTGACTACATCTGTCTTGGGTTGTGTAGCTATTCTTTATATATTTATATAATTTTTCTTGTCTTTGTTTGAAATGTCATTCTTCGCTTTAGTTTTCCCTCTCTCTGCCTGGATTCATCATTTTGCTCAGATGCTCCTCCCAGCTATGCTCAACCTAGTTGTGTTCTTTGCATTTTTTCTGTATATTCACCTCTCAACATCACATACTTGTGTATTTGAGTGTATAGGATGTTCAGCACATTGGTCAGTCACGGATTCAGTGTGTGGTGGCATTTACAGTGCCCAGAACACACTGACACTTTGAAGTGAAACAATTGGTCTTGGACAGTGGTGGCTAAACAACCACATACTGTGTTTTCTTTTTTCATTATATTTTATGTACTGTATGAGCACCCACACAAACTTGACCTTTTTAAATTCAGTTGGGCATTTTCATTTAAATCATTTGGTTACTAAAATACTCATACCTGTGGGTGCTAAACTCTTTTACCATCTTATACCACTGTGACACTATTATTTGTCTGTATCATTGTACTTGCCCTTTTTTGCAAGGTGACTGGGGAAAGTACAGTTATATTATGAATATAACTGCTTTATATATGCTTTAATAAGTTAAACTAAGATCATTAGTTCATTTTGGATAACCTATTCTTCATTAATTAGCTGGGGTTTTAACTGGATAAGGTAAAAAAAAAAAAAAAAGCTCTGTCCACATTTTTGCATCATGTAAATCATAAGGATCTACAATCATGTTAATAACCAGCTAGTTGATGGGCAATATCTGCTCATATTGAACGTTACATCATTTTGCTAAGGTAAGGGGCTGTTGAATGCCTTAAAGTGTTTACAGTAATTGTACAGTATTGTGGTATTTGTAATTGATAACTATAGACATTTTAAAATATCTATCTATAAACATTAGCTATGAGGTACTAAATACTTGTGTATGGATGGAATACCTCTGCAGAGAATATAGCGAGACCTGGAAATTTTAAACATTGTGAACACCAAAATCTATTAGGCATAGCTAAAAGCTTTAGGTATCGATGCATTCAATGTCAGAGATTTATCCGATAGAGATGATTCAAACTAAAAGATGACAAAGCTGTAATTTTTGACATTTTTGAAAAATTGTTTCTCTAGTTTGTTTTTCAGTATTCATAATTGTTTTGGTCTCTTGGTTTTTCAGCATTTCTCATAAATATGAATGTATTTCCCCAGCCACTTTGCAGCAAGGGATTGTGTAATCTGGCTCTCAATTTGCTGTGTCATACCATACTAAACCATGCATCATGATACCATATCATAGTCTTAATTATTGTAAATGCAATGCATTCTTTTTTATCCTTTCAAAGACTTTTCCTGGGATGTAAGTTTAAGGAGTGACCTAGTATCTGAAGCTTTTTCATGCAAACACTAATACAAGGTGTATTAGTCAAACATAGGGTAGCCAATCACACATGAACAAATACCTTTGCTAATAAACTGTTATAATATACACTTCTCTTATGGTTAAAGTTCTCACATTTCAACACTTTGTAGATGTTTCAGGCATTTCAAAGAATGGTGAAAAGGGCAGTCAAAGAGTCATCTAGAATCCTGGCCCAGTTTTGCCCAGTGAGTGTGCTCTGGTGTAACACAAACATTTCTCCCTCTTTTGCCTTGAGCAAATATATTTTTAGTTGGATTTTTTGTTCTATGATAACCAACAGCTTGGTAAAGAGCTTTGACATTCCCTTACCATCTGACGTTCCCTTACCATCTTTTACTTAATATCTTTGCCTCATGGTGCCTCCTTCTGGACCTGCTTCAGTGTTCCCCCTGACTCATCTGTTTAGCACGTGTATCAGACCTGGCATGGCCTGCGTGAGTCCGCACCACCCGTGCCCCGCAGGCCCCTCTGCCATGTTGGGCAAAGTATTCTAAATGATCTTTGTATTCCTATGCCCAAACCCTTTTTATCAGCCCAAGTTTTCCACTTCAGATCTGAGATCCAGGGTCATTGAGCTGCCAGCCTTGACCCAAGTAGTTTGTGGTGAACCCCCTAGCTACCAGTGCTGAGTCTAGTGTGCTTTTTGTTAGTTATTGTGAAGCACATAAGTGCTGTCAGGCACTGCGACCAGCTCTTTACATGCAAGAGATCACAGGCTCTGGGCCGAGCGCTCCCCACGTAGAGGCTTTCACACTGGCTGCTGGAGGCCACAGAGCAACCCTCTTAGGCATTAGGGCCTCTTCACTTGCGGAGTGGCAGCCTCTTGAGCACTTGGTCAATTGGTGATTTGTCAGTGTGCCTCCTGGGCCTTGAATAATACCTTGCCGGGTTCTTTGGCATTGATGTCATAGGATCAGATGTGGACTTGAGTGTACTCTATGCCTTTCAGTTCTGATTCAGCATTTGTGTACTAACTTCACATGTACCCCCTAATAGATGTCTTGTGGTGCTTTGATCTCCCAAAAATGTTGACTTTGAGCAGTTTGACTGAAAGAGAATGTCAAAGTTACTTTACATGACCTTGTTTCTCTGGCTAAGGAAGCCATCAACACATATGGCCCTGTCGTGTTAGGCTGGCAAAAGAGGCAGAAATGGTTGTGTTTTGCAGTCTTGTGCTTGAAAGTCACTAGGCGGTGTCAGGAACTTGCAAAAGGGGGTTCTGAGATGACTCTCCGTTCTACATTCTTTGAATGGATTAGTTGGAATTGTTCAGCAAATGTATTATCCAAAAGTGATGATGTCTTGTGTTCTCCCTCAGAGAACCAAGGGTTAAATAAGCTGGATTTGTCGTTTAGAAAAAGAGGCATATATAACTTATTCAATGAGTGTTTTAGGAGGTGAGGATTCTGCCAGATAAATAGATAGATAGTTTTATTGGTCCACATGAAATACTGGCTTCCTCAACACCTGACATACATGCATTATAAAAATAATACCTGTATTACCTGACATTAATTACTGGAATTGCTTCAGCATGTACACACACACACAGACACACACACACAGATAGTTCACACATCGCATCACACATAGCAGTATCTGTGTGAGCAACAGTTTTTTAAAATAGAGATTACACGACTCCTGCATAACGAACAAGTATTGTTACCTTGTAATATTATACTCCTGACATGCTGAATGGAGTTGTGCTATGTGGTTGCTTTTCCATCTCTGTCCTCTCATCATTTTTTTAACCATTTATAGTGCCTTCTAAGAAAGAATCTCAAAAACATTATATCACAACTAGTGAATACTCATGATAAGCAGATAAATATACTGTTAACAAGTTTTGTTAAATGTTTCATGCTGACAAAGAGTTCAGGAAGGCAGAACATGAGTTACAACTGTTCGGATCTTTTCTCCATTAAAATGGCACAGATGTTTGAAGAACATTAAGCTGTATGTGTTACCATAACAATCCCACAGACCTGTTTCAAGACAACAGGAGTATGTAGCTTAGATCCAACAGTATTTATTTAGGAGTGTTATGGTTTGTTTTATGAATTTATTTTCAATTTCAATTATTTTCATTTATTTTTGTGTTACTGCAACTGTAGTCACATACACAGAACCACTGTACTCCCTACCACTTGGTGGTAAAAGGAATGGAGCTGTCTATGGGAAGTAAAGACTTCCTGGTAAAGAACATGTGGCTTAATGGTCTACAACCTTTGTGTTAATTTAATGTATGATCTCCTCCAAAATAAGTGTATGACATTTGCATTTGCATTCAGGCCAAATGCATGCCATATCAGAGTGCACACTTTAATGAGCTAGTCTTACAAGAAGTTAATGGAATATTGTTTTTTTCTGTATCAATATGACTGCTCTATTCTTACTCTGCTCTGAAAAAAACAACATGCTATGGATCTCTAAATATTTTCTGTACAAAGTAAAGCTATGACATAATGGAACTATTAGGTACCGCCATTAATACATAGAAATGTATTCTCATGGAGATCCATAGCCTGTTGGCATTATAATTCTGTATGTCCCAACAGGTTGCATGGAGAAGAAAGCATGGGTACTTCTCACTTTTTGAAAATCACACACTAAATGATGTAGCCCATTGGGTGTTGCACTGGATCTACCCATGACCATGGACATACGTGGTGTTCGGATAACAAAAGAAACTTGTAAAATCTTTCATTCTATTTGGATGGATATGAATTTTAATATGTGAGAGTGCTTCTCCAACTATTTCGAGCACATTTCAGTACTCTGATGCACCCTTCTCTTCCGTTTTATTGGATGAAAATGGAGTCCATCCATATTCACTACCCTGAAATTCTTTTAAAGTGAATTTGGCTTTCAGGGATGTGGACGTTTTCTTGAAGAATTGATATGGCATGACATCAGACTAGTACCACTGCCAGTAGGAACCTAATATTCAATCAATTTTCCCTGTGCAAAACAGTGCCCTCTTTCTCTCTCTCCCTTTCTCTCTCTCTTTTTCTCTCTCCTTCTACTTCTTTCTCCCCCTCTACTCTTTCCTGCTTCTCCCCTCCCTCTGTCTTTTTGCAGGAGTAAAAGCTGAAGGCTTTGCAATAGCTGAGGGGTAATTTGGCTCTTCACACTCCTCAGCCTTGCTTGTTCCAGTTTTTACTGTGTAAAAGTGGATACTTGATGTGTGAGCCAAACTGAAAATTCCACTTCACTTTCACCCCACTAAACAGTGCAGTACCCAAAGGCTCCAGTCAGTAAAACACCTTTGCAAAAGCTCTCCCTTTGCCGAGTTGTTTTCATAATGTTAACACAGAGCTAATATAGAGAAATGTGTTTGAGTGGAGGGGGAAAGCTAAAAGAGAAAAGCAGAAGGGGCAGTGTGAGAGACTGCACTGCTTGCTATTGCAGAAGGCTAAACTCGGCATCAGAACAAAGAGGCTTTGTGTTGTGCTTGAGATCTTAAAGGGTCCCAGAGATCCTAATATTTACCCACTCTGTTGCTCCAGTGAAGTGTGCCACTGTTTGCAAGCAGTAACCTTGAAATGGGAATTGTTGTGCCAAATGCTTTTAGAAGCATAACCATCTATAGCTTTAAAATGTCCACCTCAAAGCCAAACTTGGACATCTGAGATTCATATCCTGCAAGTTATGAAAAGCAGTGAATGTGATGTCAGCACATTCAGAAACAAGGCCAATTAAACATGGCTCCAATTAAACTGAATGCCAGCTATGTGCATTTGAAAACTCTTGATATAATGAAGTCCAGGAGTGCTCTGGCTGGCATCTTGTCTTGAGAACCCATGCTTTGTTAAAAGCATTTTTTACATGTAACAATATGTAGTGTAATTTACACATGCCCGCACCCTAGCTTTTATATGGGAACTCAAAAAGGAAGTGAATGTTCTTCTACTCAGTCTGATGTAAAAAAAAAAAAAAAAACGGACTGACATCCAGAGATATATCTGACACACACACACACACACACACACACATGTGCTCTGGCCTAGATGTGCTGTCTTTACAACATGTTTGAGCTCTAATCGATGCTACCCCTTCTGCTTTGCCCTCCCCGTAGTCATACAAAGGCTGCTGTGGTGGATAACAGTCTCGGTTCCCTGTCCAACCATCCATTTAGAGTTGAATACAGTTTGGTGATGATTGTTTTTTCTGTGTTTTCGTTATTTTGTTGTTGAAAATGATCCTTTCCCTCTTTTTCTCTTTGCTCTTAGAAGGAGAGAAAGAGAGGTGAACACCTTGCCCTCCGTCCTCCGTGACATTTACAAATATAAACACTGACAAGTGTAATCTGAAATTCCTGAAGGATTAAGTGCGACTGATTTGTCAGCATCCTCTGTATCTTGACAGCTTATTTGAATAATTGTGAAGGGAAGGGATGTGGGATTGCTGCTGACAAACCCATGTAGAGGATTTGGAGGCCTGGTGGAGCTTAAGCACTGCTGTGATTCAGTCTGTGACTCACGCAAAGGACAGACTGTGCCAGCACTCCAAACCCCCTCTCTCACTCTCTTTCTTTGCTCCCAAATGTGCTCTGAAAAAGTAACGTTAACTCCTAGTAGCAAACCTTCTACTGCAACTGTCTCCTGTGTTTCTCCTGCATTTGTAATGTACTGGTGTGGGTGACCTTAGCCAAAATATGTCCTTTTGTATACTGCCATCTCATGCTGTACTCCAATGCCCACCATTGCCCCCTCCTACTATAGAAGCACAGAGTAAGCCTTACTACTCGGACTACTCCTCCACTCGTCTGCTCATCCACAAAATGTGCACTAGCCACTATCTGGACCTTTTCATCACCATTGTCATCGGTCTCAATGTCATCACAATGTCCATGGAGCACTACCAGCAACCCAAGGTAGGTTCAGACATCTTGATTTGAATGAAAAAGAAAAAGGGCCCTCACCTTTTCTATTTTCAGCAGACACATGCCAAGAAAGACTTTAAATAATGAGAAACACTCTTTAACACATTGATTAATGATGTCAAGTCAAGATGATGGTGCAGTTAATTTAGTTGTCAGTTAGTGTAAATCAGAAACATTGTTTTCCTCCAGAATGTGAGTTCATTATTAAGATTAATTAACAGCAATATACATCTATTATATATATATATATTTAAGGTAAAAATATATTTTAGGTACTATTAAAAGTGAGCAAGTGAAATAGTAATTATGAGTTTTTAAATAGAAGCTCTTTTTGTAAAAAATATTGTAAAGGGTTAATCGAGAGTCCCTCAAAAGGGCATTGTTTCCATTGGCATAGCCCCTGTAAGCTGCACAAATTGAGGTCTTAAGCTTCACCTCAAGCTAAAAATACCAGGCTATTTCAATTAACAGCCCAGCAGGACTGCTGTCTGTGACGATGATCGTTAGCCCTGCACCCCCCCACCACAATCTCTGTTGTCTCCCCTCGGTCCCGCCTGCTGCTGACCAGTCCTCAGAGTCAATTTATTCCCACTGAAGCATTAGGGGCCTTCTCAGCTTTAATTACTTGCTGTTGGTGGAGCCGGGAGAGCAGGAGGCAAAGGTCCACCCACCACATGATGGAAATGCTAACAAATGGCTGGCTCTGGCTCTTTGCGTTTACTCAATCAGTTAGGAAGCCTCATCATCCTTTTCCATCTTCTCAGTTAGCATCAGACATCCTGTAAACAAACTGTAAACTGGACTGACCTACTCCCCCCAAATTGAAAACACGCTGAGTGTGTGTGTGTGTGTGTGTGTGTGTGAGAGAGAGAGAGAGAGAGAGAGCAAGAGTCTTTATGTGTGTTTGTGTGTGTGTCCATTTGCATGCAGGCTGGTTTGTGTGTTTCTTTCTTTCTGTCTGTCTGCATATTCTACAGTTTATTGCTGGATATCAAAATCAAATGCATTTTTATATATAATGATTAAGAAAACTTACATCATCTTTGTTCAGGTCTAATAATTTTTGTCTCCTTTAAAGGTACTGGATGAAGCTCTCAAGATCTGCAACTACATTTTTACCATTATCTTTGTTCTGGAGTCGGTTTTCAAGCTTGTGGCATTTGGGTTCCGCCGTTTCTTCAAAGACAGGTCAGAAAAAAATACTTGCTATTCACTAAAGCCTTAAATACTGGATACTGGTGAGTTTATAATTTTTGTGTGAACGATTGAGTAGAGACGTTTTATGTTGATACATCATTTCCTTATGAAATGTCCTTTAAAATAGAAAGTAAAAATGCCCAAAACAGAATGCCTTGCTTTAATGTGACATAACATCTTTTTTCATTGAATTGTAAGGGAGATCCACTCTGACAATAATAATCTTTGATCAACCTTTATGACTTAGTGTAATGCTAGTTTGCATTTTTATCATTTCAGACATCTAATACACACACACACACACACACACACACATACACACATACAGACATATGTATGGTTGGAACTTAGTGGTGAACTTAGGTTGGATGTTTAATGTTCGACTATTTATAACAGTATTGAACAATTAATTATTTGCTAAAGCATGACCTAAAGCTTGCCTTCTTTTAGAGATGTAGGTTATCCTCATGTTTTTGCCATGAAGATAACCCTCAAGATTAAAAAAAACAGTGAATAATGACAATAAAGCAATAAACACGGGTTCACAACTAAGATGGAGCCAATTTAGCCTACAGTATTTGACCATTGAGTTTTAACTTAGCATACAGTATATTCAGCCTACATAGTTTGCTGCTTTAGCCCTCTGCTGGTGGTGACTTCATTGTAATATATACATGTAGTAGACGATAGTACACGATATAGTAGAGGAGACCTGAATACTTAAATGCACACACACACACACACACAAACAAACACACACACACACACACACACAATTTTCTTGTTTAGGCTTTTTATGCCTTTTTATGGGTTAAATCACTTGGGCCAGATTGCCGTGGTAGGATCATCTATATTCCAAGCCTCAGATCAACATTAAATCAAGATAATGTTCACAGTTCTTTTCAGATCAAAGGTCACAAAAACGATCATGAGTTATGACATCATTGAATGACTTTGAATAGCTGGATTTCACACCTTAACATTTGTGAGAATGGAGCAAGAGTTCTGTTAAGTTTTAGTGTCCTTTACTCAATGCATAAATTTCAGAAATTGTACAGATATGAAACACCTTGGATGGCCAAAGGCCAGAAGGAATTGGCTCGCCATGAGAGCATGGATTTGGCCTCATTTGCACTCAACCTCAACAGAAATCATTAGGAAAGGTTCAACGATGGCTTAGCTAAGAAATATGACTGTTCTGAAAAAGATTGAAGAGCATGATAAAATTGGTTTATGGTCTCATTGTAGTGCCTACAGCTTTTTTCTTTCATTGAGATTAGACTCAAGTGTAACTCATTCCATCGCAGGTGGAACCAGCTGGATCTTGCCATTGTGCTGCTGTCCATCATGGGCATTACCCTGGAAGAGATCGAGGTGAACGCCTCCCTTCCAATCAACCCTACCATCATACGCATCATGAGAGTGCTGAGAATAGCACGTGGTGAGTATCACATCTGCTCAACTTTTCTCCTCAACTTTAGAAATGAAAAACCTGTATAACATCAGGAAAACAACAAAAAGCCTTGAATTAGTTTGATGGAGTATGGAGTTGCTTGTGCTGAAAGAAACATGCCACTACTTTGGAAAAGTAACTTATTTGTCATCTTTCCTAGATTTAGACAGTTGGGTACTGACCTTCTCATTTTCATGCAGTCATGGCCCCAGTATGAGTCTAGTGTTTGTAGCTTATAGATAGCATCCATTGAATCGTTGGGATACAGTACATTTGTATCAGTATTTTTCTGTTGACCTTAATACACTTTGTTACTATGAAAGTGTTGAAGAAAACATATTGGGATATAGGAAAAATATCACTTTTAGGAGTCAAGCTAAGACAACTGCATGGTCACTTGTAGGAGTCAGACTAGGGCAACTGCATGGAAACAAGAAAGGTATACTCAATGAACTAAGGAAGATGACAAATGAACTTATTTTCCAAAATAGTGGTGTGTTCCTTTACCTACATCACTTAGTGCACTTCACAGGTCTGTGCAAATGAGCACTTAGGGCCAGATGTTGGCTGCAAGATATTAGTGCCTATTTCAGATATTGAAAGTGCACCTTTTTTTCATGATCAATGTGTTTTCAAATATTCAGATATTTATTTCCTGTATAGATTTTCACCATTCACTTTTATTTTACTTTATTTTTGTTACTTACTCAAGTCTTTGCCTACATACCAGCCTCCAAATGTATTTGGTGGACATTGGTATCTGTTGCATGTTAACAGATGCATTTTCTTTGCTACTGTACAGTGCTGAAACTGCTGAAAATGGCTGTGGGTATGAGAGCCCTACTGGACACAGTCATGCAGGCCTTGCCACAGGTAACACAAAACATGTACATTGCAATGGCACAATCATTATGAGTACAGTAAAGAGTAAATACGGTTTGCTATACTCATAATGATAACACATTTTCCATGTCATGCTGTCTCCCTGAGTTTCTTATGCATGCTGCTTGACACAGCTCTCTGACACAAGATGAACAATCAAACTCTGAACATCAACATCCAGAATCAGTGGAGATAAACCTATGGTAGTGTGGGGTACCAAAACTGACCAAAACAAAATACAAGAACATTTTTGTAATCACATTTATCATATATGAAGACTACAAGAGCATACAAGAGCTATACAAGAGCTCCTCTCACATTCACAACAAGCAAAATATGTTTCAAATTGATCTTTCACTTCTGACTTGTTTTGTTTTCTGTGTGCTGTGTCATTGTCCCCTCACTACAGGTTGGGAACCTGGGTCTTCTTTTCATGCTGCTGTTCTTTATCTACGCAGCACTGGGAGTGGAGTTGTTTGGTGACTTGAGTAAGCATACCCCCCTGTCTCCCTTTGTCTTCAATTCTCATCTACCAGCATAGCCACAGGCAGAGGAACATCTTGTCGATTTGTGGATCAATTAGCACTCTGTGGTGAGGGGTGGCATCATCTTGAACGATGTTGTGTTTTTTGCTTGACAGTCTGTGATGAGACTCACCCCTGTGAGGGACTTGGCCGCTACGCAACCTTCAAGAACTTTGGCATGGCATTCCTCCTGCTGTTCCGTGTCTCCACTGGGGACAATTGGAATGGTATCATGAAGGTGAGGGAATTTTCTGACTTCTGACTCTGTCTAAGTTCTGTTACTGCACATACTTGTACTGTTCATAATACTGATCATCAATATTAATACACAGGTCTGCTTTATTCTTAAGTCTAGATTTAAAACTGACAAAAGTAGGGGCCTTTTATGTCTTCAGGGAGTTTGTAATAAAGCTGAACTGCATAGAAGTAGAAAGCTTCTTCACCCCACTTTGTTTTGACCACAGGTTTTACCGGCATTTTTGACATCAACATTGTATATATTATTGACACTGACTTACTTCTTAATCTCTCTTTAGGATTTAGATTAGATTCAATTAGATTTGATTCAAGATTAGAATTACCCATGGACTAAGTGAAATTTTTTCAGATTTTGTTTTAGAACTTTTTTTCATGACCCATTTGTGTCGCTGTTACCAGTTCTGACTTAATTCTAAGTTCCCGTCCACGGATGTTAGAACGACATGAACGTTTTTACCCCTCAGTCTTTTGAAGTAATGGCTCAGGCGTAAGGCTGAGACTCTAAGGACCTTGTACTGATATTGACGCTGTTGTCATTTGTCTTGTGAGTTTGCAGAGAACACATGCTATAAATTCTCACTTGTCCTATATACCCTCCACCCCCCACACTGCATAGTAAGGGCAGTGTCCACAGCATTCTGGCATGGGTCGCTGAAGTGAATCAATTGTGGAAGACATGACAATATTACAGACATAATCAGACATAATCTAGTACATGTTAATTAGATGTCATCAAAAAGAAGGATAGTGCAGGACTGTAATTCTCAATAATTATCAGTAAATAAAAAAAAATATATATACATTTGTTTTATTTGGTTTATAGCATCTACAAAACACATCTCTATGTGACTTAATTGCTGGTACTGCTGGATCTGTCTTTCTGCAACGACTTCCCTTTATATTATAGTAACTGGAGAGGGAATGTTGGGGTTATCCAGTAAATGAAGCTCTAGTGAAGACAAGCTCATTGTATGGTTTGAAGAAGTATAACCATAACGGAGAGATGTTTATTTATTCTCATAGAACAAGGCCGTGTTCTGTCCTGTGTAGTGTTAATGTTAATATTAATTTACAAACACCAAATGCTGTACTTCTAACCAAAGTGTGGTGGGTCTGGTTAGGAATGCTCCTGGAACAATGATAATATGACTGTCAACACATCTTCTCATTGTCAGCAAGGCTGGACCCATGTCTGAGACTGAGATGTCTCATGCAGGAAGCGTGAATTCTCTAAACTAGTATCTAGGTCTAGTGTCTACACTAGAATCTTAGTAGTTCTTGTTCTTGTGTTGTGTTTCAGTTGTTCTTGTGATTGCAGAAAATTGTAGACCTATGTGGTATATAGCTCATCAAAACTGAGGTGTGATTCAGTGGTTTATCAGCCCTATAACTACAGAACACTAATCTACACAACTAACTGTTCATCTCCTTTATCCTAGGATACTCTGAGGGACTGTGCCCAGGACATTGGCCCATGCTACAATGCAGTAGTGTCCCCCATCTACTTTGTGTCCTTTGTCCTGACTGCCCAATTTGTCCTGGTGAATGTGGTCATTGCTGTGCTGATGAAGCATTTGGAGGAGAGCAACAAGGAGGCCAAAGATGAGGCTGACCTGGAGGCGGAGTTAGAGCTGGAGGCATTGGGCGGACCCCCTGCTGGAGGGCCAGTAGGAGGTGCGGGCCTGATTGGGGGCCACCTCTCCCCCTTCTTGCAGGGAGACACCAGTGGACCAGCCAGTCCCCTGACCCCTCCGCCCTGGGCCTTTAAGAGGGACCCACAGGAGAACTCTAGCTTAGCCAATGACAGCCCTCCGCCAACAATGGTGGACATCCGCCGGGACTCAACAGCGCACATCAGGGCTGACTCTCTGGAACCACCCACGGAGGTGAGTAGCCAAAATCCAATTACTTAGTGCAGGCTGATTGGATAGGATGTGTTTATCTGTGTGTGTGTGTGTGTGTGTGTGTGTGTGTGTGTGTTTGTGTGTGTGTGTGTGTGGTGTGTGGAAATGTCTATTCTGCTTTTTAGGAGAGTATGGGGGTTGCCACGTTGCCAATTATGTATGGTAACTTTATATTTAACCTGGGGTGTAGTGGCCGTTAGACGCCAGGATGCGAAGTCCCCCCACTTCTTGGAACAGTTAATGAATGTATAGTATTAGATGTATTATTAACATTAACATTATATTGAGGCTCTTTATATTGAACTGAGCAAGTTATTTAAAAGGTATGTAGGCTACAGTATTTTGAACAGTTTAAAAGGTTAAAAGGTAAATGGTTTAAAAGAATTATTACTGTACATGTTGTTACCTTTTTTTAATCATATAATAATAATTAATAGATTTTACTGAAGGAATGTGTTCAAGGGACATTATTCATACAATTAGGCCTTACAGTATCATATTAAGTGCACAGTATGTGTGCAACTTAAGCCTTTTCAATTTATTAGTGGTGATTTATTAAGAAAGAGATTCTTGAAAAGACACAGACATCCCCTCTCTGGGAGCATTTGAGAGTTAATTTCACCTTCAGAGTCCAAAGAACAGTGTGATTGTGTGGGTTGGTAAGGTGGAGCAATGACGCACAAAACAAAAACTGTGAGACAGTAAGTGTCAAACCAAAATGTACTTTGCTGTTGGTTCTTAGTCGCATTGCAGGTGTAGGCTACAAATGAAGTAACTCCAACTGAAATGATCACCATGTAAAATATATGTGCAGATCTGGCAGAGCTAGCTTTAAGGCTCAGCGCTGCTAAGCTGTTCTCTAAATCACCTCAGAGGGGCCATGTCACTCTGGCAGGTGTCTGTGAGGCTCCACTGTGAACAGCTAGCTCTGACTTCACTCATGAAGAATCCCAAGCTCTCCTCTACCGAGCTTTATAGTGTTACAGAATGATATGTTTCTGAGTCATAGTACTGTGTGATCTGCTAAAGGCTGTGCAACAGGACCTTGGATTGGCGCAGCCTTGTGTTTGCTACAGAAAAAAAATTGGACAGTGTATTCTGTTCATCAGTAATGTGCCTGCACATGTTTGCCATCTTTGATCTTTAGAAGTTAAGGATGTTGATGTTATTTGCATGAAGATATTTTTTCTGAAAACAGCTTGCCACCTCGAACAGGTCAAACTAGTGCCATGGGAAAGCTCTGATTCTTCATCTTGTTTTTCTCTTGAGCTGCTATTTCCAGAGAAGCCGCCTTTTTTCTTTGTCTTTTTTTAGTGAAAATATGGACTAGGATATCATTCCTTGGCTAGTATCCATCCCCCTTTCTTTCTCAAAAACAACCCTTCAAAACCCTCCTCCCTCAGAGTCCACCTCAGAGTTTTTTTTTTTGTTTTTTTTAAACAGTGGTGCTCCTGTGCTCTCTACTGGAGATGGGCGGCATGGCAACAAACATCTGTGCTTGAAATGGTGCCAGTGGCTATTTGTTATTGTGAAACAGTACTGATTTATAATGATGAATGATAGGGGTGCAACCTAATCCTTTAATGATGATCTGCTCTCGTGACACTGTCACCTGCCCTTCCCCTCAACTACTGTCTTTCTGCCTGTCTCTTTTTCTCTCTTATCTCTGTTTGTCTGTTATATCTGTCTGTCTATCTGTCTGTCTGTGTCTCCCCCATCTATTACTCTCTCCTCTATTTCTCAATCCCCCCTCTACAAACTGCAAACACACACACTCACACACAAACATGCGTGCGTGCACACACACACACATCTCCCAACTGCTTATCTGTCCCCTTCCTCCGTTCTCTCTATTCTCCCCTGTGTTTCTCTGTCTTTCTCTCTGTCGGCCACATGGGATCCTTAGCGGAGGCTGATGTTTGACTCAGTTTCCCTGGTGATCCAGGGCTCTCTTGAAGGCGAACTCAATCTCATGGACAACCTGTCTGGCTCCATCTGCCACTACTACGCTCTGCCCCCGCTGCTTAGCCAGCACAGCGCTGACATACAGGTCTCTGCCTTTTCCCATCATATGTAGCATATGACCATTGATAATGCATATAAGACCACATAAGACTACACCTCGCACATCCTAGATACCCATCATCCTGCTTATCTGAATAAATGTTAACATATTTTATCAATGTATCAAACTCATTACCAAACCTTTTTGTCTGTAAAAGTCATTTACTTTAGTAGCAGTGACCGTAAGCTACTGTATGCTTGGATATTTTTTGTCAGGCAAGCTATGTGGCAGTCTGCTTGTGATTTCAGTGAGTGCAGTATAAGGCACTTATGTCCACGAGGCAGAGCTGTTGTAATGCTGTGTTTGACCTATGTGTTCTTATATAGAGAAATGCATTTGTCCCATCTTAATTTGGGACTACAATGTTTTATGCTAAGTAATTAGCATAACAAAACAGTTTTCAAAAGCTTTGAAATTGAATTTCATTGACTTTATGTTTTTTATGGTAATTCCTTGACTTTCCTTGTGATCATAATGCTTCACTCTAACTTAACAAAGTCATTCCTTAACACTGCCTGTGCCAATCGGGCTGAGGTCACTTTCACCAAAGATTCTAGAGCACTTGGCTACACTGTGGTTTGACGTGAGACATTATCTCAGAGAAGAGACTTTATCCCAGTGTCTGGCTCAGACTGTTTTTAGCCCAGTGGAACCCATGTGAATAACATTGTTGTAAATGATTGCAGTAATCCTAACGTGTTCAGCTAGAGTGGAGAAATGTTGTTCTCACCCATGGCTCCTCTCTCCCTATTCAGATTCCTCTAGCAGAGATGGAGGTTTTGTCTCTGGGGTCGGAGAAGTCCTGCTCCTTAGCTCTGACGGAGGACTCTGTGCCTGACGATTTTAACCCCCTCTTACTAACCAGTCTGGAGTACAATGTATTTAACCACAGTGACTCAAAAAAAATAAAACATCCATATTCTCTTCTGCGGCAATTTCTTAACTTTTCACCTCAGGGGCTTCCAGGCTTATCGGATTTCCACCACAAAATCTTGGGAAATGTTTTTAAGCATTACTGCCTGCCAGCTCCTCACTGGAGAGATAACATTATGGACATTCCCATGGAACTGATACACTGATAGCTGCATTCATAATGAAGACGCTGATGGCTAAATGACAGTGATGACTAACTGCCTGTAAAAGGGGGGCTTTTAAGTTATTATAGTTTTATAACAATTTTGGAGTATTACTTGTAATGCAACATAAATATGTGAAAGGACTTGTGGAGGCGGCTGCGTGCCAAAGTGTTTGGAAGCCCCAGGGTAATCTAACCATCCATCTCTCTCTCTATTTCTTTCTCTCTTCCTCTCTTTCCCTCTCTCTCCGCTTCTCATTTCACCCTTTGCAGCCTGGTGTGTGTACACTCCAGTCCCGTAGAGTAGTGCCCCTGACCACCTTCTCATCACTCACCTCTGCTTTCTCTCTCCCATGTGCAGCTCTGTCTGGAGTCCGTCTCCGTTCCTCTTCCTCCTCCTGTACCTCTGTTGTCTGTCTCTTTGTTTCTGCTCACTTGTCAGTCTGTGGTCTACATGCAATGTCTGTCCGTACAGTTTTGAGTCTGGATATCTTTTTAGTGTGTTTATCTCTGTTTGAAATGTGTTATGACCGTCTACATGTCCTACATGAATTTGGAGTGTTTGTGAATTTTCGGACCTCCGTGATCTGCTCACCTTTAACTCAGGAAGTGGCACGAGACAGAGGTCTGCACCCGAGTGTCTGTCCACACTAGATGTTGTGGGCACTGGTCTAGACAGAGAGGAGGTGGACACAGCTGTCTGGTTGTGCTATTGCAGAGGGTTCTCACCCAATGAACATGCATTGGAACTCTGCATAGCACAGTCTTTTGAACGAGGGTTTGGCTCAGATACAGGAGACACAAATACAATAGTAGTCACAAGATCTTGTCCAGATTTTTTTCTATGCCAAATTAAAATGGGCAAAAATCCTCTTGATTCATTTTAAATTTAAAATTTAAAATCTTAATTCCATGTTATATCCGCCTCCCCAAGGTAGACCAGTTTGACAAAGGTACTGGCACCAACCATGGCGTGACAGCCTGTTCAGTTTCTGTGTGATGCTCTGTGTATGACATGCTTCTGAATGGAAGGTTCCACCTAGCTTTCTCATAAGGGTCCACCTACTGTAGCTTTCTCATAAGGGTCGGACACCATGGCTTTGTGGTTACTCCGCTCTTGTTCTTAAACAGACAGAGACCTTGGAGGCTGCAGAGGCTGAGAGCGAGCAAGAGGAACACCTGCTGACTGTACGCAAGACGTGTGTGGGTCGGACACACTCTCTGCCAAATGACAGCTACATGTTCCTGCCTCTCATACCTGCTGCTGCCGCAGCTCCTGCTGGACCATCACCGCACACAACCTCACCTCAGCCACACTCAGGTACAGTACACACCCTTCTCAGCCACAGGGACCCACACACACACTGGCAAGGAGTTTCAGTGTTGGGCTTTTTTCATCCAGGGTTCTTGATAAAAAACCTTCCACATAAAACAGCTGAAGCATTAATGACAGACAAAGCTGACCAAAAAAACAGTTGACTGTGTGGCCCCCACTATATAACTGCCTATGAACCACAATATACAGGTGACTGTCTGTCCCACTTTATTTAGGTGACTTAATGACCCGCATTTTATAGGTGACTGTCTAACCCACACTATATAGGTGACTGTATGAGCCCACTAACACAGGTTGTTGTCTGTTTTAACTCACTTACAAGTAGATGTAAGCCTGAAAGTGCATTCTTATTAGTAATATTGTGCTCGTCTTATAGATAGTTTTGTGATAAATACACAATAAATAGCATAAAATGTGTTCTTTGTGTGCCCGGATCATTGATATCTGTTTTATGAACCTGTTGTGAATAAATACAACCCTCTGTCCATGGCTTCAGGCTCCAGTGGATCCATTCAGATCAAGCCGAGTGAAAGAGGCCAGCTTCTGGCTGTGCCCACCCAGTTCTTCCGACCAATAAGCCCAACCGGCCTGTCTGAGCTGGAGGGCATCCCCCGCATCCCCCCACCCCAGCGCACACACAACCTCACACGCCCACTGCGGAGACAGGTGAGCCACACCATTGATTGGGTAATCCCAGTCCCAGGAGCAGGGATAAACCTTGGGCACAGCACATTAGGATTAGATATCGATAACACCTCTGGAATGCAGTGAACAGACCCAACAGATGTTGTCCCCCATTTGTAAACTGTCATTGTACTGTATGTGATCCTCTTTTTTTGCATGTTGCAATATTTCCATATTAGCTGGAATGAAGTTGACTCCTCTGCATTCTTCTTCCTCTTTGCAATTGCAGTTCTTTCCTCACTCTGTCCTTGTTGTGTCTCTCTGTTCTTGCCGTAATAGAACTCCTCGCAGATCAGCTTGGTGCAGCAAAAGCCTGATCCTAAAATGCTCCACAAACACAGATACTCCTGTTTCTAACATGCCACGCCCAAACCATTCACCCAGATGTGACCATCACCGCCTCCATTACAATTGCCCTTTGCCATCTCACCGTCTGGTCCTCATCCCTGCCCTTTGCCATCTCACTATCTGTTCATCACCATCCATTCATCTGTCCACGTTTCCTAACAGCCTCTTAACATTTGTATAGCATCTCACAACGAGCTACTTGAAAGGACCACTTAAATAAGATGCAAAAAAAACATACATGTGATTTGGCTTTTATCATAAATGCTTAGATTCCCGGAAATGTTCCCATCGTTATATCAGGTAACAGTTATACTCCTGATAAATAAATTGGTAGCTTAATATTTCTTACAATTTGATGTTTTGCAAGTTGACTCTCTTTTTAAAACGTTGATTCACAAAATTGTGAGGCCTTATGTAGGTATTTTTGTGTTAAAGCCTGAAATAATTTTAGTTAGTAAAGCAGGCATACAGCTGGTTCTTCCAGGGCAGTGTTACACACATTATTTATTTGCATGAAGTACAAGTGCATTACCAAAAAAAGTAGCTATGTTTTTTTGAGGTTGACAGGGACTTATCCAGGTAAAAAGAATCAGTAAGCCTCAAACTAACAGACAACCTCACATTTGTATGGAATTTAAAGTTGCATGGGTGATTGTTTGTAGAACTAGTGTAATCTGGTTTTACATAGACCTCTTTACTGCAGGGCTCTTCAGCTCCATATGAATACACACCAAGAATGATAACATGAATCCTCCACTCTTCAGCAAGGACCTACCAGCTAAATGACTCCCAACTGTTGGACATGCTCAACATGTCCACTAGGTGTCCCTAGAGACACCTACATGTACATACGCTGAGAAATTAGACTACATGTTTCATTGTGGGCATGTACTTTACCATTGTCTTCACTGTATTTACCTTCACACGTACACACACAGACACACACTATTCTCCAGGCCATCAGTTAGAACAATGATGTCTTTTCCCCCACACCGTGCAACACATAAGGATCAGGCTGCCTCCCTCCCTCCCTCAGGAGTTGAAGTAGGGTGGAGGCCTTCACCCGGGAGCATTTCTGGGTTCAGTAGGTCATAAGCAAGGAGGGATAAACAGATGGAGCAGTGTCCTTTCCAGTAGCCCAGTAGGTCTAGAGTAAAGTCTGCCAAGTAGTGCCTCCAGCCGCTGACAAGAGTGAATGTTCTTCTGGTAAAATGTGTAAATATGTAAACAGCCTATTGACTCCAATTTTTGGATTCACCGACATCCCAAGATATGAGTTCACTGATGGATTTTGTAATAACTCACGTAACTCAGGTATGAAATAGTTTCAAAGTACTAGTGTTGCATGTATTTAGTTTGAGTTTAGACTTGAGCTATTGATGGCTATTGATACAGTAGTTTAGGTGAGGTTTCAAAATTAAGTTTGCCACAATCTACCACAGATTTGCTGGGGAGTTATTTTTCAGCCCTAACCCTATCCATTACTATTTGTATAATGGCCATTCTCTGTAGGAATTAATGTGTGAAAGTAGGGGTGGGCAATATAGACGATATATACCGTATGCAATATGCATTTGGCCAATGATAGAGATTTTGGGTCATATCGGCATACCGTGATTGGCTCATTGCGTCTCCACAACCATGTGAAAAAATGTTGACCTGTAGCGTCACCTTATTGATAGCACCTTTTCATTCTTACAACAAAACTGTGTAAGAGCCTATAAATTGAACAGCTACTGCCTGACACAAATGCAGCTTACCAGTTTACTCCTGTGTGAATTTGAGAGTCCAAGATAAACACCTCCGAACGATGACTAAACAACTGTTGTACATATTGACTTCATGCTGTGGTAACCATTAAGAAACTGTTATGCTGTAAGTTACATACCAAAGTATACCGTGATATATATATCATCTACCGTCTATAGTTCAAAATATATCGCAATATAAATTTTAGACTATATTGCCCACCCCTATGTGAAAGTGATTCTCTAAGGTATATATTTTTCCCCATTATGGCATTACCGAACCAGACATTCAGTTAAAAAATCTAGTCTGTGATATGTATCTACATGTATTATATACATGTACTTACTCTGACAGACCTTGTTTTTCTCTGACTTGACTAATACACAGCACACAGTGAACACACATTAGGGTTAAGTACACACTAACCCCAAGCAGTGGGTTGCCTGCTAAAACAGCACCCAGGGAGAAGTGAAGGGTTGGATGCTTTGCTCAAGGGCACTTCAGCCGTGGGATCAAACCGGCAACCCATTTTACGGCCAAAGCCCTAACCACTTGGCCATGGCTGCCCCTAATACACAGTTCTGTTTTAGGGAGCAAGTCTCACTCAATAGCAACTTCAATTTTTATCAACAAACCATATAAAACCATTTAATTGAGGCATAATTATTTTAAAGGAAACACTGTACTTTGTTTGATTTGTTTGGTTATAGAAAGCTTTAACATGAAAATGAAAGAGAGTAGCATTGAAAAATCGCCATCTCTAGGTCACAAGTATAAATAATGTCACTTTGCCAAAATAAAAATAAAGTATTTTTTTAACCATTTTTTTCAGGAATGTGAAAAAGGTAACTACAATACTTTTTGGATGATTGCCAAAAAATTACTTGGACGATTGTTTTAGCAAGGTGACAATAAATAAATCAAACTTAAACACCAGCTACCATACTGGGGAAAATAGTTCTATTGAAACCGCATAATGATCTATCCATTCAGCTTTGACAAATATATCCTTTGAAACAATTATTTGTTTACACTATCTGTGCTACGGTTGAGTTCAGGGAGAGCAGAGTGGAAAGCGTTGCGGTGGCCAAGCATCCTTACTATACTACAAGCCTTCTCATTTGCCTAGCTTGCACATAGTAAGAAAGACCTGTCTATTGTTGCTGCACAGCAGTCCCACTTGCATCTTTATTTCACATTCTGATGTCTGGAAGAACCCTTCTCATCAGAATCAGAATCAGGTTTTATTGGCCAAGTATACTTGCATGTACAAGGAATTAGATTCGGTAGGTGTTTTGCTCTCTAGACAAGCAACAAGGATATCCATCAGTATTCATACAGTGCAAAAAGTAGTAGGGACACATGATGGGCATAAAGACAATATATACATAGGCAACTATCAACATTATATACAAGTAATAAACTTAAGCAGTCAGTTGTGAGGGCAACACAATAATGCAGGTGTAGTGCAGAAGAGCATAGCCAGCGCTAATCAGCAAGCTAATCCAACCTAACCTTGGACTCCTCACTCTTCTTACCGGCTGTGCTGTGCCACTGCTCCTAGCATCTCATACTAACTGATCTCCAACTCACACCATGTCCTAACCCCCCTTACCCCTTGGTTTTCCCTCCTCTTCTCCTCCACTTTACCCCAACCCCCCCCCCCCCCCCCACCCCCACCCATCTGACTCCCTCACAGGTGGCTGTGAGGACCGACTCCCAGGAGACGGTCTCCCCTGAGCAGGATGAGGTGGTGGTGGTGGAAGGAGTCGTGGGCCTGAGTGAGCGGACAAGCAGCCCACTGAGCTCCTCTCCGCAGCTACCTCCTCAGCACCAGGCCTCGCACAGCCTGGTGCCGTCTACCTGTGGAGCCTCGCCCAAAGCCTCCCACTCCAGTGTCCGCACACAGCACAACCCCCACGACCAGTACAATGTATTTTCTCTGAGGTCTTCCCTCGCCCAGGCGCCGTCCCCCTCACCACCCCCGCTGCCCCCACCACGCCCCCAGCAGGAGGACGACACAGACTTTGTGGACCAAGAGGTGTCGTGCATCATCCAAGAGGGCTTATCTGCCAGCGGCGTCGGCCCAGAAGGCCCCAGAGAGCAGGGTGGTGTGGCTCAAATCAAGCTGGGGGAAGGACGCAGCCCTCACCGGCGGCAGCTCAAGAAGTACCACAGTGCTGATGCGCAGGCTTGCCAGGGACTGCTGCTTCTGCGGCCGTTGTCCTGGTTGGACGAGCAGCGGCGCCACTCCATGGAGGTGTGCTCGTCGGGCGAGAGCAGCCCGCAGCTCAGCTCCGTCTCTTCGGGCTTCGTGTCGCGGGCAGACAGCCTGCAGCAGCAGATGCACGTGACGCCAACTTCTCCGCACTCGCGTAAGAAGAAGATGAGCCCCCCGTGCATCTCTGTTGACCCGCCCGAGGGGCGGAAGGAGCCCCCTGGGGTGGGATTTCACCCGGCCATGGGGCTCGGCGTGGGACCCACGCCTTTAAGCAGCCGTGACATGAGTTGTCTGCGCCGGCGGGCCCCATCTAGTGACTCCAAGGACTCCTTTGACCTGGGGGGAGGAGGGGAGTCCTTCCCACTGGAGGGCAGCCACAATCCCAACCTGCTAACTCTGCCTAGTTTTTCCCTTGAGAAATCAAGTTCTGAGCACTGAGCATCTAGAGAGTAAAAAGACATCGAACCCATGTTCTGAGCAATGCCACTCATAAAGATTATACGATGCACTCTGTGTATCTGTGATGGTGATAGTCATAGTAATACTGTAGTGAGTAATGAGACTACAATTATGAGAAAAACAAACTTTAGAAAGTGATCAGATAGTGAACATCTTTGTTTTGTACTGCCAAACCCAGCACATACACACACACACACACACACCAACATCAACAACATAAGATGTGTACAATACAAAATGGATCTCTTCCAAAATACCTACATATTTTTGTAGGTAATTCCAAGCATGTCAGCACCTAACGCCAAGGGTGAAGCCATTGTGGCCATTGTGGTAAACTGCACAGAAAAGAACTGTGGAACTTTTTTTTTCTTGTGGGAAGTTATAAAGTTACAAAGCAATATGAACGTTTCAGAGACACTATTTTCTTAAATTATTGGTCATAGTGTTTGTACAGGATGTAGAATTTTCTTATTTCATTTAAAATTTATTTGTGACTGTTTTGTGATTTTGCTTTAAATGTTTAAATGGTTTGTCATTTTATTTTATTTTTTCACCATAGGATATTTTTAGCTTGTTTGGAAAAAAAAAGAAAGAAACTTTTTTCAAAGTGCCGGGACCCATGTATTTGTAGGAATAAAAATATATATAAATATATATATATATATCTATATAATTATATAATACAAACCAGCCCATTAAACTGCTCTGCGATTTTTAAAGACATGTAGTGGACCTCAGTACTTTGAATCTTCGTAATACCCTGAGTGAAATATGAAGTTCCAATCTTGCTGAACCCATCAACTCTTAGTCTGAACATACCCAGCAAAGGTTGGGTGTTGTGACGGACAAAGTCCTAACTTTGCCCTAATGGTGGTCATTCCCCCCGACATCCAGCATTGATTTATAGCTTCAGGCCAGACATGGGAGGGAAATATTCTACAGAAATATGCAGCTGCTGTCATCCTATTTATTTGTGCAAACAAAGAAAACCTCCCATGATTCAGATGTTCTATTCTTGGCACCTAATGTGATGTCTGACTGCAGTGAACATACAGTCTTCAAGACATACAGATTCTACATTGTCTACAATGTATTCAGCATTACTCATTGAAACTATTTTGCTTTGATATTCAAGACATCCTTATCTACGCACATTGATTTAAAACATAAATTATTTTTTATCTCTCACATTCAATCTTCTTGAGCAATGTGGATTGCCGTTTTAAGGAGCGTCATAAAGGCACTTAACGGATTTAGGGGTTTTAGATGAAAGACAAAGTACCCTTTGGACATCACAGAGGAACTTAGCTGTAAGTGTGTCTGATACATTGTGACAGTGCCCCTTTAAATAAAAAAAGTAGCCTTGCGTATCTCTTCAGGTTTCCTGATCTGACCCATGTCAGCGCTAAACAAAGAGGGATGATACACAATCTATAATCCAGCTGTTCGTCTTAGACCTGAACACTGACATTTGAAACAAAAACAAAACCTCAATAACAACAGACAAGGCACAGGCCATCTCTAGCTCAGTTCTCCTCTAATTTATAACAAATCGGGCGAAAACAGCATTAGAGCAAGAGCAAGAAATAAGGTTTGAATTTATCAATATAAAGAGGTCAGCATGTCTCTGAGCACATTCACAGCTGGCCATCATTTTGTGGGCTGAAAGTCTTTCTAAACTTGATGTCCATTAAAGACATTATTGGTGACCTCCAGATCCCCTCATGAAGTCCAAAGTGGCTGAATATAACCCATGCTGTCCTTAGTTTATTAACCTCTTTGGTCTTCCGGTGAAACTATTGAGTGGTTTTGCTCAGTTTTGAAGGCAACAACACATCAAGTCAAAAATGACACTTTATTTACAATTCCTTTATAATCACAACTGCCACAGGTATATAGGAAGACTGCATTGCCTGTAGTAATTATTATTTTTTGTAGAGTTTTAACTGATGTGTTGAAAACTTAATTATGCTTTTCTATTCATGGATGAACACATCCATTAATTTAACCTAAGAATTCAGACTGTTTGTTTTATGGAAGAGTGAGGTAGCACTGTGGAGCCGAGAATTGAAAACGTGTAGTGAGAATGATTAAACAACAGTTAATTTGCTGGCAAAGATAATTGGGAACATGACTAATTTAAGATTCTGTATTGCCATCTGTCCCTTGATAAAAGCCTGAACAACTAATTAATGAAGAGCATACCTCAGTAACTCCCTTCTCAATTATTCTGGTTCTGTCATCCTCTATCATTTCCAATAGTCAATCAGATTTGTACATTACTGAATTTATCACAGCTCATGAGTAAGTGCAGTTACATTAACACACATTAGACTATTAGCATCTTGCTTATTTGCTGAATCTCCTTTGTACCAGAAGCTGGATTGCATGTTGTGCTAAGTATAGTCAGATCTATATGTGATATTGAGAAAAGCTGCATGACCAGATCACAGAAGCAACATGATCAGCAATGGTCAGTTGGTCATGAATCATGACACCCAGGTTTCTGGCTACTTTGACGAAAGTGGCAGATAGGGACAACCAATAGTTCGGTTTTGGAGAGGTTTAGTTGGAAGTTCTTTCATCCATGCAGTTATGTCAGAAGCATGTTAGCTGTTCTGGCTTCTTTTAAGACTTCTGTACCAGACAGGATGTTTACAGTGGCTCAGTGGAAGAGTCGGTTTTTTTCATGTTTTCTCATGGATCTAATAGTGCTACATTGAATACATTTAATGCACAATGTTGGAACATTTTCAGCACTCTCAAATTATTAATATTAAAAATACATGTGATGTGTGTAACTGGAGTCATAGTCTGGCAACAATAAGTCATGTTACTGACCAACTTTTTTTGATTCAAAGGGGCCATATACCTGCTGTAGATCAGAGAGACAAGAAGACTTCTGAGATTGTATTGTCTACTGTAAGCGCATATCAGCAAGGACGAGCATGAGATAAGCTCAGGGATGCAGACTGCCTAGCTCTAGACAATTCCCCATTTATCCAAAAACCACACATATATTTACTGGTGCCATTACCAAGATGGCAGGGTATTCCAAGGAATTGTATGTGACTACTGGCCCTATTTACAGTACTTTGCATTAGTCTTTGCATTCGTTTTGGATGCCCATGTCTAGTTCACACCAGAAGAGCTGAACTTGGGCTGATGCTTCAGTATTGCCCTACTATCATGATGCACAGGAATAGTATGCTGCTGTATCTGTTGATTGCACCCGGCTGAGACTGTCCATCAAGGGTCAGTCAGAAACAGTAGCCCCGAGGGGAGTGTCCAATTGCATACTGACAACCCTGCAGTGCTAGCAGTCAGCACCTAGTGATTAGTTGCAGGTGTGTTTGAAATCAGGCGGCTCGAATTGCAAAGACAAGTGTCCAAACTCACAAGATCTCAGTTAAAGAGGACAGAACTACATTAACAGACACTCTTCTAGATCAATAGTGTTCATCTCCTCATTAATAGGGCCTTTGTTCTCCTGTTCACCCCCTAACACACCTCAGAAAACATCTGCATTTAACATTACCCAATATGGGCTTTCCAAAAGGATGTGCATTTTTTAGGACATCCTGGGTCATCACCATCAGCTTCAGCTGGGGTAATGTGATAACATAATGTGATATTAGAGATCTCTACTATTGTAAATATTTTTTAGGAAAATTGTCATTGCATTAAGAGAAGACGAGTATAAAAACGAACTGAATCAGCTACCAAACCATTTTATTTTTTTACAGTGCATACATTTCCTCATAGACTGAGTGAGTGTTTGTGTAAGTTCTGTAAGTTATGTAGTCTATAAGAGTGTTCCACATTCAAACTGACTTAAAAATATTTTTCTAAAAGGATATCCGTGGTGGGACAGACGGCACATGGTACCACCCCACTGTGAAAAGATTTAAGTTGTTTCCTTTTTAAAAAAAATGGAATTTGCACCATTTCAAGCCAAATCAACCAGATATTAAGCAAAATTCTTTGCTTTATTCTAATAAGACATTAGAACCATGGTGTTGGGTCCATTTTAGCTGATATGAAATTGCCCTTCTTTCTTGAATTATTGTTCTTCCCAGTCAGTTGCTTCAGGGCTGCACTGAAGTACCTACTCACTTCAGAATGACTCGGTCTCTACAGGTGTGCACTCTGCAGTGGAAAAACACAGGAGGATCAAACCAACATTAAACATCAGTGGTAAACTGGCATGTGCAGAATACAAGAATCAGAATCCCTATGAGTATGATGAAAATTTTATGTGGTTTCCTTCATCCAAGATATCATGTACTCAGCAAAAGCATGGTGTTGAATAAGGTAGGTAAAAAAAATCTCCTGATACGTTGGAATGCCTAGATGAAGGGTGATCTTGTTAGCCATATATGGAAACAGTCTGCTGGCTGCTTCTGCAAATCCAAACCAAATGACTACTATGGGAAGAAGCAAAATCTGAGGCAAAAGGAACACAAGAGGAACGGTTTACCTTAAATTTCAGGATGGATTTAGTTTCATCCATTATGATTAATTGCATTGACATGGTCATAAAAAACAAGTTGATTTTTTTCCATACCAACAGCTGTACAAAGACTGTACTCCATAGATTTATTTGAACTTGGTGTGATGTTTTCAAGTATTTTTTCCATTCTAACCCATATCTCACTTCATTGGACCCATCTTCACTTCACTGGACTATAAGACAACTTACAAAGCTCTCTCTTGAGGGTGGGGCCCCATGTTACAGATAACCAGGCTTGCCATCTGCCAATGTCTGAAAACATGAATTAAACATATCTACTGTTTTTTTTAGATGTCTGTGAGCTGCATAACAAAATTGCTGAGGGAATGTAGAGAAAACTCTGGAATAAACAACCTAGAGGAGGGCAACAAATAACACTGCATAAAGGTGAATTATGATTTCCCCTGATTTGAACAACCAATATCTATCCTATTAGGATATTTGTGTGCCTGCTCCCTTATGATCTGCTTGAGCAATCAGCCCCCTACCTCCTCATTCCTTCCCCAGAGGAAGGAATCTCCTGCGGGGGAAAGGAGACAGGGATAAAGACATTAACAGTCATTCCAATTCTGCCAAGATCCTCTCTAAGGGGAGAAACATGCCAGAAAAAAAAGAGCTTGGTGCAGGTGCAACACGACTGAGAAAAGGACGTTTGCTGAATCCATTTGTCTATTAAACAAAGGTTACAGTAAATAATTAATGGGGGAGCTTGAGAGGTAGAGATTTGAGTATGTGTGTAGGTGTGTGTGTGTGTGTGTGTGTGTTTGCATTTTGTGTAAATCCATCGCTAATCTCTTTCTGTTTGTATATATTATTGGTCTCTTAAATTTTATCTGTGCTTCAAATTTAGGCTATTACAATTCAAGAAATATATCACCTACTACCTTAAACCAAGAAACCTTCCAGCTCCACCTTTTTGACACTTTTAGTGCATCAAGTATGAATATTAGTGTACTTATTGCACTTCACCACTCTATATGGTCATTCAGTCAGCTCCAGCTGTATTCTAGACTCTATGCATGACTGTTGCTCTTACCTAATTTCAGTTCTTGGAAATCTGTAAATAAATGAGGAATCATAAATAAGGGTGAGCCAGGTGGTTCTCCCGGCAGTAAAAGAACCAAAACAACACATCTGGTTCCAGTGTTCAGTGGGCAAAAACTAGTGGCTGGCTAAGTGGCCGTACAAGGACATGCAGAGACATATTGCATTATCATTCAGACCAGCTGCAGAGACTGTCAATCATTTTCACTTTCAAACATGCAGCATCTTTCAAACTTTATCACAAGGTCCCAAGGGATCATAACTATAACTGAGTGTGAGGCCCAGTCCAGAATCTATGTATGCATAGGCATTTTATTGGACTAATAAGTGAACTTGTGTCTATGGGGAGATGTGATCTGAGAAAAGTAGGTCAGCCTCTGCAAATATTCAGAAGGAGGAAATGGGTGACATGATAGTACTGGAGGGGATCCTGGATATGATTAGGCTAGTGTGAGGAGTTGGAGCGTGGCCTACAGATTCCAGGAATGCAAGATGGATTGATTGTGGCAGGGCAAACTAATGGACACCTGTAATAGAACATGCGAAAACAGCCTACTGGTTTGCCATTTGCCCACTTGGGAACTTATGCGCTAGTGGTTTGTAACATGCATTACATACATAGCAGTAATTAAGGCATTTTTTATCTAATATATTAGCTACACAATAGTTTTGTGTAGTTGTAGTCTACCTTTGGGTGTACGCCACAGTTGGCTTTAGATCAAAAGTCTCAATCTTAGTAATCGATTCCCTGACATAGAAAGATTGCTCTCCATATGAATTTGATCTTTTTTTCCCTATCACAGTTCTTAAGATGAGGTCAAAAATGTAATTGCATCAGCTTTCCAGTGCTTTCACATTCACCAGCATTCTAATGTTTCTTGCATCCTTTTGAAAGTGGCCCATGTGTGATCTCATCTACTTCTTATTCTTTCTTTTCCTTCTTCACTCTCTCCTGCCCTGCTTTCTAATTTTATGTATGACTTAACTGTTTGTCATTCACTCTCTTACCTCACTTCTCTATTTCCACCCTTTTCTCTCCCTCAGCCAGGTTGCTACCACTCCAAATCTCTTTTACATTATACTATATACTTGACATTGGCACTATATAGTGTAATGTAGTATACTATATAGTATTATACTATATACTTGACATTGGCACTATATACAGTAGTATAATGTAGTATACTGTAGTAATATACTATATACTTGACATTGGCACTATATAGTATAATGTAGTATACTATATGGTATTATACTATATAGTATATTTACAGTATACTACTGGTTTGTCCTAGTGCTTTCATGTCTCATAGCACCTTAGAGGAATTTAATTTGCTCTCAATGCTATATAGAAAAACTGATGTACACATATGGAAGAGGCTTTTCAACACACAGTTTATGGCGTGATGGAACAGGAACCAGATGCTTTGTTGACAGGTCTACTCCCTTGACCTCTGTACTGTTGCTTTGATGGGAAACTGTTTGAAATAAACAGCTGAATAAAATCTATATCATTTATGGTTGCTATGCTATTACAAGCGCTATTGCATTAAATATTGCAACATTGTTTAGCAATGTTGAGCATAAACTACAGTAATAAAAAAAAAAGCTAATTTTTCGGCGCCAGTAGTGGGGTATTTTAAAGTTGAGGAGTGCCAGCTGATTATTGACCATTGCTTATAGACAGAGCAAACTATGAAATAATAAAAACTAAACCAAATAAAAACTATTGGACTGTACACTCTAAAAAATAACACCTTGCCGGAAAGTAAAAAATTAAGGCAAGTATTTGCATCGCTCTTTTTAAGTATTCCCAACAAAGCAATTATTCAGTGCTGCCAACTCATTCTTTTGACAATGCCAACTCAATTTTAAGTAGGCTAAACTTAATTTCAGTTGGCTTCAAAAGCTAAGCCATGTTGAACAAACTTAATTTCCCACAAGCCAAATTATTTTTTTTTAAGTACGCTAGACTTAATATCAGTTGGCTTTTAAAAACTTAGGCATGTTGAACAAACTTTATTTCTTATGTGCCAACTTAACTTGTTAAGCATGCTATACCTAAAATCAGTTGGCTTTTAAAAGCTTATGCTGAACAAACTGAACTTCCAAATAAGATTTTTTGTATAATCTGTGGTTATTCACATAATGCAATACTCACTACTCTGAAAAGATCTGTTACATTTGATTAATGTAACGAAAATGTGGGCATGTAAGTGTTGAAGTACAACACATCAATGTCAATCAAGTCAAGTCAGCTTTATTGCCAGTTTCTTCACAAGCACAGGTCATACAAGGGAACTGAAATTATGTTTCTCTCTATCCCATGCATTAATAAAGGCCCTGTGTTATGTCGTAGTAGTGTAGTACTATGGTAGTTAACTTTTAAATGACAATCACAGCGCATGCATCATGGGACTAAAGGCTTTCTTGTAGTCTGTGTAGCTTCTGTCCACACAGTGATGCAGCTGGAAAGGATGGTCCAACAACCTGGAAAGCAGAAGGAGATTTAAATATGATCACAACAACCTAAATCAAGTAAATAGAAATGCAGTGCTGGAGAAGTCATTGAGAAGCTCACCTGTGATGTACTCATCTTGCTGTAACTAAGCTGGGAGGTTAGCATTGCCATTCAACAGGAGCGGCACTGAAAGTGTGGGAGAGAAGGTTAGGTTGGGAAATATGGTTGACTACGTCCACTGTGATCCACCTTCAGACACACCTAAAGGACAAGTGCACCATTTTGAATATTTATGGGCTGACATATTTGAAAGGTTTGCTCCAAGGGCCTTACATATTCAACACATGGTCATTATGCTCTTTGAATTTTGTACACTTAGTGTCTGTTGCATGCATTGCTAGTGGGAGTAGATAAGTGACACATGCAACCTGAAACAGTTTTTCTTTTTTGCAACCTCTCCCAGCCATAACTGTCCTAAGACTTTATTAACAGCGAAAACATTTTCTAAAACCTCACCTGCTCCTATGTGAAGGGACCATAGTGGTGGTGTAACTCTTGCTTCTTTGTTCCACTCTGAAAGGTCATGGATTGGATGCCTAACAAAGGAGAATAAAAAAAAGTATTAACCTTTCTGGAAAGTATGGCTACATGACAATGGAAATTGCGCTACCGGTCATGGTTGGTATGTGAGCGACACAGATGCAGCGAACACAGCGGTCTGTTTACAGCGACAAAAAAACTCTAAAATGTTTGAGTTGACCAATGCAATGTCATCCTATTTTCAATTACCAAATAAAAACAATACATATTACCCATAAGCCGGGACATCCACCAAAAATAGCTCCGTAAAATGTAGCTAACAACGAAACACACTTTATGTGACCACAAATTTATCGCCGAGAAATACAGGGTGGCGTTTCTCTTCCTAGGTTACCATTGAGCTACCATGCTTATTACTACGACACTTACTTTAATGAGGAGGGCGGAATATATCAGTTTCTTGAAGCTCTCAAACTTCCACAGTATTAAAATGTTTTTTTTTGTGTTTGCTAATCTCTTTATGCAGGCCTAGTCTCATGTTATAAAGTGGGACTAACAATTAATAAGACCCGTCTCTAACCATCCATTCAGCTAAGCAGAACCCGTCCTGGGCAGCTTTTTAATTTGACGTTCAACGTCTAATAAGTTCTGGCGACTTTAATTCAGAGCTGTTGTTGGGAGGACAACTGCATATTTGAATTAGATGATTTGTTAAGTAAGGTTAGAATTCCAATAACTTACGTTTGCCAGACTTCTTAAATTAAATGATAAACTAAATAACTGACGTAATTACAGAAAATGCAACATTTATGTTACAAATTGTGCTTATTTTAGGTTTTGTGAACTAACCACGTGAATTATTTTTTAGAGAGTAGACTATAACAACTCCAGACACTGTGATTGTTGAACAATACAGTATATTATATTCAAGGACAAGTTTATATACAAACAAAATAAGAAGTAGCACATAGCAAATCAACAATCTCTGGTTTTATAATGTCAAAAAATAAAGTCTAAAGAACACCCCTTTGTAGTAAATATATTACAGTAACCCAAATAATTTGCATTAACAGAAAATTATCTTTTCTTTTTTTTTTAGAAATCAGATGTTACTCTTTTACTGACACAGTACAGTGCATAATTCCAAGATATAGCCCTCTATCATTATAAAGTGGCTGTGAAACATTCTGGCTAAACAGTGTGGGGAGAGCGTAACATGTTTATTATTTCAATCATGGAGGTAACATTTGGAGGGTACACAGTGCCCTCTAATATAAGAAACAGGCTTGATCTAGTGTTGACACAGGTCTCCCATGAAGTTTACTGCAGTCCACTCAGAATGAGTTAGGCATTGAATAGCAGATGAGTAAGGCCAGTCTGCATAATTTAAACTTCAGTGGTCATGTTATGTGAGTTATATGTGTGTGTATGTGTAAATATATATGTGTATGCATATGAGAGTGAGAGAGAGAGAGAGGGAGAGAGAGTGACAGAGAGGTTTTGTGGCAGAGGCTATTGCTGTGTAACTATGGTATGGTGTATGAAAACCCTACTGTACACTACTGCTGGCAGTGGCCACCAGACATGAGGCAACCACAGAGGCAGGCCTTCCTAATAAGTCCCATGAGGAAGGAAATTCTAGACTTAAATGTACTGAGAGTGGAGTGTCAACTTGTTGAATATGGGGCTGGGGCGGGGTAAGCTCACTCCACACGAGACGCTTACTGTAGCAAAAAGCTCTTCCTTCTATTGTAGATTTTTATAGTCTCGGGATTACAATGAGAACGGCAGGGGTATGATAGGGTAGTAAAGAACAAGTAAATATTTGATATACTGTTGGAGCAAGGCCATTAGGAGTGTTGTTTGTTAGGAGGAGTACTTTTTAATCAATTTAACTTTGAATAGGAAGCCAGTGTAATAAAACAAAGCTTCAAGAGGTATGTTTTTGTGAGTGTTCTAGACACTAAAAAAGATATTTGTCAATGAGTTGAGTCAAAGTTTTATAAGAGGAGCTGGAACTTGGCCATTTCTATTCATTTAAGATGTTAGACATGGAGAAAAAACATGTTATCAGGCCTGTTTCAACTGAAGGTATTGCGATTGATCTTAACATGCTGGATTGATGAGAGGAATTGATCAGGTCAGAGAGGGGTTTCAGCAGGTTTCTTACGTTTTGTAGGAGCTTTTGACGACCATAAGGATTGATTTGACTTTAATTGACCAATGTGACACTTTTTTTGGCATAAAAGATTCCATGGTTTGTGGGATTTCGAGTGAAATATCCTATGATGCTATGGGTCACAAGTTAATTTAAATATTTGTTATCAAATCAAAACAAACTTTAAGCAAGTAGCATGTTTGATTGTAAAACCTGTTGCTACTTGCTACTTTAAAAATGGCAATTGTAGCAAACTTTTCAGGCTAGGGTCACTTGTCTGATTCTTACCGTTTTGTGTTTTTAATTCAGTGTACAATTGCAGATATGTTTCTCTGTGTACAGCACTTAGGTCAGTGTAAATACATTTGGTCAATAAATCTCCCTTTCTTACGTCAAGAACAATAGCAAATACAAACAATAAATTATCCACCAGACAATGCACAGAGATCCAGGAAATGGTGATCAGAGACAAAGCACTTGGGAGGCTAGCTGAGGAGAGTACTCCAAAAACACACCCTAAATGTGCATACAGTATACACCAGCATACAGTGCTGAACACAATGGTTTATATTTCCTAATATCTCTTGGCACATATACTCATCACATGCTTGTACTACTTGGACCCAAGGAATCACTATTTGCAGCTGGATTAGGCAATGTGACTGCATACATCTATCACAATACTTACAAGGGTTTTTCTTCATTATCAGACCATTAGCATTAAAAAATCTTATCTCAAAATATACAGTTAAAAAACTGTATTACAGGATGGAACTTGAACCCACTGCCTTCTGTGAAGTAAGAATTTCACATTTTTCAGTATTTTGGTGTCTTGGTAGCTAATGTGTTCTTACTGAGTGCTTTAATGATTCCATTCTTTTTTTAAGTATTTAAACCTAGATGAGGTTCATTCGAATGTAGCAATGTAGTGGTTGCTCTTCATACAGTATCTGGTGTCCTGTTGCTTAATAAAGATGAAAATGTACCCAGTTGGTTTGACAAAATCATTTGTTGAACTTTGGAAAACCTTTATACTCATAGTGGTTTGTGGTTACATTATACCACTGTCGTCCATTTGGTTAAGAAATAAGGGTCATACATGCTGTCCCTCAAACTAGAGCAGCAGAGGGGCTTCTATAATTTTCCTGCATAGTTCCCTCTGATCCTTGCCCCCTTTTCCTCCAAACCACTCTTTCTTGTTGTCCCTCTCTTGTTGCTTCCCACCCTCCTTTCCCCTCCCACTTTAGACTCACTAGGGCTGCAGCCTGTCAAATCCCCTCCTCAACACAACAGCGATTGTTGTCTGTGGAACAGTTTTTCCAATCTAGGTGTTAGTGTGAGTAGCAAATGCTTTATATCAGTAGAAATAATTTTCTTTTAGGATCTATGAAACAGTAACTCCTTTATCAAGACTTTCTCAGAAGATTTATACTGAATAGAAAATACCTGCAATTTACAATGCAGGATCATAGGTATCTCAAGCTGACCTGTACCTATATTCTGGTAATTTTAGGTTGAAGACAGAAGACAGCTCATATTCAGAAGGGGATTTTCTGCATCATTAGGATTCTGGAGTTCAATGCTTATAAGAGTAAACTTGGAGATGTCCATCATCACTGAGTGTGCTGGATATGCATTACCTTCTTTATAACGAACTTCTGAGGAATTAAAAATGATAGTGAGCATTTCCTTTGCCTATTTTGCGCTGTAAATGACCAAGTACGTGGACATAAAATCAAGGTAGGACATTTACCTATCCAACAAACAATTGCTGCCTTCTTTTCAAATCTAAAAGGTAACACCATCTTCAAAAGGTAACACCATCAGTATATTATCTTAAACATCTAGTTTGTCCATATGGCTGACATATCTACATTAGTGCTGTGCTTTTAGAATGTGTATAAAAATAGATTGATACTAAAACAGTGCCTCATTGAACTATAGTGATTTCAGTCTTTAATTAGTTAAACCCATTATTTTCTTCTGCTGTGTTTTTTGGGCAGACAGTAAATCAATACACAAGAGACAAAAATAAACTGCTAGCAAATTATTTGCCTTTCTTCAGCATTTCATACTGATGACTTGTTTGTGCTGCTTCCATAAGACCCTTTGATCTTTGTCAGATCAGGGTAGCACATTCTTTTGTGTGACTCACTTATTTGCAGTATCACTTATTTGCAGAATTTCTCCTCATGAAATTTAACCAGTTGAAGTTTCTGTAAAAGGCCAGATGTATTTTATTTATTTTACTTCAGACCATGCTGAACAAATATTAAAGAATAGAATTACAAAACACACAATTACCATTTATATTCACTAGTGTAGGAACAAAGAAATGTCTTGGAATAGTTTCACCATATTTTAGTGTAGTATTTATAAATTAGCAAGCATCATGCTTAATTATTTGTTGGGATCATACCACCAGGATCCCAAGAGCGCTCACATCAAACGTGAAATTATTTCACTCATTTCCATAAATGTATGTTTGTTTTGTAAAACACTCATCTTTGCAGTTCTCTGTGCCGGAATAGGCGTGGGCCTGAAGATTCAACGTTAAAGATAATTAAGATAACATCAGCCCCAGAAAATTACCTTGTTTAGCATTTGCAGAGGAGTCGACCTATTAGTGTAGAAAAAAACTCCTTGAACATGAGATGTTCAAATGAATGAGATTTCCAAAACATATATTTTTCCATCAAGTTATTTAGGAGAACATGTTGGTCAGACATAGACTGGCTTTCAACGTTGCCCACAAAGTATGAATCACAGCTAACAGAAAATACAGTAATTCTAGAATCTCAGCATGCATCTCCAGTAACTTTCTATGACTGTATTTCCTCTGTTTAACTGTTTTTGAAAAACGTGAGCATGATGTTCAGACTCCCCTAAAGATCATTAACAACCTTATTTTATTGTATTAATAAAAAAAGAACACTTATTAGCTATATGTTGTTTAAATTGTTGGTTTGTCATTTATTTCTGCACAGAAATGCCCACTGTTTCCATGGACCCTATGGTAGGGCTGGCAGAGCCAATACCAAACACTACTGAGCCGCCCCTGAACACCTCATCCCAGGATTCAGCAGCAACCTTTACCATTGGCACTATTCTTTCCTTCATGTGTCTAGTTGGTGTTTCCGGTAACATCTATACCCTGGTGGTTATGTGCCATTCCATGCGCTCAGCAGCCTCAATGTACATATACATCATCAACCTGGCACTGGCAGATCTCCTCTACCTGCTCACCATCCCTTTTGTGGTGTGTACACACTTTTTGCAGGGCTGGTATTTTGGGGATGTGGGCTGTCGGATCCTCATAAGTATGGATTTTCTCACCATGCATGCAAGCATCTTCACCTTGACTGTCATGAGCACAGAGCGGTACTTTGCTGTGCTCAAGCCCCTTGACACAGTGAAGCGTTCCAAGAGCTACCGCAAGGCTATCGCAATGCTTGTGTGGGTTGCCTCTCTGGTACTGACCCTTCCCATGATTATTGGAATCAAGCTCAAGGCTGTGGGCAACAAGCACATGTGTCAACCCACATTGGATGAACTCTCCTACAAGATTTATATTTCTTTTTTGTTTTGCACCAGCATAGTGGCTCCTGGGATGATCATTGGTTACCTGTACATTCGACTCGCTCGCACATACTGGATCTCCCAGACAGAGACCTTCAAGCAGACCAAAAAATTACCCAATCAGAAGGTACTCTATCTCATTTTCACAATTGTATTGCTCTTCTGGGCTTGCTTCCTACCCTTTTGGATCTGGCAGCTTCTGGGCCAGTTCTACCCAAACATGAGGCTTTCAGCCAAGCTCAAACGCATTATCAATTACCTGACCACATGCCTGACATATAGTAACAGCTGCATCAACCCTTTCCTTTACACACTGCTCACCAAAAACTACAAAGACTACCTACACAAGAGGCATAGGACTTGGACCACAGGTAGCTACTTCAGCCGGCGCAACCGCTTCCAGCGATCTCCTCGCCATTCCTTGTCCTTCAGCAGTCAACAGTGCTCAGAGAGTTTTGTGCTAACACATACCTCACGAACCAACAACAGCAGTTTGTAGGGTAAGTTCTACCATTTGGCTTCTCCACAGATGTTCGCCATCATATACAGCCCCCTAGTGTAGTTTTAAGAAAGTTTACATACAGTCCCAACTTCTACCTGTATTTTTAAATGTACAATAAAAAAACATTTAAATTTATAATTAAAGGGATGGAATAAATCTCTGCTCTCTCACACTGGGAAAACCCATGTAGCCTGACAGGCAGTTTTAGGTTATGGCATATGCTATGTTCCAACATTTAACTTGTTATTTTACTTAATACCAAACCAGTAAAAACAGCAGTTTGAGTAAGTTGACCAGTTTGGAACAAGAACATAGGGGGCAGGAGGAAGCACACGCAAATAATATTGGGATGTGAGATAAATTCATAGTTCGCTGAGCCAAATGATAAGCAGTAAATACATGCGTTGGCTGTGATATTTGTGAGATTAGTTTTGAGGCTTCTAGGTTCAAGGCAAAAATATTTAAATGTTATCAAATCTTAAACGACTCCAGAAGAAATAGGGAAGCCCTCTACGTTATGGGTATACGGCCATGCATTGATGGGAAGCATTCTATAGGTTATGGGTTTATTTGCATGTTATAAATAATATTTTTTTCTTTTGTGGGAACTGACTTGCTGTGCCATAAGCAGCAACTTGTCATAACATTTTACACTGATAACATTCAGTATCATGCTTATCCTTCTGTGGATACAGACTGTTTTTTTCTCTTTGGTTATTTTAGTTAGATGTCCAAAATAAATTGTCAAATTAGATTTGTGCTTTTTACAAATCACTATGTTGAATAATTTATAAATTATTCAGGGATGGCAATGACTGATTAAGAACGTGAACAATTATCATTATTATTATTATTATTATTATTATTATTATTATTATTATTATTATTAGTAGTAGTAGTAGTAGTAGTAGTAGTAGTAGTAGTAGTTGTTGTTGTTGTTGTTGTTGTTGTAGTAGTATGCAGTATTTAGATATTTTATTGCTTTTTTTTCGTGTTACCTCTACTGCAGAACCTCAAATTCCATGTATTTATATTATGGACTTGATAGAAAAAACTACAAATTCTAAACAAGTGTATTTTATGTGTTGCATGTTTGTTGCATGTTTGTATTGCAAATCCTATGGGTCCCATATTGTAGGTCCACTATTTAGAGGGCCAGCGTAATGTGTTAAATGTGTTAGAAAAATTAACAACCATTCAGAACACCTCCCTTGTCCTGTTGGCAAAGTACACAGACCAATCAGTCCTCCCATGCAACCTAATTGCATTTCCAGTCATCTTTCCTCACCCTCTCTATTCTAGCTTTCATGGCCTTTTTCAAATGAGATTTTAGTCATTGATAATGAGAAAAGCCTTTTCTAATTTCGGAAAGTCTGGCTGACACAGAAAAGCCAGAACAAATCAATAAGAAGAGGATTTAAATAGGTGAGAAAAGGAATTTTTTATCATACAGAAGACCTTCAAAAAATGTTTTAATTAACGAGTGAAATGCTTGGAAAAAACAGCTGACTTAATGAAGGATTCAGTGTTCAGTCCTCAGCTGCTTAAAAAGATGTGACATGCCAATGTCATATTATGTTTAGTATTATTATTATTATTGTTGTTGTTGTTGTTGTATTTTGTTGTTGCCTTTGGTTGTTGCTATTGTTACGTAAAATATGTGATGGCTTTGAAAGTAATTTTTGAAGAAAAGGTAAGGTAAGGTAAAGGCACTTGTCAACTTGTTTAGAATTAGTTGCAAGAACCACCAGACACAATCACGTTAAGTATTTCCACAGCTAATATTAGGTTTCAAAAACAACTTATCACCTGTCACTTCCACTGAGGAGTTCCACAGGAAACAGATCAGCAAAATGCGGTGCTCTCCTCCCAGACTTGCGTCCGTCCGTCCGTGTGTGTGTGTGTGGTGTTGTGTGATGTCAACACAGGAGATATTTGCTCCTATATTTCTAAATATAAATTTCACCTCAAGCACATTTGTTTTAATAACAATCTGTCACAGAAAACACACACACACACACATTTCTTGCAAACTTACAGATTAAAAAAATGTTTTGCACCAAGTCTCATGAATTATGTTTCCTGTACTGCATAAAAAAAGGAGTGAGAAATTTCCTGTGAACAGGATTCAGTTAATCCAAATAAACAAAACACTCAATGTGACAAATCTTCTAGAATAAACAAAAACACTAACACAAAAGAAAGAAATGCAGGCACTGATTAAGGAAACAAATTCAAGCAGCTGTTTTTTAAGGTCTAGAACATTTCTCACAACTGTCATGAAACAACTGTGCGGGAGAAGATAAGAGAGATTTAGGAGAGAATAGAGCAACAGAGGCTCCAAAGTCATCAATGTCATTTTTAATCTCGTGTCCTGAGTAATCAGACTCTTTCAACGCTCTTCTAAACTGTAGCCAAATATTTTAGTTTTGCCACACTACTATTTTATATTTACACCGCAATGCATTATTTTATGTTATTTACATGCTTGTTAGAAGTCAGATGTTTAATGTAACAAATGTTGTGAATTTACAAACAGTACCAGTATTTTGGCTATTTTGTTGAGTGAGCCAAATGACAAAAGTACATGACTTACACCACTTATAGTGCTAACCAACAAATTTGATCATGTATATATATATATATATATATATCATGGTCTACACTTTCTTGTCACAACATATGTGGCGTTGAAGTAATAGATTTTTGTATCTAAATTTTTTTTTTTTTAACCGGTACCATGTTGTTACCAGTGCTGAATTGTAGAGCTTATGAAATTGGGCAGTGTAAACCTCATAGTCATGTGGGCCTACTGTATGAACACCGGTGCAACATATGCAGGGGCCATCTCATCAGACTGAAATAATTTGTTACAGAATGGGTATCATGGGTATTTCTGTCTCCTGAGATGCTTCAGTGGGGATGTTGTGATAACATCTTGCATTTACAGGCCTTTTCTCTTATTTATTTTTCTTATTTTTCATCTGAGGTTCAATCAGGTTCCTTTTGCACATCATCTACTAGATTTTGCTGCACTGCAATTCTCAGTATCTGCGTGTCTCCTGTCTGTTTTGGCCAACAGGCATGTCCTTTTGAAATATTAAATTGCTAGTCATCTTGTCACCCACACATCTTATAGCTTACACTCTCCCCATTATTCTCATACAAGTGTGCCAAGCAGCCTAGCTACAGTACCTTTATTGATTGGGGCAAAGCTACAGCACTCGCCTCACCAGGGGACTCCATGTTACAGAGATCAAGAGGAGAATTCTAACTCTATTCTTCACCTGAACAGACACTATCATCTTAACAGACAGTATTTTCATCCAGTTTTCCTCGTATCGTATAACGGCACATTTACACTGCAAATACAACTTAACATCTGATACATCTGTTCACATCTTCAAAGAAATGCTTTGCCAATATGTTGTGTGGGAGCTCTCCGGTGTGCACATCTTTAATACATTACATACAAAACTGAATAATGACCCAGTAGATATTATACAGGTGGCAAAACAAGTGTCTATATATACAGAGGGATGCAAAAGTTTGGGCAACCTTGTTAATCGTCATGATTTTCCTGTATAAATTGTTGGTTGTTACGATATAAAATGTCAGTTAAATATATCCTATAGGAGACACACACAGTGATATTTGAGAAGTGAAATGAAGTTTATTGGATTTACAGAAAGTGTGCAATAATTGTTTAAACAAAATTAGGCACGTGCAAAAGTTTGGGCACCACAAAAAAGAAATGAAATCAATATTTAGTAGATTCTCCTTTTGCAGAAATTACAGCCTCTAAACGCTTCCTCTAGGTTCCAATGAGAGTCTGGATTCTGGTTTTGGACCATTCCTCTTTACAAAACATCTCTAGTTCATTCAGGTTTGATGGCTTCCAAGCATGGACAGCTCTCTTTAACTCACACCACAGATTTTCAATTATATTCAGGTCTGGGGACTGAGATGGCCATTCCAGAGTGTTGTACTTGTTCCTCTGCATGAATGCCTCAGTGGGTTTTGAGCAGTGTTTAGGGTTGTCTTGTTGAAAGATCTAGCCCAGGCATGGGCAAACTAAGGCCCGGGGGCCATATACGGCCTGTTTGGCTTTTTAATCCGGCCCGCCAAACCTTTTGAAATTATATTCAATAACATTATCAAACCTTTATTTAGTATTTTCCCTGCAATTTCTGCAAACTGTTGTTAAATGCATTAAAAAAGCCTTGCATACCCATGCTTTACCACCTATTAAAGGCCAAAACTGTGAAATATAATGGCCTTTACATGTTCAATTCAATTCGATTTTATTTATATAGCGCATTTTTACAAAAGGCATGTCACAAAGCGCTTAACACAAGAGGCCCAATGAGCAACAGGGGCAAGGAAAAACTCCCTAGCTGCGTTTTTTGTTTTTACTTGTTATGGTAGAGGAAGACACCTTGGGCAGTTTCGACGGCTCAAGGGGCTAACCCAACTGCCTAGGGCAGGTTTTCAGTCTCTCAGATGCGGGTAGTCCACTATTATTCCACTAGATACACATTACAAGAAAATTTTGGTAAATAAAGTAATATAGGAGTCCCATTAAAATCCCAGGATATAGTCCCATGTCATTAGGCGCAGGGGCCAGCTAGAGGCTGTATCGATCATGTCAGGGTCATCTGTGAAGCTGAAGGCAGACCGCCCAGGAAGCCAGAGATGCAGGATCAGGCAGTGGAAGGCAGGGGTGACCCTCAGCAGGGAGGCATTGGCATGGACAGTGGAGTGGGTTGAGGACCATTCAGGAGTGCCGCCGGATCACGTTGGAAGAAGGTCCCAGGAGAACCCAGGAGGTGCAGGCGCAGGCACGGCAGGGTGGTAATGGCATGGAAAATCAGAGAGGAGATGAGTTAGAACAGTCTCCATCAGATTTCAGAGAATGTAAGTTATCTTGCATGTGAAACCATATACAGATGTTGGCTAAGTGAAGAGAGAGAAGTAAGTGGAGAGGAAAAGAGAGGAGGAGAAAGAATAGTGAAAACTGTACGGGTTAACAGATGGGTGGATTGTGGCGGCATTAAACTATAGCAGCATAACTAAGGTATGATGTATAACAAGCCAACACCACCAAAGGAAATGGTCAGTGGCCACCAAGCCCTGGACGGGAGCTTACAGCAGAGGCAGTCCTTTCCAATAATACCCTGAGGAGGTGTGGCTTACCATACATCATCCCTAACTAAAGGGGTCAGTAAATAGAAAAGTTTTGAGTCTAGACTTGAAGGTGTTGAGAGTGTCCGCTTGACGAATGTTAGAAGGGAGTTTGTTCCACAGGACAGGCGCACGATGGCAGAATGCTCTTCCTCCCATTGTCGATTTGATATTCTAGGAATTACTAGGAGACCAGCATTCTGTGACCTTAGGGGTCTAGAAGGGTGGTAGGGAACAAGTACGTCTTTAATATATGCTGGAGCAAGGCCATTAAGGGCTTTATTTGTTAGGAGAAGTATTTTAATATCAATTCGGCTTTTAACAGGAAGCCAATGTAAGGAAGCAAGGACAGGTGTGATATGTTCATATTTTTTTGTCCTAGTGAGTGCTCGTGCTGCAGCATTTTGTATTAGTTGAAGGTTTTTGATGCAGCTAGAACCACATCCAGAGAACAGTGCATTACAATAGTCAATAGTCAAGTCTGGAGGTAACAAATGCATGTATTAGTTTTTCTGCATCCTCAAAAGAAAGGAATTTTCTGACCTTAGCAATGTTGCGTAAATGAAAGAATGAGGTTTTGGAGATATGCTTTACATGACTATTGACATGTGATTTATATTACTTCACACAAACACTACATCTATCTGCTCCTGGCACGGCCCCTTTATTAAATTTTATAACCCACTGTGGCCCACGAGTCAAAAAGTTTGCCCACCCCTGATCTAGCCCCAGCGCAGCTTCAGCTTTGTCACTGATTCCTGGACATTGGTCTCTAGAATCTGCTGATACTGAGTGGAATCCATGCATCCCTCAACTTTGACAAGATTCCCAGTCCCTGCAATGGCCACACAACCCCACAGCATGATGGAACCACCACCATATTTTACTGTAGGTAGCAGGTGTTTTTCTTGGAATGATGTGTTCTTTTTCCTCCATGCATAATGCCCCTTGTTATGCCCAAAAAACTCAAACTCTTATTCCAAAATGAAGCTGGCTTGTCTAAATGTGTTTTAGCATACCTCAAGCAGCTCTGTTTGTGCTGTGGGCGGAGAAAAGGCTTCCTCTGCATCACTCTCGCATACAGCATCTCCTTGTGTAAAGTGCGCCGAATGGTTGAATGACGCACAGTGACTCCATCTGCAGCAAGATGATGATGTAGGTCTTTGGTGCTGGTCTGAGGGTTGACTCTGACTGTTCTCACCATTCGTCGCTTCTGTCTATCCAAGATTTTTCTTGGTCTGCCACTTCAAGCCTTAACTTGTACTGAGCCTGTGGTCTTCCATTTCCTCAATATGTTCCTAACTGTGGAAACAGCTTAAATCTCTGAGACAGCTTTCTGTATCCTTCCCCTAAACCATGATGGTGAACAATCTTTCTCTTCAGGTCATTTGAGAGTTGTTTTGATACCATGTTGCCACAGTGCCCAAATTTATGCACCTGCCTAATTTTGTTTAAACAATTATTGCACACTCTCTGTACATCCAATAAACTTCATTTCACTTCTCAAATATCACTGTGTGTGTCTCATATATGATATATTTAACTGACATTTTTTCATCGTAACAACCAACGATTTATACAGGAAAATCATGACAATTAACAAGGTTGCCCAAACTTTTGCATCCCAATGTATGTATATATACATATATACATACATATATACTGTAATGTGTAGTGTAAAGCACATTTTACAGTTTTGTCTCATGAAACGTAAAGTAACAAACGTAAAGCAAGGGACAAGGAAAAACACCCTTATGATTTACATTTACATTTACATTTATGCATTTAGCTGACGCTTTTATCCAAAGCGACTTACAAAACGAGGATAACAATCAAGCTACATACTGTAGCAGAAACCTTAAGGAGCATAGTGCTAGGGGATAGTGCTTCAGTTCATTATAGTGCTAGGATAGAAGATGTTCTCTGAATAGCTGGGTCTTTAAGAGCTTTTTGAAGGCCTCCAGAGATGGCCCTGTTCTGATTGTTTTTGGTAGGTCATTCCACCAGCGTGGGACGACACATGAGAAGAGTCTGGATTGCATTGGGCGAGGTGCCGGGACTGCCAGTCGACAGTCATTGGAGGACCGGAGTTGTCGGGGGGTAGCCTGAGCTTTTATAAGAGCGCTTAGATAAAAAGGGGCAGATCCTCTAAGCACTTTGTAAGTCAGCATCAGTGATTTGAATTTGATGCGAGCTGCCAGAGGTAACCAGTGGAGTTCGATTAGCAGAGGGGTGACATGCGTCCTCTTCGGCTGATTGAAGATGAGACGCGCCGCAGCATTTTGGATCATCTGAAGTGGCTTGACGGCACAGGCAGGAAGTCCTGCCAGAAGGGCATTGCAGTAGTCAAGGCGTGAGAGGACCATAGTTTGAACCAGCAATTGGGAGGCTTGTTGAGTTAGGTATGGTCTGATCTTTTTGATATTGAATAGTGCGAAGCGGCAGGCCCGGGCAACAGAAGCAACATGGTCATTGAAGGTTAGCTGGTCGTCAATCATAACACCTAGGTTCCTGGCTACCCGTGAGGGAGCAAGAGACAAGGAGCCAGAGTTGATGCAAATGTTGTGGTGAAAAGTTGGTTTAGCTGGGAGGACCAGCAGCTCGGTTTTTGAGAGGTTCAGCTGGAGATGATGGTCTTGCATCCATGCAGAGATGTCAGAGAGGCAATCCGAGATTCGCGTTTGGATGGTTGGGTCATCGGTTGAGAATGACAGATAGAGCTGGGTATCATCGGCATAGCAGTGGTAGGAGAAGCCGTGCTGGCGGATGATTTGGCCCAAGGAAGTGGTATAGATGGAGAAAAGAAGGGGATCCAACACAGATCCTTGGGGTACTCCAGTAGCAAGGTGGTAAGGCGCAGAGGTGTGTCCTAGCCAGGACACTTTGAAAAGTCGCCCAGTGAGGTAGGATTTGAACCAGCAGTATGCATCACCCTTGATGCCCATGTTTGACAGTATAGACAATAGAATACTGTGGTTTACCATATCAAACGCAGCTGACAGGTCAAGCAGGATGAGTACAGATTACCTTGATTCCGCTCTGGCTTCTTTTAAGGCTTCAACCACAGTTAGTAGAGCTGTTTCAGTGGAGTGGCCGCTCTTAAAGCCAGATTATGGTCGAGTAGATTCTGTTGGTTCAAGAATTCAGTAACCTGTTTGAATACCGCCCTTTCAATAGTTTTTGCAAGGAACGGAAGGAGAGAGACCGGCCTGTAGTTTCCCACCTGGTCGGGAGCAAGAGAGGGTTTCTTGAGTAGAGGTGTTACCTGAGCATGCTTGAATGCAGAAGGGAAGATTCCTGTTGATAGTGAAGCGTTGATCACATGTGTGATAGCTGGTGTGATAGTTGGAGCTATGGATTGCAAGAGGTTGGTTGGAATCGGGTCCAGAGGGCACGTTGTAGGACGGCTGCAAGTGAGAAGTTTAGACACATCCATTTCGGTGAGGGGTTTGAATGAAGCAAATGTCGCGGCAGGACTATTGTAATCGGAGGTGCTGCCGTTAGTATACGGTCCAGTTGTAGCCTTTGCAGTTGGTTCAGAGAACTGCCTACTGATGGCAGCTACTTTGTCGTTGAAGAAAGAAGCAAAAGAATCAGCTGTCAGATTGGTAGCAGGAGGTGGTGGTGGGGGGTTGAGTAAAGTTTTAAAGGTTGAGAAGAGTCTCCTGGTTTCCGTGGCGTTTTGAATTTTGTCATTATAGAAGGCCTTCTTTGCAGCAGTGACATCAGATGAGAAGGAAGAGAGCAGTGCCTGGAACCTGTTTAAGTTAGAAAGATTTCTTGATTTGCGCCATTGCCTTTCAGCAGCTCTGAGGTTTGTACGCTGTCGACGGATGGAGTCATCAAGCCAAGGATGCGGTTGGGAGGGCCGAGCCGGTTTGGTGGATAGGGGACATAGCCTATCAAGACACATCCTCAGGGTAGAGCACAGAGACTCAGTGGCATCATTGACCTCAAGTGAGGAGAATGTACATGCTGGTGGAAGAGCAGAGGCGGCAAGAGAAGCAAAGCGAGAGGGAGAGAGATTGCGGAGATTGCGGAGATTGCGGCGGAACGATACCAGAGGAGGGGTGGTCTGAGATACTACTGGGAGGCGTAAGCTGAACTGAATGAAGTAGTGGTCCGAGAGGTGCAGAGGTGTTATGGTCAGGGATTCCATAGAGCAGTTGCGGACAAGTACAAGATTCAGTACCTTGCCTGCTTTGTGAGTTGGAGGACTATGAACCAGTTGTAGATCAAAGGAATGGATGAGTGAGAGGAAGTCAGAAGAGCTTGGGTTGTCCAGATGTAGATTCATATCGCCAAGGACGAGCAAGGGGCAGTCGTGCTCAGGAATGGATGAGAGCAGTGTATCAAACTCGTCTAAGAAGTCTCCTAGTTGGCCAGGAGGGCGATATATGACAACCAGGTAGATTTTGACAGGTGCTGTCACCAGTGTGGCATGGTATTCAAAGGAGTTGTATGTAGCTGTGGGTATCAGTTGGTTGTATTCCCAGTTGTTGGAGATGAGCAGGCCCGTGCCACCGCCCCGTCCGGCTGGACGAGAGGTGTGGGAGAAAGTGTGGTTGACAGAAAGTGCCGCTGGAGTTGCATTGTTTCCAGGTTTGATCCATGTTTCGGTGAGGGCCATGACGTCTAAGGCTAAGTGTTTAGCATAGGCAGAGATGAAGTCCGTTTTGTTGACGGCCAACTGACAATTCCAGAGTCCTATTGAGAGTACAGAGCGATTCTCAGAAGCTTGCTTTAGCAACCGGAGGTCACCTTGATTGCGACGTCTTCATAGTGCAGGTGAATCAAAGGGTAATTCTCAAAAAAAAAAAACTCAGTAACCTTGTTACTGCGTTGTAAAAGTATGTTACTTGAGAAAGTAACTAAAGTATTAAGTGTTTTTTATGTGCAAAAAGACTATGCCGAGAATGTATGGAAGTGTAGCAAAACAATTGTTGGTAGAAAACTGGCCTTTGGAGATATTGTCTGATTACTCAAACTATTACGTTAAGAAAGAAATTCAGGAATAAAGGAATTCAGACTGTGAACATAAGTGTGTGTATGTGTTGATGTTTGTAACTCATAGTAGACATTTATCTTCTATTGATGACACATGCAGCAATGAGTGGCAGTCATGTTATGTACTCCTATGCAGTACAGCTTGTTGATATAGCTATAACGTAGCATAGCGCATGAAATGCTTTTACACGGTTTCACTGCATCTGTCTTGAATCTATCAATGTTTTGTGGTATGTTTCATTTTGCTATTCATCAGAATGGCATTTTATTTATTTATTTATCTATAGGAATGCCTCTTGAGATGCTACATCTCATTTATAAGAGGGTCCCCTCAAACCCGCATGACAATATCTTTTGCTGTTCTGAAGGTAGCGACAGTGTCTACTTACTGACACTGGCGAGTAAACACACTTGTGCTTGCAAAAAGTTACTGGTGGAGCATTATTGGGCAAATAACTATAACAGTTGACCTATTGGACACAATGGCAATCAGCTGGTAAATTGAGCAGTGTGTAAACCTCACTCTTAATCTTCAATAAATGTGCTAATAAACCCCAGCACCCGTACCATACTCCTTCACTGCTTGTTTGCCCCTCTGGCAAAATGTAATTCAGTGCAGTGCTTCTTTAATGTTTGTATTCTATCTCTCTCTCTCTCTCTCTCTCTCTCTCTCTCTATATATATATATATATATATATATATATCAGGGGTGGCACGGTTCACAAAACCCACAATTCGGTTCGGATCACGGTGTGATGGTGACGGTTTTCTGTTCGGTACGGTTCTTGTTATTTTGTTCTCGATACAGCAAGAAGGAGCACATTGATGATTTCCACATGCTTTTCATTTATTTGTCAAAAAGCAGAATGTGTGCCATCTACAGGAACTTCTTTGCCTTCATCACACAAAGTTTTTTATATAATACCGTTAATAATAAAATGATGCATAGCAAAAGCCATCAACAAAAACTAAAGAAGTAAAGAAAACAAATTCATCTAGGTCAGCACAAAAACAGCAACAATGCTTCTATTACCTGAGAGTCAGAATACTTTTTAACTTGAAATGAAAGTGCTGTATTTGAATACAAATGTTTGGATTTTTGGTCTAAACTTAAAGTGCTACTGATATGTTAAACACATATAAAAAATGATCAATATAAAATACTGCATGCAAAGCAAACACACTGCATTGTTAAAATGACATTCCTTGGTTCACTTTAATGTCATGTTCTTCTGCAAAAAATATTACTTTGTCCACATTTTCGGGCATAAGACGACACCTACTTGCAGTGACTATGTCCCCTGCTGTTGAGAATACACGCTCACTTGACACAGATGTACCTGGGACAGCGATGTAGCACTGTGCAAACTTAGCAATGTGAGGGTGCTTATGCTCATTGCTCTTCCACCATGCTAGCGAGTCTTCATCGACAGAGATGCAGCCTGTGGCCTTGTATGAGGTGACCTCTTCAGAAATGATTTATGACAAAGGCTTTGTGCTCCTTTCAGCTGTTGTAAAAAAAATATGCAAATACTGTTGCCATGGCAGATTTTTTCTGAGGAGGAGAGGTCTCTGATGGCCCGGGGACTGCTCCTGCGGACAAACTGGCTGCTGGGGCTTCGCTGCATTGATTCTGTATAGTATGACAAAATCCATAATCCATGTGTGACAATTATGTATAGTCCATATGACAACAGCCATTCTGGAACGGTTAATTGATAAAATATGATGCATTGGTATAAAAAAATAAACCAGCAATTATTATTAGGATAATTGATGATCAAATATAGTTAGGCATACTGTAGCTATACAAAAAAAACAGATTACCTGCTTTGCAATGTCCGGAGTAATGTAGTGAGCGGTCACCGTGAGAAAACTTTCAGTAGACCTAGAGGTCCATCCATCGGTAGTGAGAGCTACGTGGGCTGTGTTGGACAATTCCTTGACAATTTTTCCCCGCACCTCGTCATACAGCTTTGGAATTACAGTGGTGCGGAAGTGTCCGCGGGACACTACAATACAATAACGCGGCTCGAGTATTTTAATGAGCTGACGAAATCCTTCATCCTCAATAACGGTGTACGGCTGAATATCTTTAGCCATAAACACCCCGATTGCTTTAGTTATAGCTACTGCTCTGTCTGACATATCACTGCGAGGCTGCTTAAATGCAGCGGAGACAGCCATTTCTACATGTAACTGAGCTACTGCACCTGTCACTCCACAACTCTTAACCCGTGCAAAAGAAATAAAATACACTTATGACCACGAGGTCACTGCGCATGCCATGAACCGCGCCACGTACATGTTCCGAACCGTGGCAAGCGAACCGAATGGTTCGGTTTTTTTTCAAGAACCGTACCACTCCTAATATAGCAGAATGTTAATGTCTGGTTACTCAGTCCCACTCTAGTGACTCATTTAACTCCGTGACCCAAACATTCTGTTTTGACATAGTTTTTATTATTTCAGCTGTATTTCACCAGATAATGTTTTTGGTCTTGCTTTTGAAAGACATTTTTATGTTTTTGTTTTATATATATATACACACACACAGACACACACACACACACACACACACACACACACTGCGTCCACTCCTGGTTTACATCTGTGTTTATGAGATCTACTGGAAATGCTTGGTGAAAGAACCCTACACTCCTCCCCCACCCTTAATGAACCAAGACAGTTGACTTCATTTATGTCTTTGCTTCTTTCTTTGTTGCATGCTTGTAAATAGTTTCCCAGTGATCCCGGAGAGAACATAATGTTTTCCACCTAATTATTCCATCTTCTCTGTATGTCACAGCTTGCTGTTCTTACTTTCTTGTGCACCATTTCTGTTCAAGACATTGGATATTAAAACAGACGTTAGAAGTACACAAATTTCAGCTGAAAAAAAAAAAAACGTTTTCCTGATATATTGTTTAGTTTTTAATCAACCTGTGGTGACTGGTGTGTAAAGGGAGACGTTTTTGCTTTGAGGACAGGACTGTTATTAAAGTAGAAAAACTTTGATTACAGGCTTCCTAACTGATGCCACCTTCATCTTCTTTTCCCATGGTTCTTTCCACATACTTCAATAGAATAGGTTGACTTTACTTCAGAACTGGCACACAGAACAGACTGAAATACACAAACAGCCAATTGTGGATACGTCCATGCACGTGTGCACACACAGGACATCCCCTGTCTTATCATGATGTTTAGATAACTACTAATGTTTAGAAAACTTAATGCATTGCTTTACGTGAGCTTTCAAGTAATCCTCATATGTGGTCATCTGATAAAGCATCAGCAAAATATCTCATGAAAAAAAGCTTCCTATATGGTCAATTACCTTCTAATTTAATTCAACTGTCCCTGTGAGTTTCAAAAAGGTTATTATTTTCTAAGATCATGTTTTTCTATGTTCTTAAGAAAACTTTAAAAATGTCTTGCTCTTTTCAACATTTTACTTATTTTCTGGCTGAACAGAGTGCCTTGCTCGGTTCCTCTGCTCTAGTCAATCTTCATTAGTTTTAGCCTGCTTTAAAATTCCCTTAAATACTCTATATAAATACTCTATTGTGAATGGAAAGGGTGGTCTGGGAAAGCACTATGGTGTGTCCCAGAGGAGCAACGGAAGTAATTAAAGTGCTATGAAGCATGCGGTAAGCAAAAGACAGGGAAATTGTGTGCTAGGGCATGGCTTGGGGCACTGAACACAATCCACAGGATAGAGCAAAGTGGGTGGCAGAATCCACGGTGGCTTCTTACGCATGGCGCAATTCAGTTCCCTTACAGGTTACTGCCTTGTTTTAATAACAAATATGTGTGTAGTCACTAGGCGTCTGGAGATCATAATATACATATTTTTACTTAAATATACTAATTTGTATGTATGAAGTACAGAAAGTTTCATGAGCAAATTTTTTGTGTTTTTGTTTTTTTTTTTGTGTTTTTGTGAATTGATAAACAGTGGTAATCGACTGACTGTCTGATTGAACAGACCTGTGTAATTGTTAAGTAACAGTAAACAGTAACTTGTCAGTGTTCAGTATTTCACATAAATGTAGGCATATGAACACATTTTCACCCAAGGTTACTCAAAATGGTTGTGTGGCACGAGTGCTTTTTATACAAAGTGTGAATAAATGTGGAGGAATAATTAGTAGGCTCAACATTTGTGATTAATGTGTGTTGCATGTCGGGGAGTGAAGAATGAATATTTCATAGTCACACATCCTCCTAGTGAGTTTGAGTTTAATCATTAGGGCATGAGCTATTAAGTGCGCATGTGCAGAAGTGTTGTTTCTGGAGGAAATGTGATATCACCCTGAAAATATCTACTGCAATTTTCACAACAAGAGTTTTGTAATAACACATGGTGTGAGACTAGTCCCATAGTAACACTGGGAAAATGGCAATCCAGTGGGATTCGGTTAGCTTCAGATTTGCTGAGAAGTGAGTGCTGTGACAGCTCCAACAAGGTCACTTAATCCCACTTCCTTTTAAATTGCTTCAGATCCTGAGAAATGTTTGCCCACAGATATGGCTCATATCCACACCATCGAGCCCTGAGAAATTCAGATTCAGATTTATAGCACTTATTTTCAGCTGCTCTTTTATCAACTTTTGGTAGTTTGATAGATGATTTAGGTATAATTAGGATAATGTGATTACAATGTGTAATTAACAATATCAACAATGTTTTATGGATACAATAATATAGGCCTAACATTAGAGAAATAAATGACGAATGACGAAAGGAATATACAGCAATGTCAGCTCAATTCTGTCATAACAAATGTTTATTAAATCACAAAACTCTGGCTTTTTGCCATTTACCATTAGACTATAAAGCTGGTAAATTAGTCTAAAATGGCATTGCTAGTATAACATGGGATTTAGACAGTGAAAAAATTAGTGCAACATTGAAAAGAGTTGGATGTATGTTATTTAATCATGGGTATATTTGGGTGTAACACTGAATTAACAGACAAAAAGTTACATTTTATTTATTTACTCCTACTTTACTCCTTATTTAAAAGCTAAGAAGGCACAAATTTAGGCTGGCTGTTTTACAGTTTTGCTTGTGTTGCAACTTGTACTATAGATGCATTTTTACACTTTAGGGAATTCATTTGAAGCATCCTACACCTACAGTTTAATAATAAATGGATACACAATACACAATAAACAGATAAAGTTGATTTGGGTTTTTTTCTTCAGCAAAGAATAAACTTAACACGAGCTCTTTTAATTTGGCTGCAATGAAATGCAAAGACAGGAGTATTCAATGACTTTTTTTAATAGTCTATACTGCCAAAAGTGGATTTCAAAGAGTTCACAAAAGTAGCCTACTCTTCTCTCCTTTAGTGCTCACTGATTAATAAAGCATCAACAACATTGAACATTTTTATTGCATTTCTGCAATTTGCAGATGCTTTTATCTAAATTAACTTACTAGAACATTTTCAAGTAAATCTTAATAAATCTATCAGTCTCGCTTGGGCACAACAGTGCCACCTAGGATTCATACCCACAATTTTCAGGCTACTAGCATGCTAGCCCGGTTCTTAAACCACTAGCTGTGCTCAGAGTATAAGAAATAGAAATTACAACCAATTATATCTTAGGCCTTGGTCACAATCTTCTCTGGTTTCTTCCTGGTGTGACTGTCTCAGACAGTGATGGAAGAGGTGATGACACTCTCTATGCTGACTTTTATACCCACATGCACCCACAGATGTTCTCTCACATAAAAACTCCAGTTGCCCTAATGTCTTTGTGGTGCTTTTTTCATGATACGAGTGCTGTTAACTTCCCTTTTCGGAGTGCTGCTGATGTAAAATTGCTTGTACATTAAGATTAGTTTGGCACCGATCCCATGCACATGGAGTTCTCAGGGATGGGAAAAACAGCCATCTGTACACTACTTAACTGGACAGAACTCTACACCACAGGCAAGAGCTTGACTGAGCGTCATTAGACCAACAGCTCAACATAATTTAACCAATGATCTTTCCATAAACACATTAGCTACACATTACTTCTTAAAAATATTTCAACTTCGCTACATATTATCTTTAGTTGGTGCTACATTCCCAGATTGACAAGGATGTATCATACAATAGGCTGGATGCAATGCAGCCTATTAACACTGTCATTTGCAATGAGCTTGCCAAAGCATTTCTGGTTTACAACTCAATTCAATTCAATTCAATTTTATTTATATAGCACATTTTTACAAAAGGCATGTCACAAAGCGCTTAACACAAGAGGCCCAATGAGCAACAGGGGCAAGGAAAAACTCCCTAGCAGCGTTTTTTGTTTTTACTTGTTATGGTAGAGGAAGAAACCTTGGGCAGTTTCGACGGCTCAAGGGGCTAACCCAACTGCCTAGGGCAGGTTTTCAGTCTCTTAGATGGTGAGTAGTCCACTATTATTCCATTAGATACACATTACAAGAAAATTTTGGTAAATAAAGTAAAGTAATATAGGAGTCCCATTAGAATCCCAGGATATAGTCCCATGTCATTAGGCACAGTCAAGCCAGGGGCCTGTGAAGCTGAAGGCAGACTGCCCAGGAAGCCAGAGACGCAGGATCAGGCAGTGGAAGGCAGGCGTGACCCTCAGCAGGGAGGCAGTGGCATGGACAGTGGAGTGGGTTGAGGACCATTCAGGAGTGCCGCCGGATCACGTTGGAAGAAGGTCCCAGGAGAACCCAGGAGGTGCAGGCGCAGGCAGTGGAAGGCAGTGAGGACTCACGGCAGGGTGGTAAAGGCATGGAAAATCAGAGAGGAGATGAGTTAGAACAGTCTCCATCAGATTTCAGAGAATGTGAGTTATATTGCATGTGAAACCATATACAGATGTTGGCTAAGTGCAGAGAGAGAAGTAAGTGGAGAGGAAAGAGAGAGGAGGAGAAAGAATAGTGAGAATTGTACGGGTTAACAGATGGGAGGATTGTGGCGGCATTACAACAAACATAATTCATTGTCAACAGATCTGCACACTAACGTAGAAAGAAGTGACAAGGAGAAAAGGTTGTTGCAGTGGCAGGTTGGGTACCCAATGACAAACAGCCAAACTGGACAGTACCAGATTCCACAATGAAGAAGTGAATTTGCAACGTAGCCTTATTTCAGAACACAGTAACAGAAGACAGCCAGTGCACAGGGGTAGGTCACTTATTTAACTCGGGTAGCAAATGATCCTGTTTTTGGTAGAATCAACAAATAAGAATCCGGAATCCACTATCAGCTCGACAGGCACTGTTCTTAATGTGAACTGTGCGATGAATTTTGTGCTTCAAGCTTCAAGCGTATCAATTTTATTCACAGGACATATTGGAGCAGGATGGCACACTTTTGCAAAGTGTGCAGTTTAATAGTTCTCGCACTTAACTGAGAAAGAAGGACATAATGCGTTGTTGGCAGGTTGTCAGTTTGATCCAGGTTTAACTAGAATGAGGCACAGGTACAACAATTCACACAAAGTTGCCACACAAAGTAGACAAACAAGTACAGCAGATTTGCGAGTGTTTGATAACTTATTTCTGTTCATTACCACTTGCTTTTAGATGTTAAACATCCTTAGCTACATGTAGAAAGGTTTTGCAAAAACAACATCGAAGAAGGCATGGTTGTAGTAGGTACGTCATCATTATTTTATATTTGGAGATAGGTGTATTGTAATGTAAAAATGAAAAAAAAATAAAAAATAAATAAATAAAATAAACTAGTAAGTAAGCATGCAGCAAGAAATAATTTCCCTATTCCTTAATCCTCCATTTTACCCTTTTCTCTACTTTACTCTCATAATTTCTTCACAAACTCACATCACGTTACAAACATTACAGTGAATCCTAACGATCACTGGATCAGCTCAGTGCCTCTACATGCCAAACGTGTTAGGCTATAGCTGTTCTACTAGAGACACTTTTTCTTTTCCCATCATTTAAATGAGGACCACAGTAACTCAAGAGTAATTCTATCAACAGATGGTAGACAGATGTCAAATGCATGCCCTCTGGAGGTGAAGACCTTTGATGTCTGAAGGTCTGGCAGTCGTCCAGGCAAGGCGTAACAACAGAAAGGAAAATACCTCACTTCAACATTAACTTTTGTCTTTAATAGGTATCTTCCACTTAAAGGGCAGCAGAGAATAAGAAATGTTCTGTGTTTTGTTCAAGTGGTACAGCCCTACAGTATGACCTATTTTCATCTTTTGTAACACTTTACGTGATGCAAAGCATCTTTCAACCCTTTTCATTGGCATTCATTTGCCTTATGGGGCGGATTACTTTCTGCTTCAACCAACTGCTTGTGACATAAGTTACATGCAGGACGTCCTTTACGCACTGGAATACATCGTTTGACTTCAACATTACTGTTTTACAGCTTTCCTTCGTTTGCTGATTGGCCATTGCATATTCTGAACAAAGCAAACCTAAGCCAATCGCTAGTTCCCTGTTGAGTCACTCGAGATAAAGCTGGGCATACACTGTGCGTTTTTTTCAATCACATCATTCAGCTCCTGCTCAGACTGTACGACTGAATTGCAGGGGTTAAAAGTTCGTAACTTACCATTCATGTTCTCACACTACGTGATCAAACACTCTGATGCGACCTGACTGCTCACACTGTACGTCCTATACACGACACTCAGCGCTCTTCTGAACAGAAGAACATGGAGATTGACTATGCTCACCAAGAACAAACGCGTTGCATTGGCAAATTGTGCCATTCTGTGTGCACAAACTAAAAAAAAAAAACGAAAGGGCAACGTGTATACAGTGAGAACTGCAGATAAGCAACGCAAGTATTGGAATCAGAAAATATGAATTATTCTCCTAGGCATATGTAGGTTATGACTTCATGCCACAGTTCGACCAGTTGTGCCTCTATCGCCTGGGTGTTGTCATGCTGTTCCGACTTTTTCATTTAACTTTTGTTTTTGCACATGCGTTGTGGGATGTATTGCATTAAATCGGCTTCAACAGTGTGATGCCCTCATGACGGGCGACCAGAATTCAAACATGTTTGATTTTCTTGTGACCATACGATTTCTGATAGGGAGCCGGTCGTGAGGTGTTAATCGCTTCTCGTTACCCCATGTACACTACACTACATCTTGTGTTAAGAGCAGGTTGGTTAATTTAGATCATGTCTAGAAAGGTCCCACCACCAACAGAGTTAAGAAGGAATCAATTTAACAGTGTAATAAGTGTGCAATGAGTTTGTATGTGTTTATATTGGTCATAGCTGTTAGTGGCAGTTGTTTATACCAGGACAGTGCAGTAGACTTAGATTTTCCCTACTCAATTTTGTGTACTGTGGTGACGTGACAAAGCTAGGTTAGCTTGCTGTTATAAATTTGAGCACAAACAGTCCTCCTTTTAGACAGGTTCTTGTCTTAGCCCTGTTCCAAAATTGTTAGGTTTTTAGCAATGGTGTGAATTCATAATTATAAATAGATCTCAAGTTAAAAATTGTAACCTTATAGCTGTTGCTGAAACAGTGGCACAAACCTTCTTCCCCCAATATGGTTTGTTTTTGTGGTCCAAGACATTATGCCTCTGAAAAAATGTACTAACTTTTTTTTAGTCATTCCAAACAATAACTATTGACTTTTGTCCATAATAATGCATCTAGTCACATACCCTGCATAGTCACATTTTATTATTATGCACATAACAAAAAAGCCTGAAAGTCTAGATGCACTCGAGCGGTAGCAAATAGTTTTGCCCAGCGGGTACCCATAGTCACACATCATTCGGGTCTATCATTGGTCCTACCAAGACTTGACAGGGCCAATCACAACACTCTGTCATTGACGATAGGGATGTGACCATCAAAACAACGCTGATTTGGATAGGCTTTGGCATCATCAAAGAAGTTTTGCCAGTGCTTTGATCAGCGCTATCCTAGCATTTGAAAGGCAACTGTTACATGTACATGTAATTCTACTTCTAGGATTGAATCCAGTCTATCGGCTGAGGCCAGACTATACATTTTAACGTTACAGGTTTAGAATTTTTTACCCTCTGTAATAGTACTTGTGAATTCACACATTGTGTAAATAAAAAGAATTTTATCTATAATTGTATCTTCTACAAGATGAGAGTCAGACATTTATCATTCTGCCAATTCATGAAACAATAGGTGTTGAGGACTACCGTAATAGGCAATGCGATGGAGGTATGATGGATAAAACAACCTCATTCTTGGCTCTGGGTTTGTGACTTAATCAATTCCATACCACACTGAGGCAAGGTCCACCTCAGACAAATGCCTTTCTTTTAGACACAAGAGCCAATAGGCTGGAAGTGTGTGCGTGTGTGCGTGCGTGAGTGTGTGTGTGTGTGTTTGTTTGTAAACTCTGAGAAGCTGATACAGACAGCCTACAGGTCTTGGTAACATTTTTTACCTTTTTTTGGCAGGGATGCGGATGAGACAGACCACCAAACACAGCCATGAAAGATGATTCCCATGCTACAAGAGAAAAATGTGATGGACCTGATTCAGCTGTCAATACTGAAGATGGCTTATCAGCAGGGACTCTAGATTTGGGACATCTAAGCACGCTTAAGAAAGAAAAACCTGTATAAATAAATGTTTGCTATGGCTTCAGTCTTTCACAGAATTGTTATCTTTACAGTGTCAATCTGCATCTGACCTGCTATTTGTTGATGCTTGGCAAAAGTGTAATACCTCATTAATCTGTATAAATATGGTATTCCATTTTATTTATCTAGTAAATAGTGAGCTATCCAAACCTTTTTGGGTTAAGTTTCCAACTTGTAAACCATGCATGGATTTAGTGAGCTTTGTAAGTAAGTGGGTTTTATTATGCCAAGACCTGTGGCACAAGCAGCAGCAATTGGTATAAGTGTTCATAGGGCCCGAGGTTCAAGCTGTGGTCATTTCCTGGTTTCACCCCATATCTCTCTTTCCCATTTTCCCCACTGTTCTATTGATGACAAAAACAAAAGCCCGTTCAAAAAATACGTAACATACAATTATGTTTTGTGTGCAATGTAAAACATAATTAAACAATTCTCTCAACCTCCAATTACCTTTTGGCTCTGTGTCACCGCGCAGTCTTTTGCTTGCCCTCAAATAAAAGACAGGCTTTGCTCTTGGTCTAGTGATTCCTTTTGCAGAATCTGAAAAATATTGCAGATATGGCAGGAAGTTATTGTGCTACCCATTTCAACATGACCAAGGGCAACTAACACACTTTGATGCCAGTAGTCTGTAATTATACAAAAAATGAGAATAACACTCAAATTATACCTACAACTGTGTTCAGATGTCATAGTGGTTTGATTAAACCAGGGGTTTCAAGACCACCTGCTAGGATGCTATCATGTATTCCATCTGCCTACCAGATTCCAATCATCAGTGGCACAGCTGATTACTAAAGCAGACAGCATCAACTCAAGAAACAAACATTTTTTTATTTCTAAATCAAATATGGAAACTACATGACAAATATTGACTTTGTTTTTAGCAAAAGATCATGCAAAAGCCTGAAAGCCAAGTTAGACAGTTTAACTACAAACCGGATTCCAAAAACGTTGGGACACTAAACAAATTGTGAATAAAAACTCAATGCAATGATGTAGAGATGGTAAATGTCAATATTTTATTTGTAATAGAACGTAGATGACAGTATGGTGGCCGTAAAGTGCAAACCACATTAACAAATTAAACACAAAAACAAATTGAGAAACACAAACAAATTCAGAAACAACAACAAAAGTGAGAAACACAAAAACAAATTAAGAATCACAAAAACAAATTAAGAATTTCAAAAGCATCTCACAACCCTTTCCATTGGAATTCATTTGCCTTACGGGGCGGATTACTTTCTGCTTCAACCAATTGCTTGTGACATAAGTTACATGCTGGACATCCTTTACGCACTGGAATCCATTGTTTGACTTCAACGTTACTGTTTTCAGCTTTCCTTCGTTTGCTGATTGGTCATTGCATATTCTGAACGAAGCAAACCTAAGCTTATGGCTAGTTCCATGTTGATCACTCGAGATAAAGCTAGGCATACACTGTGTGTTTTTTTTCAATCACATCATTCAGCTCCTGCTCAAACTGTACAACTGAATTACAGGGGTTAAAAGTTCGTAACTTACAATTCATGTTCTCACACTATATGATCAAACACTCTGATGCGACCTGACTGCTCACACTGTACGTCCTATACACGACACTCAGCACTCTTCTGAACAGAAGAACATGGAGATTGACTATGCTCACCAAGAACAAACGCGTTGCATTGGCAATTGTGCCATTCTGTGTGCAGACACTCAATTAAAAAAAAAAAAAAAAACTAAAAGAACACTAATTAAAAAAAAATAATAAAAAAAACAACAAAAGTGAGAAACTCAAAAACAAATTAAGAATCACAAAAACAAAATTGAGAAACACAAAAACAAATTAAGAATCTCAAAAAACAAAATTGAGAAACACAAAAACAAATTGAGAAGCAGAATTACATTAAGAAACCGGAAAGGGTAGGTACCAGTAGGGTTGTGCGATTTTGCCAAAAATCAAAATTGCAATTTTTTTCAACCAATATTGCAATTACGATTTTATTGCGATTTGTAACAATAAAAACCACAAGCACCAAATATGTCTCATTAATATACATATTTGTACACAATGTCTAATTAAAAATAGAAAATGAACTATTCTCATTAATCAGCATATTTTTATTGAAGAGAATATCTTGTTGCATTGAACCATAATCCTTGTTTAACATAGTGCAGAGTGTAGCTAACAAACAAGTCTATGCATTAAAGGTGCTCTAAGCGATGTGACACGTTTTTAGGACTAAAACATGTGTTGTTACATACAGCAAACATCTCCTCACAATCTGCTAGCTGCCTGTCCCCTGAACACACTGTAAAAAAACGCGGTCTCTGTAGACAGCCCAGGCTCCACAAACGGCAACATAACACAGTGGGCAAACCTAGCATAACAAACGAAAACGAAATATAACAGTGTTCCAGCCAATAAACGACAAGGTTCATGAGTCTTTCGGGAGGCATGGGAGGGAGGGGGAGGAGTAAGCTAACTTAAAACGGACGATAGCTCCAGAGAGAGTTCAAGCGTTATGTTTGACAATACTTCGAACGTCAACAAAAAGTGACGTGAAACAGCATCGCTTAGAGCGCCTTTAAGTCTATGCTTTATGAAACAAAAAAAATTGCGCGTCTCTGCGATTTCGAAATTGCGATTTTCGAAATTGCGATTAGGCCACACCAATAAAATTAGTTGGTTCTCGGATTCGCTGCTTGAAAAAAATGCAAAATGAAATAAAAATAAAATTGAATTCGAACTCACACGAACATAAAAAAAACACCGTGGCTGATAGCTATAATACTGAAAAAAGCATGCTGCGTTCATGTGACGTCGAAAACCAATCAAATCGCGCCTTTCACTTCAGAGCGCAAGAGACAAGAGACATGATATGAGGAAAGATGGCGATGGATCCTGCTAGGCCAGTGTTTGCAATTATCAGAATATTTGATCAGAAGAGAAAAACATTTGACAAGTGCATTGAAATTAAAAAGGATGAGAACTTTGCACAGTTGTACCGTTGTGCCGAGAGCAGCCTGCTTGTGCAACTCTGTGGAGGTGAGTTTGATATTTCATTGATTGAGAGGCGAAAAAAAAAACATTCAAAGTGTTTTGCCATCAAAATCAATCAATAAATAAATGAATAGCAGGTGCCTACACACTCACATCCTCGCGCGCGCACACACACACGCTTCTCTTTTTTCATGCAAAAAAATGTCTCTTTTCTAGATTCACGTGACTGCACCTTGATGAATATTCATCTCCATTACGCTGATCACGAAGTTTTAGTCACTATCTAATTGCTGGTGAATCAATGCGATTTTGATGTTCTAATGCCTGTGATGAACTGTGACAAAATGAGTTTGAACGTAGGCTACAGCAGCCTAGACGTAGTCTACATTATATGTCATACCTCAATTCCACAGCCAGCTTGCTTGGTGCATAGATTCTCAAACTCTTAAATAAATGACAAACCGTCAAACCTTTACATAACATAGAATGACAGAATTATGAATTTGTACATTGCCTAAAACCTGCATGACAAAAAGTGTGCTGTGAGGTGTGAAAGTTAAGTTTATAAATTAGGCCACATTTAGTTTTTCCTTAACACATGAGTGTAATGTCTTTAATGAACATTAACTGTGAATGTGCTAATTTACCTTCAGAACATTTTTTTATTTTTATTTTTATTTCGCTCGCTCGCTCCATATTTTTTCTGAAAAAATCCGAGAACCAACTAATTTTATTGGTGTGGCCTTATATTGCAAATGCGATTAATTGTCCAGCCCTAGGTACCAGTCAGCAACAGGAGACATCACTGATTGGACCTGTGGCTTTGGACTTGGCAGCGAGTCCGAACAAGGGCATAGCAACGAGTCCATAGCAACGGGTATTTTTCGTGACTTTATGAGCACTTAGTTGGTGTTAGTGTTGCCCGTTTATCTGATATTATACAGTTAATGCTGTTGTGAAGCTACGACACCGTTAGCGAAGTTACCAGTAAAACCAAATAACAGTTAAGACCGTTAACAACTATGTGTAGGTTCATTTTGAATCGTGATTTGATTACGTGAAGCTAATGAAGCTATTGTTTGTGTACCTAAAGCTATTGAAATAAAGCCAAGTTCATCACAATATTTTGATAACACTCGAGAATATCCAATATCACCTCGTAGGCCTATGTCCTGAATCAAAATATTCTGGAATAGACAACTATGTTTGTATAAGTCATCTGGGAAAATGAGATTGATTCCCTCGCGGAACACTAGAGGTCGCAGGCGGACCACACTTTGAGAAACACTGAACTAGACGAACAGTCCGTCGTCCAATCAGTGATTTCTGCTGTCGCTGACTGGTACCTACCCTTTCCGGTTTCTTAATGTAATTGTGTTTCTCATTTTGTTTTTGTGCTTCTCAGTTTTTATATTCTTAATTTATTTTTCTGTTTCTCAATTTTGTTTTTGTGATTCTTAATTTATTTTATTGTTTCTCAATTTTGTTTTTGTGATTCTTAATATGTTTTTTGTGTTTCTCAATTTGTTGTTGTTGTGCACTTCACGGCCACCATATGACAGATCAAAAGTTTAATCCGAGTAAATGTATCATTTTAAAGGAAAAATACGTTGACTCAAAATTTCACTGTGTCAACAAATCCCCAAAAAGTTGGGACAAGTAGCAATAAGAGGCTGGAAAAAGTAAATTTGAGGATAACGAAGAGCTGGAAGACCAATTAACACTAATTAGGTCAATTGGCAACATGATTGGGTATAAAAAGAGCTTCTCAGAGTGGCAGTGTCTCTCAGGTGCCAAGATGGGTAGAGGATCACCAATTCCCACAATGTTGTGCAGAAAGATAGTGAAATTGCAAAGACTTTGCAGTTCTCATCATCAACTGTGCATAACATCTTCCGAAGAATGGAATCTGGAATCTCTGTGCATAAGGGTCAAGGCCGTAAAACCATACTGGATGCCCGTGATCTCCGGGCCCTTAAACGACACTGCACCACAAACAGGAATGCTACTGTAAAGGAAATCACAGAATACTTCCAGAAACCATTGTCAGTGAACACAAGCCACCGTGCCATCCGCTGTTGCCAGCTGAAACTCTACAGTGCAAAGAAGAAGCCATTTCTAAGCAAGATCCACAAGCTCAGGCGTTCTCACTGGCCCAAGACGATTGAACAGTTAGAGGCCTGTATTAGACAAGAATGGGAGAGCATTCCTATTTCTAAACTTGAGAAACTGGTCTCCTCCTCTCCCCAGACGTCTGTTGAGTGTTGTAAGAAGAAGGGGAGATGCCACACAGTGGTGAAAATTGTGAAATTGTCCCAACTTTTTTGGGATTTGTTGACACCATGACATTTTGAATCAACATATTTTTCCCTTAAAATGATACATTTTCTCAGTTTAAACTTTTGTTCCGTGATTTATGTGTAAGTTGGCACCTCCACATCATTGCATTCAGTTTTTATTCACGATTTGAATAGTGTCCCAACTTTTTTGGAATCCGGTTTTGTCGGATTTTATGTTTTAAAATGTTGACACAAAAACTAGTGAACTAGTTATCTGAACTAGTTAGCTGATAATAATAATAGCTGATTCACAACTCATTATCTCAAGTTTGGTCAACTGAAAATAGGCAGCCCAGACACTAACTCTTGTTAGTTTAAAGTGTGTGTTTTTTACAGTGTAGTTGCTCAATGTTCATTTTGGTATTAGAGAAGGTAATCTGATTCTTCCAGTGGCAGTGGTAGTAGGATAACTATTCTGTGGCTCTCATCATCTGTTTTGCATGAGTTGCCTACTGTCCTATAAACTGTCATTAACCCCTGGCCTACTGTACTATCTTGTGCACTGTCCTTACATTGCTGCTATTGCTTATAACTCATGTCACTCACCCCACAATCATGTGCCACTCATACTGTCCTGTGCCTCTTGGGCAACTATTCTACTGCACTCATTCACTGTATCATTTGTAACAACTGCTATTTCTTGCAGGACAGTAGACTAGGTCAGCAGACAAATGGCACAAGACAGTGGACAGTGGCAGGACTTCTATTTTCCTCGGCCTAGGATTTTGACTTCACCCTTTTTGGCACAGGGCAGTACTAGGAGAACTTCTTAAATAAACAAAAGAATCAAATAGAAGGACAACCTTTAGTGTATATAAACATCCTGAATTGGTTGCCCAAACAAAGCTGAAACAGAAAGTGAGTTTGGAAAGAATTTAAAATGGCTGAATATTTATTTATGTTTACAGTTCAAACCCAAGTCCCCTGATCACCTCTGTAAAAAATCACTCTCTCCAAACTGTCCCTTCCGTTTTAAAGTAAGCCATTATAAGATCACTTCTCAAAACACACAATCTTGACCCAGAGGTACTTTTTTATTATTATTTTATTAATTATCGACCCATCTCCAATCTCCCCTCCATATCCAAAGTGCTTGAGAAAGCAGTTGCCATTCAACTTCAGAGTCACCTAGAAATACACAGTAACAATCTCTATGAAAAATTCCAGTCCGGTTTCGGGTTGCTCACAGCAAAGAAACTTCATTAGTAAGAGTCACAAAAGACCTCCTGATGTCTTCCAATGCTAGCTCTTCTTCTCTCCTCATCCTCCTGGACCTGTAGCATTTGATACAGTTGACCATGGCATCCTACTAAATTGGTTCCACTTCACCGTTAGACTCACTGACACTGCCCTCAGCTGGTTACAATCATATTTATTGTTTATTTTTTTTTAAGTATAGTTTTAGGCTTTTTTTACTGATAGGACAGTGGAGAGAGACAGGAAGTGAATGGGAGAGAGAGCAGGGATGGGATCCGGAAAGGATCACGGGGCGGGAATCGAACCCGGGTCGCCGGCGCACGGTGCAGGTGCCCCAGCCAGTTGCGCTACAGCTGGGGCCCAATCATATCTTTTTAACTGGCCTGAATACATTTCCATGGGTCACTCCACCTCAAACTTACACAGTTTCCTGAAGTGTTCCCCTGGGGTCAGTCCATGGTCCAATCTTATTCATCCTCTATCTTGCTCCCCTTGGTCAGGTCATCAGCCACCACAGATGTTTAGTTCACTGGTATGCTGATGACACACAGCTCTACATAAAGGCCACAGCTGCAACCCCATCCTCATCATCACCATCATCCATCTCCATCACCACTCACCATCTGTATGGAGGAGATAAATGCATGGATGAAGCACAATTTCCTCCAACTCAACAGCTCCAAAACTGAAGCAATCCGTCTTGGCACTCCTCACCAAATCAAATCATCACCCATAACCACCATTACTGATTCTGGCTCCAATGTCTATCTCTCATTAACAGTTACTAATCTTGGTGTGAAAATAGACCCCCAACTCACTTTTGAATTTCATATCAACCACCTCTGCAAAACCTCCTTTAACCACCTCCGAAACATCTCCAAACTCTGCCTCATTCTCACCCCAGATGCAGAAAAACTGTTTCATGCTTTTGTTTCCCCCAGACTGGACTATTGCAATTCACTGTGGTATCCCCAGGAAAAGCTTGCAAAGATAGCCTCCAATATATACAAAACTCTGCAGACAGGATCCTGATAAGAGTACACAAACCGGTCCACATCACTCCAATTCTTCACTCCCTTCACTGGCTTCCCGTCTCCACCAGGATTGAACCCTCTTCAATCACCAATGCATCCAAGGACATGCCCCCCCTACCTTAAAGAACTTCTTAACCTACTAATCTCACTCTTAACCTAATCATCCGCTCTACAGACTCAAACCTCCTCCACATTCTCAGAATCAAGCTAAAGACTATGGGAGATAGGGCTTTCTGCGTTGCTGCCCCACACTCCACCTGACGCCCTATCTGACATCCACCGCAAACCACTGACTGTTTTAAAAAACTTTTAAAGACATTTCTTTTTAACACAGCATTTGTCTTATTTATTGAACATCTGGTGTCTATTTAACTTCTTAGATTATTATCTACTTGCTATTATTTTTCTTAAACTTTTAATCTGCAGCCCTTCAAGATCAGTGTTGAAAAGACCACTAAATGAATAGTATTTGGTAAAAAGTATGTCATGCAAGAACTGAACAATCAGTGGATACCGTCATTTAGGCCTACTGTCTCTGACAGATAGACAAGAATAGATCAATAGTTTTAGGTGTTTAAGGTGTGCATATTTGACTAATTGTATGGGTAAATGTAAATTCACAATACATCCATTTTGATTAGATTTTGATTTTGATTTGAAGTCAACTCTTTAAAAATTATAAATGCACATCTCACTTTATCACGAATAAAAAAATGACAACATTGATGCAGGCTATGTAGCCAACAACTCGGCTAAACATGGAAAAGACACATTTTTTGTGGGAGACGAGCATGCAAAATGAAGTGAGCTATAACATTAATGAGCTATAGGCTATGTAGCTCAACTTGTCAAAGGACCCCTCAACATGGACAGTTATGAGGAAATCATTATAATTTGCATAAGAAAATATAATTGTCTATGTTCTCTGTTTTTAGGCCTAAGTCTTAGGCTAATCTACAGTTACAGAATCACAACCATCTGGAACAAACACTACCTCTCCCAGAAACAGAACAAAACAAGATGAAAGCTCTTACAAATACAAAAGCTTGACTGTATAGACAGACAGGACGCAGTGTGCAAATGTGGTCCGTCGTGAAGTTTGTTCTCTCTCACTTTGGCCATACGTACCTACTCGTTGCCTCTAATCACCCATTAGAACACAATGGGCGTCATCAGGACCCTACAACACCGAGCAGAGAGCTTCGGTTTCCTGTAGAGGGTAAAGAAAAAAATGAACACCCAAAACACTGCATTTTCTGCAAATCCTGGAAACACTATACTGCATTAAACAGCAGAATGCAATAGTTTGGCCAAAAATATCACGTTACTGCTGAAAATAACTAGTGACCAGAGAAATGTAGGGATTAAAAACAACGAATTTGTAAATTAGAAATGCACCCTTGGGGAAGCGCATGCTCTTCCCGCCCACCCCTTCAGACCACATGGCACTTTCAGTTGCTAGGTTACAGGACATAAACACAACTAAACTAATTTCATGCTAGTAGTTCAGTTGTCCAAACAGTGACCTGAAATCTAAGGTAGGAACAGATGTGCCGATTTTTAAAAAGTAGTTTACGATTAGAATTAGATTAAGCAGACCAAACCCACACTGCAACTACTGTTGATTATCTCCGATTACCTGGTTACATTAAATTAATATCGTTACATTTAATATCGGCGTTAGTTAATATAATTTTGTACTATTCCAGATATGTCATGTGATGTGGTTGTCTGGTGGTTTGCGATTGTTTATAATCGTTTGTTCTTAGGAAATGTTAAGAGATAACTACTGGTTTTCTTTCACCTACGCCTACGTTTTAGGTCACGGGACAACAGTTTTGATACTTGTGATGCAACCGTGATATTCTTGCCCACACATTCTTTGTGGCCTTCCATGTTGGTTTAATACAAGCATTATGTGCTCTTTTGGAAGATGTCTGCCGGACGGGCCATTGAAGGTGCTGGTTGTGTTACGTGGTGGGGATTTAGCCCAGCTTTAGACCTCCTGAACGTTGGTGAGCCTACATGAAACGATTAAACAGTAGGGAATGATAGGTAACGTTTGGCATGCGTAACACAACGACTAAACAGAAATATTTCTAGGTCTTGAGAGACAACACGGTGAGATGAATGTCTTACTAATGGGCAGTGCTGATCCTCGCCACATCCTCAAGACTATTGCTGGTCTGAAAGATAAAGACACACTTTCAGTAAGTGACTGATAAGAGATGGGTAAGATGTCACTGTTAGGAAAGATCAAAATAAACGAATATATCGTTTGGTTAAATATAAGTATTTTTATTTAATATTCCTCCTACAGACAATTTTTTTTACAATGTTTTTTTTTTCATAAGTAGGTGTGGCTGATTGAGAGTACTATGGAAGTTGTGGCACGACAGCTGCTGCTTCTCTTTCTTTCCTTGACTCCAACCAGCTATATGGGACTGCATGGTGAGTTTTTTAGGCCAATAATATATTCAAAATTAAGGCTACCTAAAACTACTAATATTGGCAGTACTAGAAGTAATATTGTGTATTCTTCTGATTGCAGAAAAGGTGGAGGTATTTCTAGAGGTATTTGGGAATGCAGAGATTCGCAATCAGACTGAGGAAATTGTGAAATATGCTGCCACTCAGCTCATATTATCAGTCTCTGACATGCTTAGTACAGAAGTACATCCTTGTTTGGACACAGGGCTTCTTAAGGTGAGACTCACGTTTTCATTCACATTTATGTACTTACAATGTTTGTTACCAGGTGCAAAGGTCACCCCTGTAACCCCAAATCCTTGAACCAGTGTACATCTCTCATTGCACTATACTATATAACGATTTCTGCTCTATTTGTCCTAGTATAAAGAACGAGACCAATTGGTGTGGATCTTCAAGCAATGGCTGCAACCTCCATCACATAGTCTGCCTATGGGTAAGGCCTGGGACGGCCGTGTGAGACAGTATCTGGGCACCCGGTATGACTCCAAACATGGCTGTTATGACTGGGATCTCACCATGAAGCTGTATCAGAAAGGGGTTTGTACTATTCAAACTACACAATACATGGAGAATCAAGAAAAGAAAAAGGAATACTTCACTGGGTGATTTATCCGAATCTAGTAAGAGAAGGGTGTTCATCAAAACTCGGGCGTCCAAATAGTCATGAACCGATAAAAAACTATTTTTGAGGCACTCAAAAATTACAAATTAAAATTAATTAATTACAAAAATTAAAAAGCCTTTATTAGATTCTGGCTACATGCCTACGCGTTTCGACCCATTGTCTTCATCAGGGCATGCCAAACAATTACAGGTGAAAGGTATTCATCAGGTAGGGAGGTAGAGCTAGGTCACATGACACAGAAACCCCACACCTCACACACAAGGTCAATATCAAACATTTATCAGCATTTATCAAAGATGTCTCCCCAACAACAAAACACCATTAGAGTCAGTTTTTCAATCAACCATTTCATTACAATCCACAGTTCAATCCATACAAAAGGTAAATTTAACAGGTTATAAAAATGGAGAAAAATCCACATCCTCATTGAGGCCTGGAAATGTTGTGGCATTCAATTTAACAATCCACCAAGTTTCCCTTTGAAGAAGGCGTTTTAATCTGTCCCCGCCCCTAATGTTTTTGTTGATAACCTCTATCACCATTATTTTCACTAAATTCAGGTCCATGTGACCTACTTCTCTGAAGTGAACAGCCATGGGGTAATTGGGATTCGGAGTCCTTATGGCGTACTTGTGCTCTGCCAGTCTATCACGCAGTCTGCGTTTTGTGCGTCCAATATAGAAGCAGCCACATCCGCATTCTAACCTGTACACAACATATGTGGTATTGCAGTTTGCAAAGTGTTTACAATAATACACCTTCTCACTGTATACATCCACAAAAGTGCTTTGGCGGGAGATGTTTTCACAGTGGTTGCATGAGCCACATTTGTCAAGTCAAGTCAAGTCAAGTCAAGTCAGTTTTATTTGTCAATTTCTTCACATGTACTTGACATACAAAGGAATCGAAATTACGTTTCACACTTGTATGTATGTGCCTTTTGGCTTTGGGAAATGAGAGAGAGGTTTGGATGCAGGGAGGTAACTTCTCATCAACTTATCTTTTAGTGTGGGTGCCCTCCTAAAGGAAAATAGGGGGCGCTCAGAAAACACTTGGTGTAAGGAGGGATCACCATCCAAGATGACCCAATTTTTGTTGATAATCTTTTTAATTCTGTATGACAATGAACTGTATTGCATGGAAAAAAACATTTTTTCAGATTTTCTTTTGCGGTGAGTGTTCTTGAATAAGTCCTTCCTATTTAGTGCTTTAGTTTTACCCAAAGCTGTATCCAAATCTTTTTTCTTATACCCCCTATGTTGAAACCGAGAATACATGTCATCAGCTTGTACATCAAAGTCAATCTCAGAGTCACAGATTCTACGAATCCTTTGGAATTGGCCATAAGGAATATTTGTGATGAGGTTATTAGGGTGAAAGCTGTCCGCATGTAGGATGGTATTCATATCAGTTACCTTCCTGAAAATGGATGTATGTAGGTCACCTCGTTCATCCACTGTTATGTTAAGGTCCAGGAAGTGTATTTCTGACCGACTGTATTCAAGACTGAGCTTAATGTTTGGATTTGAAGAGTTCAAAAACAGATGAAATTCTATAAGTTGTTCCAGAGGGCCTGAAAAAATAAAAAACAAATCATCAATATATCTCCCATACCACCTAATGCACTGTTTGAATGGGTTCAGATCAGAAAAGATGTATTGATCTTCCCAGAGACCCATGAAAAGACCTGCAAAATTAGGTGCATAAGCGGACCCCATGGCTTTCTTTTGGCGGAAGAGTCGATCCTGAAACAAAAAAATGTTGTTATTTAATGTCCACTTTGCAAGATCAACAATGAATTCAGTCGGAGGTATATCGTCGGGTCTCTTTTGTAGGGACTGCCTCAGGGCCCTCAGGCCCTCCTCATGGTCTATATTGGTATAGAGTGCCTCGACATCCATTGTGACAAGATATGCATTGTTAACATTTGGAATTTCATCCAATATAGTGAGCACATGTGTGGTGTCTTGTATGTAAGCTGGTAGTACCATCGTGAGGGGTGAGGGGTATAGTATTGTTGATTGTTGAGTTGTTTCATAGCTTCTGTTATGTATTGTGCTTTTCCCCAAACTACAACAGCACCACCCTTATCTGCTGTCCTAATGACAAGGTTATCATTATCTTGCAACCACTGAATTGCATGTTTTTCACCGGTAGTCAAGTTGGATTTCATTGCCCTATTCCCCCCTTCAAACAGTTTCTCAACATCATGAGTTACTTTTTTGGTGAATGCAGTCAAACAGGAATTATTTATAGGAGGAAAAAAAGTAGATTTAGGTCTAAATGGGCTGAATTGCTCAACATCACTCACAGAGGGTGAATCCACTGAAGACACTGAATGTGTACTCCTGGGGTTGGCCATAAAGGTATAGTTCGGTTTTAAATACTTTGAGCCCCTTTCACAGGTTGTCTAACATGCAATAAAGTGGTTAACACCGACATTTTTACAATTGCGCCTGCCTTGGTTATTTGGGAAATGTAGAATCGCCTCTGCCTGCTTCAAAATGGCTAGCAATGGGCATTTGTTGTTTTTATCCTTAAAGGTCTCACTCCATCGTATTTTCATTAATTTTGTGGTGGTCTCTTGTCTAAAATAATGTCATGAGAGTTGGTTTAGACAAAAAATATGCTGTGGTTGTCTTGTTTCAAGCTATTTTAGTTAGGTGAAAACGAGAGCAGGGATAGCTTGAGAGGATTCTTATGAATATTAATGATATGCAAATGCATCGCCTCTGATTGGCTAACAACACCGTGATGCTCCCTCTAGTGGGTCTGTCTGCAGGCAGCGTAACGTTTTCTTGAGGGCGGGTAAACTGCATAGGTAATGTTCAAATTGACGTACATTTGTACGGCTTTTCCGATTCGCTCGTTTTTCCCGGCAGTTTTCAATCACAGGCGAATACAGAATACAGGGGTAGGAGAGCATTTTGAAGTTGAGCATAGAAGTACAACTTGGACTGACCTATGGTAAAGTAAATACATCAAGTCTTAAACAGTTTATTTTGGAAGGAGACCTTTAAAACACTAGTTTTAAAAAAGTGCTACTCACCGAATGGTTAGTAGTGCTCACTGATGTTCCAAAACATGCATCATAGCGAAATACAGTTCTATTTCATTAACCGTAGCTTAGGTAAAGCACCATTAGCTTGTGAGATAAATACAGTGTTCTCCTGTGTCCTGGATCTCTCTTCTCTCAGCCGGCCCCTCTCTTGGCCAGCTTCTCTCTTCTTTTTGTGGGCTGCTGGTCTTTGGCCAGCTTCCTACTCCTCTCTCTCTCTCTCTCTCTCTCTCTCTCTCTCTCTTCTTTTCTCTCTCTCTCTCTCTCCTTCAATTTCCCTCTCTCTCTTTTGGTTTTGTTTTATTATGTCATCTTTTCTCTTATTTGGGTTATTTGGTTATTTGAGTTATTTGGTTATCTGCTTTTGTCTGTTTAACTGCTATATCATTCATTGAGATTATGGTTTGCTGTTAAATAAACCAGTTATTATTCTACCAGTTCATAGTGGAATAATGACTGTTCAGTAGTCCATTATCTTGCAGTACATATGTTGAGGTAATGATGACAATTTCCCAAAATGCCATTTACTGCAATGAACAGTATCACTTGGGTGGTACAGCTTAGTAATGAAACATCATTCATTTGGTGTACATCGGTATGGCACTTTGGCTTAGATTTTTATCATCTTAGATATTTCTTTCCTTTGAAGAATTCCGCTTTTTATCCTAATTGCCTGTGTTCAGCCATGAGTCATCCACCAAAAAACATCTGCTGGAGTGCTATTTGACACAAAAATCCAGATAGCAATAGTAACAATGTTAGCAATATTTTAAGTATATAACCTTAAAATAATTATTAATATTTTTGTAGGCAAAAAATGATTAAAATGATGGTGTATTGTTTCTGACTTTATAGCTCAAGGGTATGGAGCTAGCATTAACCAGCATGGCCCAGCCCTGCGATTTGGCTCTTAATCTAACTTAATCAACACACAGCTGTTAACCAGTTAGCTAACTTTACACAAACTAGAAGAATTATTACTTGTAACCAGCAACTGTCATACTGACTTTAGTAATGTTGAATAAGTGCATATTGTAGTGTGTAGATGTCCACATACATCTGGCCACTACATGTATTTTCCAGGCTTTCGTAACATAAAGACAGTTTGATCTTTTAATTTTTGCAACAGATTTCAATCCAAATCAGTGATGTGTTTTCTCCATTTCATACAGTGTGGTGTCATCAATAAGCAACAATATGTAAAGTGGCGGGACAGAGGTTTGGCTTTTGAACTGAGAGAAGGATACTACCAGATCGCCAATCAAAGTTTGCTTTCCCACCGCATCTTAAGTCATGTAAGTACTGTATGTCTACATGTCTACAGCTTGCAATAAATTATATTATCTGTTCATTGATTATTTTCTCCTGTTTATGTTTTTGAGGACACCATTTATATATTTTTTTCAGCAGGCTGAGAAGGTTGCAGTAAGAGGATACTGGGGTGACATTGTATCCAGTCCATACCTTTGTTTTGGTATTGAGACAGAGGAAAAGGAGCTACTCAAAAAACACAACAACCAGCATCTAAAGGTTAAAGAAAAGTGCAGGGATGATTTTTATTCATACTGAAAAAATCAGCAAACAGAAGTGTTATGATAGTATTTTTCTACCTCTCCTTTAGACGGCTCAAGACGTCTCCTTTTCAAATGTGCTGGCACTGTTCCAGTCCCTGGCCAACAGGGGGAGCAGTCCACCAGCTTGTCTGAAGGATGCACAGGAGGTTCTGTCTCAAACATGTGAGATACAGTCAACCTCTTCAGCTCTTAATGACTTAACACATAATGACTGTCCAGCCAGTGGCATTCCAGAAGAAAGTCAACCTCATTTAGAAACTAAGGAGAAAACAATGCATTATGGTAAGAATGGGTAAAATGTATCATGTGCACAATCACAATTCCTCTTCTCTCCATTCTTCTTAAACTGCAGCACTTACATGTTATGCATGAGTTATACATACTTGCATGTTTACTGATGAACAAAATGTAATTTTGTCTTACATGTGAAATATCCTGATTTCTAACCAATTGTGAGGGCTGAAGGCTACAGTGGCTCAGGTGCTGATAAAAAAAATGCCTAATCGCTGTCTTACAGAGCTGATGACTGTGAGTGGTGTGAAGGTTTTCTTCCTCCCTCTCGACTCTCTATCAAAACTCCCAGAGAAGCACAGATATTCCAAGTTCTTTAATACCATTTATTGCTCAGCGAGGTAACAGTCATGCAGTTGCACACCATGCACACAGACATGCACACAGACACAAATGTATGTTTAAAAATATGCTCTGTAAAAGTTTATGTGTATTATGTATTTTGTGATGGAACTAATTCAGTACGCTCTTTGTCTCTCTCTCTCTCTCTCTCTCTCTCTCTCAGTATGGTACATACCCTAAAACCATCTCTGAAACTGATTGCTGCACCTGAAGCAACTCTCATAGTGGAGCTGGGAAAGTGAGTTTCCACATGTTCAATTGAACTCTTTCATCTGATCTATAGATTAGATTATGACCACTGGCACTGGCACAGCCCTGTCTCCTGTGTTTGCTCAGTGAATTTTAGAAGTTATAATAGAATTTTTGTAATTTTACAACTTTGATCAGTTAATGACATTTTAATGTGATTTGATTTACAACTCCAAAAAGTCAGACATTTCAGTTCTTTTGTCCTGTACATTTTTGACTTTTTACTAATTTGCGACTGGGAACTTTTTTTCTTTTGCCCATTTACGTACGTGACTCTGATACATTGTCATAGGAATCTTGCCACTGATGACTTCCACAGAAATAAATAGAATATCACATGGGCGGACCTGGGAAGCTGTCTTTATGTTCCCTCAAAGCAATCAGATCAGAAATGCAAATACTTATCATCAATGGTCATGTCATTTTCCGCTCAACCACTTACAGTAGCAACTTACATGTAGTTATATGCTGGTCAGCAAGTCATCTAGATAGCAATCTGTAGTATCTCTTATTAAACAACTGTGCGAAAACACTACTGGAATTCAAACATTATCAACACAGCACTTGGCCAAAGATCAAACCCAGCCATGCATGTATTTTGAGCAACAGCATAGCTAAGGTAGCCTATGTATTGATTAGGCACTAGTGTAGCAACTGCATTAATGTTAATGTCAAACAACTCTACACATAATGTGCAGTCTGCTACATAATCTACACCATCCAACCTGGCAATGGGCTTCCCATTCTACCGTTGTCAATTTTTTACATTATAGTAATTACAACAGATATTATTCAGTTAATTATCTTCTCTCTAAGTAAAATATGTGTATTTCAGGTACCTGCTGGACCTTTCCAATGAGCAAGAGGCTGATTTTACTCAGAAAGTGAAAGATATTGCTCTCTCAGCAGGTTTTAGCTCTGCGCAAGAGGACACTAATGATGTAAATGCTCTGTTTAGACTGCAACAATAGTTTATTTACTTACTGACTTTTTTCTATTTATATTTGATTTATATTTTCATGTAATAATCAATGTGTACGTGCTTCTACTAGAATTATCCCAGTTGGTTTGTTTACTGTCATATTAAACTTTGGCTTGGTACTGTCATTGCTGAACCAAATAAAGGTGTTAAAACCTTCATGTCGGAAAAGTGAGTCTATTTGTGTTTTGATGACCCATGGGAGATGATATCAAGAGTCCCTAGGCTAGTCTTAGGCTAGGATATGCCAGATTAACGTTACTCAATCAATACATTCTCAGGCAGATTTTTTTTTCCTTTTGGGGGAGGGTCGGGAAGGGATCTCAACAACGCCGACTGGCAGTTAACGTTATACCGGAAGAGATCTTTTAATGTGAGGCGAACATTTGCTAATTTATATTCTCGAAATAACGGCAGAATAATATAGAGTGTACACGGGGACGGATGTTGTTGATGAAATACAGTAGCAAGAAACCGTTTTTACACTAATATTAAGCTACAGTTAGTAATCGAAAATCTGTTTATAAATTAGCTAGCTGTATAGCTAGCTTGGTGGAGCTAAAGTTGCTCCACCAAGAAAGCTGCTTCCTCGTTCTGGACATCCTTGTAACGCTGGGAATACTGACAAGCTAAATCAGCTAAGTTAGCTATAACTTACACAAAACAGTGAACTGAAAGTTTGGCCAAAGAGTATAGGCCAGAATCACGTTGGTCCAGGATCGTAACGGAGTTCGTAAATCTTCGAAAGTTATCCAGGTAACTTAATATCATCTTTCATTTTTCCCCAACAGGTGCTGTATCTACAGGTGTTGCTTTGATCTAACTCTGCGAAAGCTGCACTGTTAACTTGACCTGACTAATATCTGTTGTGGACAACTATTAGTTGTTAAACTACTTAAAGCGTAACTAACTTATTTAAAAAAAAAAATAAGTAACAGATTCAATACTGACTAGTTACTATCCCAGCTAACAAGTTAGCTTTATGGTAAGCTAATTATTGCTAACCAACCAGCTGGGCATCCAACTGACTGAATTTAGCTAGTTTGGGAAGTGCTAACTTTGCTGTTGAGAAAATCAAATATTTCTTTGTCATGGGTCTGTACAGGGTACTTTACTGATTTGGAGTATTTGTTAACACAATGTTCATATAATTTGTGAAGGTGATGGCAAACATTACCAAGGTGTTTCAAGTCGGCATATGAACATAACTTAGTGAAGTGTTAGCTTAACGTTGAGTCCGATGACGTTTGGTTGCTAGCAAAGAAGATGTTTCTGAAGGAGTACACTAACGTTAATAACTCTAGCTTAACTCCACCATTAAATTACCAGTGGTTGTGGTTACTGATCGCATTAATTAATGTAGGCTTAGTTTTTAGAACATTCCGTCTGCTTGGTAATGCAATCAGTGTGTGTAACGTTACCGTTATTGACTCTTTTAGACTCCATATTGGCCAATTGTTAACCAACATAATGCTGTGTGATTGATTGTGTCAACGTTGACGACTTGTGCTCTCTCAGTAGGCTCACTTTTATTTGTCTGTAAGTTGAACAATGCTAGAGGTTGCTGGGCTGATATTGGTCATCGCCATTATGCGTCTGTATTTCGTGTTGGGCCTAAAGTAAGAGGTGTGTCCCCTATGCAAGTGTGTACTGAGTCAGATGTTTGACTACCAGGAAGCAAGGGGTGATTGTATTTATCTGTCTAACCGGTTTGTTGAGTAACATCTCGTTGGCGAGTGAGTTAGTGTGAGCTAATACAGTATATAGTACCTTGTCGAAGAATTAGCAAAAGGACGTGGTGTAACCTTTGCAAATATTTGGCCCTTGATTCACCTCAGTGATTCAGTGAAGTCAGTTCAGTGGTCTATTGTGGTGGTGGATAAATTATTTTATTATCCTGTTGGAAATTCTGGTATGTCAAACTTTAACAACATGCCATATGTATGACATTCATGCATTATCAAAAAACAGAGAAGACATCTATTATGTGTGGGCATCATTTAAGATACTAGATTGCTGGGTGTGGAAGTAGAATAGAATAGGCAAGAGGATGCTATGGTTAACATAGAGCAAACACATTTCCAGTGCAGATTCTGTTCCAGGCAGCATAAGTGGCCTACATATTGTAAAACATCAATGTAAACACAGCACATAATGCCTTTTAAACACACGTGCCGTTAAGAAAGCAGTGTAAGTTAGGAAATAGTTGAGGTCAATGCATATACCTTACTGTGCGGTGAAGAAATAGGCACATAAGTCTGTCTCACTCATCAAGTATAGGTGAATGCCCCATGCAATAAAGGATTGCCTCAGATTAGAATGGGAGGGACCGAAGTCTGCCACTGATCAGACTGCTCTGCCTAGAAGGGGTGTTTTGCAGGTGCTGGCCATTGTCCAGTATAGATATCAATATCAACTGCCGATGTCAGTGACTCCAGTTCCATGCCAACAACGGAGACATTTTTTCCTCGCTATTTTCTCCAGTCAGTAAGCATTCTTTGTCTTTGTGCTGCACAGCATAAAAGTGGACACTGGTTATGACTTGAGTTGGGTTAAACAGATTGATTCAATGAACAATACATATTGTTTTTTGTTTTAAAAATGCCATAATGTAGTGGGGTAAAATAAAAAAAATTAAATGGATGTCAGAGTCCAGTCAGTTAAAACAAAGACTGCTCCGTTGAATTTAGTTTTTTTGGCTATTCATGTTGCGTATAGAGTATTGTATTTTATAAGTTTGGTGCCTGCAAATGCGTGTAGACTTCAGTGTGAACTTCTTAGCTGGAGACCCAGTGGTTCGGGTAGTGCAATATTTAACCTCCTTATAGTGGTTAGACATTGTAGACCTTTAGCTTAGTCCCAGCTTTTCTGGGAAGAGAAATAAAAACAAGGAGAAATTATTCCATTTCATTAGTGATGCAGTATGGCACATTCTCACTGTTTTGAACACAAACAAAGACCAAGCAGACTCGTCGCACACGCTAATTGAATTGCTACTAGATAAGTGTTTTTGCATCTGTTGTCTTTAAGCACAGTATTTGACGGAAATTGCCTTTGGTTTCGTCTGATATACCGAACGGCCTGAAAAAAGCAAATGCTGTAAGATGTATCAGAATATTACCTAGAGTCTTACCCAGACCTTTCTTGTTGCAGTGTCAATTTATCAGGAATTTGACTGGTAAAACAGGAGTGGACGTAGCGGGGCAATAGCACTCGCTCTGGGAGGATGAAGAGGTTCCGCCGGCATGGCCATGACTCTCAACGCGACAAACTCAAGCAAGAACTATACCAGTTCAACAAGGTATGGAAGAGCAACTTGGAAAAAGATTTGGATCATTCATCACCAACTCGCTGTACCTAATTATTATTATTTTTCTCACTTTTCCAGACCGTGGAGCATGGCTTCCCTCACCAGCCCAGTGCTCTGGGTTACAGCCCTGACTTGGATATCCTAGCCATTGGCACTCGGTCTGGGGCCATCAAACTGTATCCTTTAACAAAATCATTCTGTGTTGTTCTTGTAATTTTATATATTTTTTTAAATATATTATCGACCATGATGTTTAGATGAGGCATTAAAGTGTAGGCCTAATGAATGAATGTACTTTGAGAAGGAATACGATTCTTTGTTTCACCTTTCATCTCATTTTAACATAGAAAAATAATTAACTTTAATTTTCTGTTGCCTTTAAATATACATAACGACAATGCTGCTTTAATTCTATTGAGTTTTTCTTATAAGCCTGTAAGATATGGCTCTCCGGGCGTTGAATTTATGGGACTCCATGATGAGAATGCCACAGTTACTCAAGTGCACTTCCTGCCCCACCAGGTAAGTTTTCCAGCATCAGTTTGTCACTCCTTGTTTTGAGATGTTGCTGTCTGAAAACTGAGAATTTTGTTTGTTTTTTTAGCTGGAATTAGTGACTCTGCTGGATGACAATAGTCTGCACATGTGGACTCTAAGAGCTCACCATGGTGTGTCTGAGCTGCTGGAAGTGGGCCGTTTCACTCTTACTGGGCCACCGGGGTAAGATTATCTTTGAGGCTCATTTATTGGTCAGACAAGATCAACTCTGGTACATCAGGCTTTTATAGACCAGAAAATAAGTTGTTGTATCATCTAGTTTCAGGATCACTACAAGTAAAAAAAAAACATATGTATGTATGTTACAAATGTATCACATACATTTGTAATACATTCATATCTAATATGTACATACAGTACATGGTGTATGTACATGCAGACACTGACACAAACGATATATGTTGTGCATAATTTTTTTTTTTTTTTTTTCATGGCAGTGCTCCACCCAGTGTGACCCGGGTAACTACAGTGTTGGCACATTCATCAGGTGAACTGCTTCTGTTGGGCACAGAAGGGGGCCATGTGTTTGTGGTGGAGGTGCCTGGTTTTCGGGAACTTGAGGAGAGAAACATCAGTGTGGAGGATGTCCAGGCCGGGTAAAAATACCCCCTTTTCGTCACAAGCGTATCAAATTGATAGCGCTTAAAAGTTAAAATCTTTGTGCTTGCACGTTTCCTTATTGATCCTGTAAATGTTACTATGTCTTACGTATTTGACTTGTCTCAGAATCCCAGAGGAATATGCTACCCGTCGTAACCTGGAGTGTGTGGAGGCCCTACAGGAAAAACCCTTCAACCCTAGGCAGGTGTTGATTGGCTATGGTCGTGGTCTTATGGTACTGTGGGACCTGGATCGACAATGCGCCCTCCAGCATTTCCTGGGCACTCAGGTACTGAATACCATTTAGGTTTTTTTGTTTTTTTTTTTCTTTAAGGGTCCCCTTAAACTATTGCTGTTGCTGCTAGTAATAAATATTGTCCAATACATTTAGAAAGCTGGACACACACATGATAAAAGCAGCAGTCAAAACTAAATTAAGCAGAAGTCAAACTATTTGTATGGTAACATACAATATGCCACAGACTAACTAGATTAATCGTAGTAGTGCTAATGTATTTGCCTGTGTTTTATCTACAGCAGTTAGAGAGTGTGTGGTGGATGGAAGATGGAGAGCAAATACTGAGCTCCCATAGCGACGGCAGTTATTGTTGCTGGCTAACAACGGGAGGTGATGTGCAGTCTCAGCCTGAGAAGCAGGACACTCCTTATGGTGAGGCGACAAGCACATCACAGACAGCACAGCTGGTGTTTTAGCACGAGCCCTTAGTATTTCTGTTCTTCCCGGAACAATGACTAATAGCCACATTTTAGTGTCTAAATATAGTTGACTTCTGTAACATGTCCACTATATTGAGTTTTCCACTGAACTGTGTCGTGTCATGAGACTGAGTTGCTTCCACCTTATTTACAGGTTCTTTCCCGTGTAAAGCCATTTCCAAGGTCCTTCAGTTTCCCACAAAACAAGGGTATGTTTATTTGTGCTCTAACCAGTGTGAGAGATGCATGTTTTCTCACCATGTCATTAACCCTGAGTTTTTCACATGACCTTCGCCAGTTAATATTTAACCATGTATCTACCAAAAGAAAGACCGTTTGTCCTATTTTTACTGTACAGTGTTCCAGACTGACACTTCACAGAAACATAACTGTAGCAGCTGTGGTGATTTAGCTGGAAGGTCTTGCTTGATTTATGGCCATGGTATACAGTGCTTTTATATACACTGAACAGTAAGACAGTAGTATGTTAAAATATTGTTTTAACACAAAAATGGTGCATTCAGGCTGCAATAGAACCTCTCTACTGTCTTAGAAATCTCATGCCTTGTGCCACTTTAAGTGTCTCTTCTCAGTCACAGATATTATTTTAACCTTTGGTTTCTCTGCAGACCTCCATTCCTGATCTTCAGTGGGGGTATGCCACGTGCCAGTTATGGGGACAGGCACTGCATCTCCGTTATCCACAGCAAGACGCACATTGCTCTTGACTTCACATCCCGCATTATTGACTTCTTTGTTATCAGGGAAGGAGAACATCATAAAGGTAAAAGGTCCCTCCCCTCTAACGCATTAGCAAAACGAGGATTCCTCTATGCATGTGTCCCATCTAAGTAGATGCTTAAATTTCCCCTGAGCTTGATGAGGTATTTTTCTTTCCATCCACTTGACTCTTGTAGGAGACCCCAGTGCTCTGGTGGTGTTGGTGGAAGAAGAGCTGGTTGTGGTGGATCTCCAGTCTGATGGCTGGCCTGTCATTCAGACACCCTACCTGGTGCCGCTGCATTGCTCAGCCATCACCTGCTCCCATCACGTCTCCAGCATTCCCCTCAAGCTCTGGGAACGCATCCTAGCTGCTGGGGATTTACAAAATGCACACTACTCAAGCAAGGTCTGTGAATTCACAAATAAATTGTTATTTAATTAGTGTTAAATGTCTGATTATTCTGTAACACTGTTATTGTACATACACACTTTGGACTGATTTTTATAGTACTAGAGAATTTTCTTCTCTCATTTCTCTGTTGGTTACTTTATTATCCCTTTTGTTATCTAAAGCCCTGGCCTATCAGTGGTGGACACAATCTGGCACCTGAACCACCACAGAGGGACCTGCTTCTTACAGGGTACGTATGTGTGTGAATGCTACTATGTTTGAGGTTGTGTACAGTATGTCGGTGAATCTTACTGTGTTCCAGGGTGTGTGTGTGTGTGTCTGAGTGAGTGGGAATGCTGCTGTGTTTCGGTGTGTGTGTATAAACACTACTGTGTTTTAGGTTTTGTGTGTGTACTCAGTTTCTGTGTGTGTGTGTGAGAGAGTGAGAATGCTACTCTGTTTTGGTGTGTGTGTGTGTGTGTGTGTGTGTGTGTGTATGCTACTGTGTTTCTGTGTGTGTGTGAATGCTGCTGTGTAAGTACTCTTTCCTTCCTTGCTTCATCTGAACAGACATGAAGATGGAACTGTGCGTTTTTGGGACGCCTCGGGGGTCTGTCTCTATCCCATGTATAAGCTCAGCACCGCAGGGGTTTTCCACACTGATGCAGACCCGAACGACAACCTGAATCAAGGGGCAGAGGGAGAGTGGCCGCCCTTCCGCAAGGTACCTTATTCACTTAGACCTTCAGTAGCTGTTTCAACTGACTGTTGTGAGTGGCTTCAGACCCTTTGTTGTTCCAGTTGTGTAGATGTGTTGTGAGTTGTACCTGTTTTGAGAAATCCAAAATAGCTCTTGGTGTTCTAGGTTGGGTGTTTTGACCCCTACAGTGATGACCCTCGACTTGGCATTCAAAAGATCCATCTTTGTAAATACAGCGGCTACCTGACCGTAGCAGGTACAGCGGGACAGGTAAGATTTTCACTCACGAGATTCCATTACATTGTCAAATTCCAGGTTGTTTTTTTTTTTTTTTTTTGCTTGTGTTGATTCAGTTGTGGTTTTCTGTAGAAGGTTGCAATGTCTAGTTGTTTCCTATGTTATGATCATGTTATTTTGAAAAACAATTTTATCAAAATATGAAAAGATTTATTTTCATATTGGCAGATTCCCAGCAGTAAGCCAAATGCAAGTGTAGGCTTTTGTAACCTGCAACTATTATATGGTAGATTTCCAGCAATTAAAATAAAGAACACCGGTTAGTTGCTACTAGACATTTTATACCATAGCACAAGTAGCCCAAACAATACAACCTATCAAACAAAGCTTCAAGCTATGACATGTCTTTAGAGGCTCAAAATTTGCCTGTCGCAATATCTCATTTATGCATCCTCTCTCCCCAGCACACAAGCCATTCATTTCCCAAGTCTTTTCCCACACGGTTTTGTGCTCATTTGGAATTAATTTTGTGGTTGAATGAAGATGACTCTTTGAAACAATTAGTTGTTTGTCTTCTGCAGTTTTACAGAACTTGGATGGCGGTGGCATAGTTGTTGGGGAACCTGGGGTGCATTTCCCAAAAGCATCGTTGCTAACCAGTTAGCAACTCAGGCAATGGGCAATTGCATTGCAACCAACAAAGTTGCTTACTTGGTTGCTTTTGGGAAATGCACCCCTGGCTAGCAGCCTGGTAGCTTGGAAATTGTTGTGCACTTAATAAATTGCTTTACGGTTGGGATGCCATAATGTGGTGGATAATTGACAAATGCAAGTTACTTTTGTTTGCTAAATGCATAAAGAAAACGCACCACTCCACAGAATATGCATGGAGAAAATCAGCACATAATTGCATGATCATTGAATCTACCTAGACTCCAAAATACCCATGTTTACACATGAATATCTATATGTGTCATTGAACTTAGTCACATGATCTACAGGGCACACTGTCCTTTATTGGCCTTTGTATGTGATGAAAGAGGCTACTGTCCCTGTGCCTTTTCTACACCAGTGGGGAACTTGTGAAACTTCCAGATTCTAACCCATTGTATTGTTATCTCCAGGGAAGTGATGGCCAACGGCCTGACAGTCTCTTTGTTCACACTGCTGGTGCATTTCTCCTCTTTCACAGTATTTCTGAAACTGGAACTCACTGCATCTTTAGATTACTTTGTATTTGTTTTGGGTAATATAAGCATCTTTTCATTTTCAACATTAGTGGTGCCTGTAACTTTTGTTTTGTTACAGTAAGTCATCGAGTGAATGAATCAATAGCAGTAAAGCACCTTTGATACTGAGAAGAGAATGTTATTTCTATACCTAGGAGGCCCTGGTTGACTTGCTCTATTGGTCTGCACATGATGTTTTGTCTTGCATGTCCTATTAGGGTCAAGTCCTATTTCTAAACTGCTCTGCTCTCTGCTAGATCCTGGTTCTGGAGCTGAATGATGAGGTTGCAGAGCAGGTGGTTCCAGCCACAGTCGTAGACTTGCTTCAGGGCCAGGACGGATTCCGCTGGAAAGGCCATGCCCGTTTGGATGTGAGAGAAGATCCCGTTTCCTTCCCTGCTGGATTCCAGCCCTTTGCCTTGGTGCAGTGTCAGCCTCCAGCTGTGGTCACTGCCATCGCCCTTCACTCGGAGTGGAAACTAGTGGCCTTTGGGACCAGCCATGGCTTTGGTGTATATGACTATCAACAGAAGAACACTGTGGTAGCCAGGTGAATTAATGTTTACTGTGTCAAATCGCCAAAAAATTCTCTTCAGACAAATTGCTCAAATATTTCTGATCAGTTTTCCAATATCTGTGATTCTGTTGCCATGAAATAAGTCCCCTGAGTTGTGTTTTGTCAATGTTGATTACTGAAGGGGTGTGTGTGTTTGTTTTGTGACAGGTGCACCCTTAATCCCAGTGATCAGTTGGCCATGGAGGGTCCATTATCTCGGGTGAAATCCATCAAGAAATCTTTGCGGCAATCATTCCGTCGGATCCGTCGCAGTCGCGTGTCCATGCGCAAACATCAGACAAACAATGCAGCTAAGGTAGAGAGACACTTTGATTAAACGTGTGGAAACATGTAATGAATTTAGTGAGACAATACAGTGTCCAAAAGCCAAAAGTGTGGCGTTCAGATGGTACTATTAATGTACGCTCCTTATTCTAATGTGCACACAGCCTTATTTAGATTTAGAGTTATCAATGTTTTTGACATTCCTTCTACAGTGGTACAGTTTTATGTCTATTTACATCTTATGGCTCAAAAGAGCAGCATAAATCCCTTGTGCTTGGTCTAAAAAAAAACCTGTATCAGTAAAGAGTGCAATTTGTCCGTGCTATTGGCTGAGCATCATATTAAATCTTACATGTTGTCCCTCATCGTTATATGGTAGTTAAGCCAGACAGTAGGTTGTTGTCAAAAGTTAATAAGAAGTAAGTAACTTTCTAATCATATATTTTGTAGGTGACAGAAGATTTTTTTGTTGTCTATAAAATATGTTTTTACTAGGTTCCAGTGAGGGCTAGCCTTTGACTACTTTTGACCTGACTACTCATTTTCTGACCGAATAGTGCAGAAAACTAACTCAGATGGGTTTACAGACTATACACACGGTGTGTGCCGTATTTGATGGAATTGGCCAAAACCCTTTTTATGAAAAAAAAAAAAAAAAAGGGCACACACATTTTATGAGATTTTGAAGAGCTTTCTAATCAGTATTTTCCAATGCAAGTATATCTTTGTTTATTTTCCTGAACAGCTACAGGAGATCAATGCAAGGCTGGAGGCAGAAGCACTTGCAGAAATGGAGTTGGCACCAGTTCAGAGAAGAATTGAGGCTCGTTCTTCTGATGACTCCTTCACTGGCCTTGTTAGAACACTCTATTTCGCCGACTCATTCATTACTGACAGTGAGTGGAATCAAGAACTGGGCACAATTTATTTTCCCCTCAACTCATGTCTAAAGCCTAGCGCCCCAGCCATCCTTCCTAACCAAGAATGTTGACTTTATTTTTGACCTTGATTGGTTTGTTTACTGAATACATGTAGCTTTTGTAATGTGCAGTGATACAGAATGCAATTCCTCTCAGGTACCCACAGCACACCGTCCCTGTGGGCTGGAACTAATGGCGGTGCTGTATTTGCCTATATGATCCGCCTACCCCCAGTGGAACATAGGATGGAGGAACCAGTCACTGCTCAGCAAGGTTAGGCTCACATTCCATCTGATCTGAATACCTGAACTGTATTGAACGCATAAAGAAACAGAATAAAACTTTAAAAAGCCTGTTAAGTTTAAGGTTGATAAGGCATTATTTTCTAAATGCACTGGACAATAAAATAATGGAGTATTTTTCTCCAAAATTTTACTCCTCTAGTCAGTATTTGTGGAGCACGCACTAATCAAATCCAAAAGGTTTCGATTCCTCTGTGCAGGAACTGATTGAAAACAGAAGAAAGGAGATTGATATTTCAATTAAAAATTGTTCAGCTTGTCATGTCATTGAAGTTGACACTGTACTGTTGTCAAGGTTTGTCAGCCTTTTCAGTCCTGCTCGGTTTTCTGGTTTGAATTGAACATGCGTAGCAAGGACAAGTATAATTTTCTACTGTGGGTGTCATTTAATGCAAACCTTCAACGCATTTTCAATGTGCACATGAGTTGTTTTCATAGACCTTGGCAATGGTGTCTCGATTTCTCTTCCTCCCTCTGTAGCTAAGGAGATCCAGCTGATGCATCGAGCTCCAGTAGTGGGGCTGGTGGTGCTGGATGGAAGGGGCGTGCCCCTCCCTGAACCGCTAGAAGTAGCCCATGATCTGGCTCGCAGTCCTGACATGCTGGCCTCCCACCACCTTTTGGTCATATCTGAGGAGCAGTTTAAGGTCAGTGATCAGAACAACAGACGTCACTTTCTTTCCCCACAAATGACTTTTTCGTCAAAAAAAGTGGAGTATAAAATCGACCTTCATGCAGAATTAAGTCAATGAATGTCTTGTTTATAAAGACATTGCTTTAAAGTGTATGAGTTTAAGACACTGCACTAAATGTCTTTCTTTCTTGTGTTTGGTAAAATTGTAGCTATTTACATTGCCTAAAGTGAGCACAAAGACCAAACTGAAGTTGACGGCGATCGATGGCTCACGAGTGCGGCGCGTGGGCGTGGCCTTGTTTGGCAGCATCAGGGTGGAGGACTACGGGGAAAACAGCCTTGTGGTCTTGACCAATCAAGGTGAACTGCATGTGATCTCTCTTCCTGCCATCAAGATGCAAGTGCACCACCCTTGCATCCGCCGAGAAGATGTCAGCGGCATTGCCTCCTGTGTTTTCACCAAACACGGCCAGGGTGAGCGTACACGCCCACGTTTTTGTTTCAGCATCCTCTCCTCAGGCAACATCCTGGTCAACCATGAGCAAACCCATCAGAAATAATGTAATCATATGCTACAGTGGAGACATAGAAAGGATGAATGGAGTGTTCTCTGATGTTGAAAAAATCCGGTTTTGATAAGCAGAGAAGCGCAAATGCAATTTTACTTGGACAGTCACCCACAACTGAGCCACACTTGATTTGTGGCATGTGACGGGTAACATATCTGGCTTTATTTAAATATACCCATTCTCTGATCATGTGAAATATACATTTACCAACGCTAGGCTAATAATGGCCTTCCATTCTATGTCCCTTTTCAAGTTCTGGATTGCCTTTGGCTAGGTGCTCATCTTAAGTACTGGTGACCCCATTACATTGTGGGATTTGAATAAGACTGAAAGTCTTCATCAAGCTTTACTCAACATACACCACAGAAATGAAGAAAGACCTTGAATAGGAGTTGAATATTTTGTGGTGGGATAAAATGGCAATAGAACTGTTTGGCTATAAGGAAACCTGTGAAGTGTGAATGGAAAGGGTTTGGTTTGCTCAAGAAAATCCCATGTCAAGATCAGGGTCCACTAGGGTCATTTGTCCATCCTAACATACTAATTTTTCTGTTTGGGCCCCTTAGGATTTTATCTGATTTCTCCCTCCGAGTTTGAACGATTTTCTCTGTCTGCCCGCTGGTTGGTGGAACCACGGTGTCTTGTGGAGTTGCCGGACTTTTCCACCTCTCCACGTGACTCCAGCAGGACCAGTCTTGGGGATGGGCAGGGTTATGATGGCAGGTCTGTTTTTTTAGACTTTTCAGATGCTGTGTGTGTGTGTGTGTGTGTGTCAAATGCCTAAACCTTTGGTGTTTTGTTGGTCTGTGCACAGGTCTTAGTTTTATGTTTGCTTTTGCAGGGGAGTCCGAGGCACTGATGATGGTGAGAAAGAGATTCTTTATTTTGAGTCGTATGGCTCAGTAAAACTTGCATGGCTATATGCTTCTCATGTTTTGCTTATGCAAAGAGGCATTAATATATGTATTAATAATCTTCATACTCAGGACAGATACTAATACTTTTATGTGCTTATTTTCATTATATGTATATATTTTTTCAATTCATCATAAGTAAGTGAACTTGTGTGATAAATCAGACTAGTAATCCATTTCGGTAAAACATCTGGCTTCAGTAAAACATCAGAACAGCAACCCTAGTTCCTAGAATATCTTTGAATATCAAAAATCCCAAAAATCAATTCCTATTAGCAATGCACAGGCTGATCTGAATTGAGTGATCCATCGTAGTCACCCACCCAGATGGAGATGGACGGGGAAAAGTTGGACTGGAGAAAAAGATTACCCCACCCCTGTCTCGAAGCCTCATATCTCAAATAATCTACAGTTTAGTGTAGTAATCTGTTGATGTAGCTGTCTGCATGCTCTCTCCTAAATGCTTCTGCTCATTCGATTAACATGTCTGTGTGTTTGTGTATGTGTACATGTTTGTTTCAGAGAATTCTGCTAGACATGTAATGGAGCATGCTTTGCTGAATGATGAGAGTGAGTACATTAGACACCAGTAACCAGTGAAAGCAGACTAAAAGAAATAACAGCAATTCTGCTTTTCTGTTTTGCTTGCATTGTATGCCTGGTCTTGTTTGTGATTCTGCATTTTGTTTGCATGGATGGCCATTCCAACTTGCAGATATATTTCATGAGGGAATTATGTTCTTTAAAAATATCTAAAAAAAAATCTAAAAAAAATATATATATATAATTATCATCATTATTGTTTCATGTTGCTTATAGAAAATAAATGGGGGGGGTCTTAATTTAACTTATTTAACTTATGACACATAATGATGGTAATAATAAAAACTTATTTTGTACCGAAAGAAGTTAAATATTTTGATAATTTAGCTGCATAATGACTAGAAGATGATGGAATATATCTGCCATTGCCTTCCACAGGTTTTTTTTTTTTTTTTTTTTTTTTCCCCTTGCACTGTCGGGCCCAATTTGACCTCTTCTAATCCAATTTGCTGTCACATTATTTTGAGAACCTTATGCAACATCTCAACTGAATATCATGAAAAATTAGTAATTGCATTCTTTTCACAACAAAACATCTCTCCACGGCATGAAGGCTTTGCTCAAACATCAATAAGACTTTCAGTGGATTTATGTATGGAAGTGATTCCTCTTGCTCCAGGAGCCCCTTCAAATCATTTGAGCCACATGATTTCTGTCTTCTGATTGTCATCTGGAGCCTGGTGTGGTGTAAAATTGCTGAGCCTAGAACTGATCCACTGTAGCACCCTCAGAGTTTAGAGTGTAGAGTGGATGTTTTGGAGATAGACACTTTATTTATCTAGTTCAGGTGTGATGCATTACTACTTTTTGCTTTCGTTCCCTGAACAGCCCATAACTCTAGGGCAGAGTAAAGCCAGACTAATCAGACTTTGTGCCATCTTTCCATCCCTTTGGTCTGATCTTTTCTTACAAATGTTAGGTATTTTTTTGTGAAGATACAGCAGAGTTTGTGGCATTAGATGTGTTAAAATGTAACTCAACTCCCTGGGCAACTCTCCTTTAGTCAACCCCCCTCTTTTTTCCCTTACTATATCCATTGGTACTGTGAGCGTTGGAAAAAAAAAAGTGGTCTGCATTGACCACATTGAAAGTTAAAAATTAAGTGCACTCATGTACAAATGTGTATCTTGGAAAAGAATTTAAGCAAACCATACTTTTTCCACCTCTGCCCATACGTGCGGTGAATTAAAGGTGAGAACATGTGTATGATGGCATGCCACCATAATCATGGCAAAAGGCAGTTCCATGAAATTGTAGTGTTGGGAGGATTTGTGTTTATTACTTTGGGTAGTGCAATTGCAAAGGTGAGCATTTTGTTTTTCTTATGTGATAATGTAATTTTTCCTAATTTTCTACAGAAGTTCTGCAAGAGATTCAAAAGTCTCTAGAAGGAGATCAGATGTAAGTTGCATTGAATTGGGTTTATATTTAATTGCCAATTGGTTTTCCCGCCAGTAAAGTCTAACATACTTTTTTGTTATTTTTTCCTCCCCTTAAGAGGACGTGCAGAGAACAATATGAAACCTGTTGCCAAGGTGCTGAGTAATAGTGGTGAGTGATTATGTTAACCCTTTCCATGTAACAGCTAGCAATATTTCAGTGTTTTGTTTATCAGTGTGTTTTTTTTTTTTTTTTTTTTTTCATCCACAGATTGATGGCTCAGAGTGCCTCTAGAGTTTTCTATACTCCAGCCTTGACAGTGTGGCCTAAACACTACTGCTTCTACAACTACTGAACTCCTTTAGACAAACCCCTCTTTTAGTCTGGAGCTGATGCATGAAGCCACACCACTGCCAGGGGCTCAGAAGACAAGTGTCCGCACCACCTGTGCCTGCCGTGACCTACCACTGTTCTTCAATTATTCCATTGCCTGGTGGTATACGGTTGGTGTTCTACGTGCACACAGCTGTGCACAGACCAAATTGTGCATGTGCCTCAATGATGCTATTGTTGTCAGTCTTCATCACGCACTTTCAGTGTGCACCATGTGCCCGCTAGTGTGCCACCAGCCTAACATCACTCATTCTCCAGTCTTTCCCTCCCATACCTGGGACGTTACCTTTGCACAATCTGACAGCAGGCAAGCCTCAAAAGGAAAAGGAACACATGGATTGTCTTGTGAGGGTGTGCCGAAGGAGTGTTTTGATGAATTTTTTTTGTTGTTTTTTTTTTTATTTCTTACCATTTTATACTTATGTGATGACACAAAAAATCCTTGTATCTGCACCGGCGGCCAACCTACCACACAAGGGAAAAACGAATCACGCTTACTGCTAAAATCTCAGTACTGTGTATTGTTACACAAAGAAGGCTTCCTTTATGCTGATATGAAGTTGGGTGGAAGCACATACAGTATAACAGTTTCAACTGCAGTACTCACAAGGCATTAGTGATGCTACCTCTTTCCCTTTCCGTCCAGCTAGAGAATAGTCCAGCGAATATTTGAATATCAGATAGGTACATTCTTTTACTGTGTAGCACGTAATATGCTGTAATTATTAGGGTGAAAACGTTTTTAAAAGGGTGTGGGGTCTTATTTTGTTATTGTATTTTTTATTGCAACTTTGAATAATGTAATTTAGGAATGTGATTTTAAAAAATAGTCTGAATGTTTTAATATATGTGTATACACAAATTTGTACCAATTTAATGACAAATTTTATTGGGGCTGCTGTTATTTGTAATCTGAGATATTTTGGTACTCTTTCCTAAAAATGTTCCATGTGGTAGCTGTTTGACGGGGGAGTAGAATATATTTTTGTAGTGACGTAATCAAGTATGAGAACTCTATCATTTGTAATATCACACTACATGATGCTCTTCTGAGTAAATTTTTCACAATCAGATAATCACTTGGTCTGAATGCTTTCTTTCAATGTCTTGTGTTTCAATCTGATCTGTGGCATTACGGTGCTTTCTTTGAAAATAATTGTGAAATGTGACTTATTGACTGAAATTTGTGTTTATGGTCATTATCTAGTTTATATTATTATCTATAATGATATATTAATATAATATTAACTTATAATTAAGATATCATTTTGACTGCAGAATTGGTAAAAAAAATGCAACAAGTCTCTTTACAACAAACCAGTGAAGGTTTAATATCACATTAATGTGCATAGATTTTATTTGTAGACAAACACCATAACGTAAACTCCTAAAATATGTAAGAACTGTGTAAATGGGATTTTAAGAAGTCTATTTTGGGAAAAAAAAAAGTTGGTGACTGAGGCTTAATGTAGGGAAAGGCTACATGCATAAGACATGCTTATTAGACAATATGCTGCATCTTATGCAAAATATGAGATCACAGCAATGCTTTGTCATTTGTCACTGGGATGCACCTTAAGTTCTCTTAAGTTTTTCTTTTCTAAAGTTGGTCATACGTGCAACTTCTAGGTAAAAATGGATAAAGGATGCATCAGTTGTCATACATGCTGAGCCAAGAGTTAGGTGATCTATTATAACAGGCCGCTTTGTCCTCTAATTGCCTGAGCACGGGTGCTTTGCAGTTATACGATACCCCTGCACACTTCATTGGAGAAAGCCCTCAGTGTTGACTGATCCAACTCATAAATGCTCCCTGGAAGAAGGATAAGAATGTTAAACCCTGGCGTCTTTTTAATTTGCACTCACCTTGGCTAAACTAAGCAACAAGTGAGATGTCGATGTAAATATAGGCTAGTCATACCCAGATGTATTACCATTATGTTAGGTCTGTAGCCTTTATGCATGAATGTTCAGCAGTTGCTTCATTAATAAGGATAAGGCTATCATCTGTGACATGACATTTTCTTGTCTCCCTTGTTCTTTTTGGATCTGTGGCACTTATGAACATAAGTGCCACTGAGTCCTTGGTGTTTCATTGACATTTTGTATTTGACCTTGAAGAATCACTGATTCTATTAGATAATTGTTTTAAAGTTGAGTGATCCCAGTTTTCGAATTAATTTATCATCTCTCTCTCTCTCTCTCTCTCTCATTGCATGTGTATCAGTGTGTTCATTTCGCTCAGATGTCAACAGGTATTGTGACATTTCTAGCACAGGCTCTCCTCTTACCTGTGTCTGCCTAACAGCTGCCATCATGAATGGCCACATAATGGTATGGGCCATCCAGCAAACTCAAATTATTCATGAGCCTTGAGTATTTGTGTGTGTGTGTGTGTGTACACACATGCGCAAGCGTGCTTGTTCGTGTCCTTTTAGCATCTCAGTGTGACTATGCAGATGCTTTGCCTTGTCACAGGGCTGGAGTCCATCACATCCACCATGTGTCTGGCTCACCTGAGAAATATGGTAAGCAGTTACACTTACTAAATGTGTATTTTCCTTTCATGAATTACTGAAAAATTGTGATTAGTGGGAAAAAAAATCTTGAATTCGAAAAGGAAAATCATATTAATTTTGTACGCAATTCATATATTTTGTATGGTATATGTAGAATATCTATTTTATCTTAGTTGTGTTTCGTACAACGCAGACTTTTAGAAAATGGGTCAATGTCTTACTCTTATACACAAAGGTCATGCGTGTAGCACTTGAAACTTTGTCTAAACGATGACTGATTGCAAAAGAGATCGAGTGCCAACTGACAGACAGTCTGCTGGAGTGTGCTTCTGTGGTTTTAATTTCACTGTTTATTTAAAAGCTTACAGCTTAATCCGCATGGTTACAAAAACAAAACACTTTCATGCATTACAGTAAGTTAATGAAATGCTGTAAAGTCAATGATCCCAGTCATATTTAGTCTAAACATAATACCCTTGTATTTTCATTGCTCTGTGTGTTTTCTTTTCTTCACACTTTTACAGGACCGTTTTAGCATTTAATGGGCTTGGGCAGCAGAAACGTCTCCTGGAAGAACATTTCAAACAAGTATGGGTGGAAAACAGAAAGGAAAAGTGGGGAAAAAAGAAGCCAGCAAGACGTCTGATGCAAAGCAACCTAAGACAAGAGGAAAGGCTGTTAGCAAAGCTTCCCAAGATGCAAGTGCTGGAAGTTTAAATGAAGAAGAGGCTCAAGGATGCAGTGATGTGGATGAGGAGGTTGATAAGGAGGTCACAGAAAATAAAAAGCAGAGGGGTTGGAAGAAAAATCAGACGAAAGAACCAAAGAAGACAAAGAAAGAAGCACAGTCCCCAAAGCAGGCACTAAAAGTAAAAGGCCAGCAAGGCAAAATCGCAACCAAGAAGGAGACGAACAATGTCGTCACTGAAAAAGGAGCCATGGGTAGAGGAAGGGCTGCCAAATCCAAACAGATCCTTAACGTGCCTGAGGGTAAAAAAGGGCAGAGTAAACCAACAAAGTTTGCCAACAGGAAAAAAGGGAAAAAAGTGGTGGAGATTGAAGATGAAAGCTCTGAAAGGGAAAGCCTAGAGGGATGTGAAGAGAGCAAAGAGGGGTCTGAGTGTGCTGAAGAGCCTGAGCTAAGTGGAGACGGCAGCGAGAGAAAAGTTGAGGAAAAATCTGAGGTGGAGGAATCTGAGGTGGAGGAGGTCATGAGCGGTGATGATATAGTCAGCAGCGCTGCTGAGGAATCGTCAAGGAACGTAACAGGTAAAGGAGACACTGTTGCGACACCAGTTAGCAGTGAAGAAGAATTACTGACGGAGGAAATAGAAGGAGACAAACCTGGACCTGAGACAAAAGGGGATGCTACAGACACACAGAAATACACCAAGGCTTTAAATATTACATCTGAATGTCTAGGGAAGAAAATTGGCCTCAAATCCAAAATGCTTCAAAAAAAGAATGCAGCAGATGAGGGACCTTCTGTCTCTAAGCCTCTTCAAATTAAAGGACTAAATTTAAGCAAGGCTGATGCAGCAAAGGGAAAATCTCAGATTCTCCAGTTAGCAAACAAATCAAAGTCAATAACCCAGAAAGGCGAAGACGAGAGTCCAGAGAGTAAAGTGTCCGCTGTCAGTGGCCCCAAATCTCTATTTAATCGGCAGTCATGTGCTATGATGGCCATGAAGGAGAAGAGAAAAGACAAGACAAATCAAGATGGAAATGAGGAGGTAACTGATGTGAAAGAAAGTGGTGAGAACATCAGTAGTAAACAGGCCACTGGCCAGACAAAGAATTTTATGAAACCAACCTCAAAGTCAACAAAGCAGAAGGGTATAACCACACTGCATCGAATGTCTGGCTGGGTACAGAAGAAAATGCCACGAAGCAGTAACATCCATCGAAAGATGAGAACAATCACACAGGCTATTGGTATATCAAAATGGCTTGTAGTGCATATATCTAAGAAGAAGAGCAGTTCCTCTAGTGGCAAGAACTTCTTTCAACAACGAATGGCTATGCGAGTAGCCAGTCGGAGAAACCGACAAAAGAGCTCAGTGCCCCAGGCAAATACAGCTGGTCCATCTGAAGATCCCATGTCATCAGCTTGTGAAACCCAGAGTGGTCAAGATGACAAAACCAATGCTGGGGATGCCAAATATGCAATAGTCTTTCCGAGGATGACTAAAATTGGCCAGTGCCAAGGAAATGTCCCTAGTGTTAGTTCTACAAGCAAAGGTACAGGAGATAGCACAGCTGAGCCAAAGCCTCCTAAACCAGGTGCTCGTCTGGTGCTTCCCACAAAGCCCGATCTCACCGTACTTAAATCTGTTAGAAAGAACATTCCAGTAAGCAAGCCAAGCAGAGATGAGAGCACAGAACATCAAACCACACAGGCGAACGACAAAGAGGACAAAGTCACACCCAACAGCAACGAAGGAGTCGGTGTCCTCCAAGCAGCCAGAGAGAAATTAGGCACGTCTCAATTCAAACTGACCAAACTTTCCTTGTCCAAGCCTGCACTAACTGGTGGCCTGAAGACCGCACACCCTAAGGATGGAGAGGAAAGAGAGATGGGTGTGGCTGCCCCATCTGCAGACAGCGAGGTGCACAGACAGGCCTTGGAATCTTCCCTGTATGAAGATGAAGCCGATCGAGAGGTGGCCCAGCTGATGGGGGACGGTGTGTTCATATCCACTGATGTCCACTGGTCTTACAGTGGTGGGACGTTTGGTGACCCTCAGGACTGGCTAAGGACAGAGAGCCTTCTGCCTCACCAGACTGTTGAGAAACTAACCAAGTGGACTGTGTATCAGGACGACGATAGGCCTCAAACTGTTCCTGTGCACAATGGTAGTGGACCATGGGAATCTGAAGATCCCACACAAAACATGCTGGAAAGCAAACTGAACAGCACTCAGGTATAAACACACTACATACTTTCACGCATTAGCCTGCAATGCTAATGGTAAAGGCACATGTTAAGTTTTCTTAACGTCTTGTGTTATCCTTCTTGTATTGCTCTCTACATTATGGTTTGAGCTTTAGGTGCTGATGCCAGGCAGTGATCAAGCGGTTGAGATAGATGAGGTGGAGGATCTATCACAGTTAGAGTGAGTGATCCACTTGTCCTTTCCCTTCGTCATCCTCTCCTGCCAAGTAGCACTGGTTAATAATGTTGCATTCTCCTTACTGATTCTGACTGATTCTGAATGTGTGTCTCCAGTGAGGTATGTGAGAGTTCTGTTCTGCTCAATCTGAAGAAGAGATTTCATCGGGACTCCATCTATGTAAGCATGAACACATGTATTCTCATAATTATCTTACTAACAGAGACATTTTTGTCTTTGATTCAGTGTGAGTCAACATGATATGGGCTATTCCACTATCAATAATGCCAATAAAATGCATCAGTGTTTATAAGACCAAGAGATGATTGTGTGACATTTTTTGGCGTTACGGACATAACAAAAGGATCATATTCTGTAAATTTGCTGCTGTAAATCATTAGTTAAAAAAACACAGATTTATCTGTATTATATTATCTGTGTTATCTATTTACCCATAGACCTACATAGGAAACATGTTACTGTCAGTAAACCCATTCAAGTCCCTTAATATCTACACCGAAGAGATGAGACAACAGTACCAGACCAAAGAACAGCAAAGAAATCCTCCGTAAGATGGTTTGTTTAATACAATATATACCTGTGGAGAATACTGTTATTTTTATTTGCAGTATTTTCATCAGTGGCGGTATCTTTTCAGTCATGTCTATGCAATTGCCGATGCAGCCTTCAGGCAGTCTCAACAGTCATCCCAAGAGCAGTGCATCGTCATTAGGTACGCAACACTGCCTTCTAGTGACAGAAAACTGATAAAATGCATTTTCATGCTCTTCAATGTAAGCAACTTAAAACATTAATGAAAATTAGGTGCTACTAATTGATTTAATAAATGTTGTGTCGTGTGTCCCATAAAAGTTAAAGCGCCCAGGACATGTGAATTACAGGGAATTACAATAGCTTTAAAATGGAATAAATGGCCTGTTGTAAACATGACATGATGCAGGTCATGAACATTAATGACAAGTGTCGGTTTTTAAAAGGCAGACTTTAGGAGCAGACGTTACAAAACAAACAAACGACACTTAATGACAACAGTCTTTACATGAAATAAATGTTTATAAAATCTGTTATGGCATTTTTACAACTGGCTTTTGTCACTCTTATTAAAAAACACGTCAAAGAAAGTTTTACATAAGTACTAAATAAATCCTATGTATTTATATTCCTAATAACTAGATTACGAGTAATTATGTTATTAACTGTTGCATAGGAATCCGTACTCATCTATGGAAATTATAATGGAGGTGGCTGAACAATGCAGCTTGTGCATTATATTCACAGACACCACAGAATACATCAGAAATATGATACTGGCTTTTCTCTTACAGTGGTCAGAGTGGATCAGGAAAGACTGAAGCGGCCAAGCTAATTGTACACTACCTTAATGCCATGTACCAAGGCAGAAATGAGAACCTCAGACAGGTCAAATGCAACAATTATCCTCTAATGCAGACATGAAAATTATATGTTGTATATGCAGTAAACGGTAGGTCTTACTTGTCAAACTTATCTTTTTCTATGTTTAAGCCTATGGATGTATTACCTATTTTGGAGAGTTTTGGTAATGCCAAAACTATTCTCAACAACAACTCTAGTCGTTTTGGCAAGTACCTCCACATCCATATTTGCCAGTAAGTTGGAAAAGGCTGCAGATGGAACTACCTCAAAAATGTTTGTGATTTTCTCCTTTGAACTGAATTCTCACATTTCACATTGGTTTTCTTGACAGCGGTGTTGTGGTTGGTACTTCACTTTCAAAGTATTTACTTGAAAAATCACGTGTTGTCTTCCAGGTAATGTAATGGTGTTTCTCTCCCATATATCTCTTTTATACAATTTCAGAATATTACTCTCTTTCTTCCTTTCATGATATGTTGCATAGTATCTGTGTGGCGCACTCCCTTTGGACACTGCTTGTGATACCTCCCCTAGGCCAATGAGGAGAGGAATTATCATGTGTTCTATGAGCTGCTGGCAGGGATGTCTGATTGGAACAAGCAAGATCTCTATCTTCAAGGCGCTGAGACATATTATTACCTCAATCAGGTACTGTCACGATGCACCATACGTGATGCCATTACAGCCAGTGATGGAATAGGAATGGATGTGGTTGTGTATATTAACACTGCCTCTCTTCTGATTCTGTGTACTGTTTCAGGGTGGGGCTTGTGAAGTGAAAGGGAAGCTTGACAAGCAGGACTTCCAGCTCTTGGTTCAGTGCCTGGGTACCATTGGTTTGCACCCTGATGAGCTGTCATCTGTATGGGCCATGCTGTCATCTATATTACAGCTGGGGAACATCTGTTTCCGCTCTTTCGAGGTGATGCTAATCTGTTGATCAGACAAAACACATGCCCCTGCCCCACTATCACCTTGACAGTGCAAGTAATGTGTCTGTGTCCATATGTGCGTGTGTGTTCATGTGCGTGCGTGTATGAATGCAGAGTGAGTCCTTCGAAGTGGCCCAGATCTACAGTGAGTCTGAAGCCAGGCGAGTAGGCAAGCTGTTGCAAATCTCAGCTGAGGCTCTGCAAACAGTCATCACACATCGGGTCACGGTGAGGACAGACATCTACCTTCCTAAATGTCACCGCTTTTAAAAAAGAATCAATGTTGATCAATTTCATTCATGCCTTGCAGGAAACTATTTATGACAGAGTATACTGCCCCCTGTCGGTAGAAAGTGCCATTGAATCTAGGTATGCTGTTATCAGATGTGCTGTGAATGGACATGTGTTTACATCATATTTGTTTGTGTGTCAGATGTGTGGACAGAGAAAAATGAGTGTGAATAAATATTTCATTTTGTCGTTCCTCAGGGATGCCATTGCTAAGGCTTTGTACTCTGTACTGTTTGACTGGCTTCTGGAACGCATCAATCAGTGGCTCATTCCTACTGAAATGGACAGCACAGTTGGAATTATTGATTTCTATGGTTTTGAGGTTAGTTGATAGACTCAGTGAATCAGTAGTGATTACTATGGTAGAATAAGTCAAAAATTAGATGTTCTAGGAATAAAGTGATTTTGTGCTGTTTCAGGACCTTGCAGTGAACAGCTTCGAGCAGCTTTGCATTAACTTTGCCAATGAGCAGCTACAGCACTTTGTCAACAAAGCAGTGGTGTCCCAGGAACAGGTACTTTTCAAAGCCTCTACAGTATGTTGCTGCTAGTCTTGAGCATGCCTTTTGTCCTGTGTCCCATATGCACTCTCATCCACACCCTCGGCCCCTCTGTCCCCAGGAGGAGTATAGCACTGAGCAGATTGAGTGGTACCCAGTGCCTCTACAGGACTTCCACTCCTGTCTGGAGCTGATCACAGCACGCCCTCACGGGATCCTCCGCATCCTGGACGACCAAACCCTGCTCCCTCAGGTGGGCTGAAATTCTATCACCTGAACAAAATGGTGTCGTAACTGAATGTAATCTCAAGAGTTAGTCCAGACAGATTTGGTTATTCTGATTGTCTGATGTGTCACAGGCTACTGATCACACCTTCCTTCAGAAGTGTCACTATCACCATTGTGCTAGTCCTTACTACTCCAAGCCCAAAATTCCACTTCCAGTCTTCACAATTCACCATTATGCAGGAGCGGTCACCTATCAGGTAACATGCGAATACATTAAGTATGTTTTTTCGACAAATATAATGAAATCTACCTGACAATAAAATACCAAATATTATCAGAAAAATCAGACAAACTTTCTTGATAGGTACAAAATTTTTTAAATAAGAACCATGACCAAATCCGTCCAGAGGTTCTCGAGCTGTTTGTTCGGAGTCGACAAAAGGCAAGTTGAGTTTCTATCACAAGTGGGTCACACAATTTTGTTTTGTGGCTTTTATTTTATATGGCTTTTATTTTGTTTTTATTTTTATTATGTCATTAAATTTGCTGTGCAAAGAAATAGAATTTGCCGTTTACACTCCACCAGGTAGTGTCTGGGTTATTCCGAGAGGTTCAGGAGCGTTATCTTCAGCAAAAAGAGCTCGGCTCCCGGGGAAAAGGTTTCCGACACCAGGCCTCTACTGTGGCTTCACATTTTCAGCTGTCACTGACAGAACTCACCACCCGACTTGAAAGGTTATTGACTACATACAGAATGCCTTCTCTGCCAATTGATTTAAATAGATTTAGAATATTTGCCAATTATATTTGCAGTGGGATAGTAACTGGAACGCATTTCCTCTATATAACTGTTCATGATTTCTATATGCGCAATGTGAAAGCACGACCATTAATATAATTTCTTAAAGTGACAGAAAATATACTTTAGACAAAGCAGCAATAACTTCCAGTCAACGTTATAATAGTTTTGGAATGGTTTGTAGCATCAGCATTTGGCATGCCCCCTTTGATTTCCTTAATAGTAAAGTGGACTTGTTTACAATGTGCAGTGAATCTGTATCTATAGGATAGAATAGAATAGAGTAGAATGGACTAAATAGAGTAGAATAGAGACCCATTGACTGTGTCATCTTGCTTCTCTCCTCTTCCTGATCAAAATGTTTTGACTTTGATAAGGTTGGTTGTGCCAACACAGCTTAAAATCAACATAACACTCAATCACATCAGTCAAATTCAATTCAGTACTTAAGTACAAAATTGTGCTGTCAGTCCCGCATTATATTTTCTTTTTAGATAGTTTTGGGGGCGTTTTAGGCCTTTTGCCTATAATAAGAGTGTGAGAGAGATGGGGTAGGATCAGGAAATGACCTTGGGTCAGACTTGAACCGGGGTCCCCAGAATTATGGTATGGTGCCTTAGCCAACTGAGCCACGGCGCCCCTAATCAAAGGCTTCCTAATGTTGTTACATGACTGCTATATTGATATTCTTGCATTCTTAAATCATTTTTTTATCTCACACATCTTAATAAGTCCCTTTTTAATGGAATTAAGTTATTCAATAATTATAAACCTTCAGCATTTTAAGGCCCATATACTCAATAGGAATATCAACAGATGTTAAATTTTGTCTTTCTCAGATGTAAAACTACCTTTATCCGCTGTTTTAAACCAAATTATATGAAGGTAAGTAATTATGTTCAGTATATAAACATATGTTCAGTATGTTCATTATGTTCATTTACTCAGTTTTTCTTATTATTAGTGTGAAATAATGTTAGAATGTTCTTGAGTATATATTTCAACATTTTTTTTTGCATCCTGTAAGTTACCAGGAATGTTTGACATAAACTACATGTCAACGCAGCTGAGGCATGCTGGGATACTAGAGACCATCCATATTAGGAAGGAGGGATTCCCTATTCGCATCCCTTTCACCTATTTCATGGAAAGGTGTTGTTCAGACACTTAATGTGTTTTACATGTGTCTTACTTTATCCATTAGATATATTTGATTAACATTCCAACATTCCTCACTCTTTGCTTTGTTATAGGTATGGTGTCCTTTTAGCCCAAAAGCTTGTGGACCAGACCGATAAAGAACAGGTTGTGACTTTATTGGAGACCATTGGGGTTGAGGATGGAGAATACCAGCTAGGGCTCACTAAGGTGAAATGATCAGTCATAATGTTTCTTTCTGCTGTACTTTAAAGTGATCGGCCATCAATGGCATGTATTCCTACAAAACTCTCTCTCTCTCACACACACACACACATACACACCCACCAACAGGTGTTCATGAAGGAGGCTCTATACCAACGTGTGGAGGACCGTTGGAGTAACACACAAACATGGGCAGCTGTCACCATCCAGAGGAACATCAGGGGTTTTATCTGCAGGCGGAACTTCCGCTTCTTCAAACAAAAGGCCATTGTCATCCAGTCTCACATCCGTGGGCATCAGGCCAGGTAGGAGGGAGGGCTCTTAAAGGTACCTGGACTGCTGGGCTTTTACAATGCCACACCACTTGAAGGAAAATGTTTCTACAAATTGCCAAAGACAAGATAAAAATGTAGTATTTCAGATAATTATATTTTTCAGTATTATATACTTTCTCCTCACTACACTGACTAACTTGTGCCTTACTTAATAGGAAGTATTACAAAAGACTGAAGCGCTCCTTCACTCAGTTCTGGGCCGTGATGATGATCACCAGGAACACCATTAAGAGACGCAAGTGGAGGGTAGGGGTCTGTGTCAGTCATACACTGACTCTGTGCTCTCTCTGTCTGTCTGTCTGTCTGTCTGTCTCTCTCTCTCTCTCTCTCTCTCTCTCTCTGTCACATTCTCAACACACACACTTACACACACACACGCCACCACCACTATGTCATTTGCTCCCAGGCTATTGTGATTTATCACCTAGCAACCATTTGCATTTTATTGTGAGGGTGGAAATATATCCAGAGGGCAGTCTTTACTGTCCTGTATCTGTAACTAAGATACGGCTATGGCTTAGGTCAAAGTCCAAGGGTTGGCCACCAACACTTCATCTGAGATATCAAGAGAATGCACATAGACGTGCCAATGAAATAGAATAATGTATCTTACCACTGGTTTTACTTGTTCAGTTTCTTATGACTTTTCTAACAATGTAATCGTCATTGTTTAAAATCTTGGTATCAATAAAATCAAGAGCATAATTTTTGAATTCCGTATTCAACATTTGATAGTTAGTATTTATGTACTTTCATATCATAGGTGAATATTATTGAAAGTGAACTGCTGCACTTCAAAGTTGGTTTACTACATATGAGCTGTAACACCATCATTTACCAGGTGCAGAAGCCTAAGCAGCCTCACTCTTTTGCATCTTTGGTGTCCTCTCTCATCCTCTGTCTTTTTATTAGTTTCCATTAGCACAGGCCTTGTCATGGGACACATCAACCCACATCCACACTTGCACTCCCAAATGAACCCGCCCTTCCTAATGTCACTGTCTTGGACTTCAAACCCAGACTGAGTTAAGAAACACAGCTGTTTCTTGTTATTTCCTTTTCCTGCTTGCGTATGGACGTACCTGTCATAGCTCCTCAAACAGGTAAGCCTCAATCAATCCATATCAAACTGACTGTCTGACTAAATGTATGATTGATTGCATGGTCTGAAAGACGAATAGAAAACATGGTGATGTTTGTGTACCTTTAGATATTATTACAAATCCCTACACATTTGTAGGATTTTAATACAGAATAACTATTTGCTTAGGGTGATGTGTTTTATTTTTTCTTTTATGGTGTGTGGACTTTGCCCTTTTTGATTTCTCAACCCTTATTTACTGAAGCATCATAAAATGACATTATTACTGTACAGCCTTGGTTTATTTTATTACATTTTTACTGGTATAATTCACTTTGATCCATATAATATAGTGTTTTGGAGGAACAAGGGTTTCAAGGGTTTTGTATGGATTAATTTTCTTCCTCTTGGTCTTGTTCTGTGCTAAGGGTTCAGGGCTTTCTTCTGAGAGGTATCAATACACAGTGATACAGTTAGGGACCACTTTTGAATGTGTTTGAATGATTTATACAATTAAATCTTATGTCATTTATACAATTGTAACTTACATCTATTGATGTTGATGATACTGTCCCCTTGAACGAGAGAAAGTAGGGGTTGTTTGTGTTACACACCCTCTATTAACCCTCCCTCAAAAAAAAGACATGACATTTGTTGAAGGCAGTTTGTTAACATTAGCACACCCTAGAAATGAATGCTACACATAGCCGTGGTTGGTGAGGTGGAATGGGGCTGAGGCAGGCCTGTAGACCTTTGACATGTGACTGCATTGCTTTGGGTGGAGCAGGGGCCAGCTAATTAAGGTGGAGTATATTGTGGGAAAGGCTGCTCCTGCTTATATAGCAGTGGAACTGTAAATAGCGCTGTTTATTGAACATCCTAAAGGTGGACACATCAGGTACGAAAGAAGCTCTCAAAGGCAGTGTGAAAACCTAGATAATATAACAACCTTTAGGCTTTTTGAAGTCCGAATGTGTACTAAATGTCAATAAGGCTCGGTGAGATTTGTTAGCAGTGTTTTCACAGTCACTATCAAAATACTGTCACTTTAGTTCAAATTATGAACTGCTGATGTACTGTACATGTGTATATGCATGACTGTGTATTGTCTTAGCTTTTTACTTGTAGTCATGTAGTACTTGATGTGGTTTCAGGAACAGCCCAAAAAGACCAGACCAAAAGCTTCTGTAAAAGCACAATATAGTGCTCTAGGCGCTATGGTGAGTTCCACTCTTCTTGTACTCTTCTGCACTGTCATATTGAAACACCTGGGAACTCTTTTACTGTAGTCATGACTCCGTCAGATGTGAGCTGAGAGTATGTTTTGTCCATTTAGGATGTTGGTATGTTGGAGATCCCTGCAGAGCTGTCTGCCAGATTACGAAGTGCTGGAGGTAGGAAGTCTGAGTCTGAATATAATGTTGTCTCCTCTTGCCATATGTATTGTAATGCTGGCACTATAGACAGTTAGGCAGGGCAAAGTGTGAGCTGAAGTGGGAATGTCCAGACTAATCATCATGGAATGTTTGTCAGAGATATTATATATTTATCATTAGCTGGACTAGAATGAATGTTTTTATGACACTGAATCACCATCTCGCCTTATTTGATTAATAATAATAAATATAATGTGTTGTTTTGTGTCGTCTTTGTAATCTAACAGTGCACTATTGTGCATGATTTCTTGTCTGGCTTTCTGTTTTGTTCATGTCTCTCAGGACGTCCGCGGGGAAGTAATGTGAGAGAGGTGGCCCCCCCACAGGTTAAAGCTGAGCACAGTCTCTCCCTCCCTCTGGACATAGACAGCTTTCCATTCTCACTGTATGTGAGCAGAGTCTTAAAGGTAAAATTAATGTGTACACTCCATACAGTATACTCTGATTAACGAATATAACCTAACCAGTGTAATTAAACCTGTGTCACAGTTCAATTATGTTTTATTATGTTTATAATAGGATGGCTGGTGTCAGCCTCACGCAAACTCTCTACAGAGACCTCTTACTTCTTTGGAGCCTGAGGATGCTCACATAGCTCTGGAGATGTACAAGCTGGTAAGTCTGGTACTCCTGCAAACTTGCCTTCAGCACTCTCATGGCTGTTCAGTTCTGAGACCTGTCAGTCAACAGGATATCAGAAGGATGATGTTATCTAGTAGGGACTGGGAAATGTCCTCACATGGCTGGCTTTTTTTGATGCGAAGACTATAGTTCCTTACTGTGTATTTTGTGGTTAAAAATGCTATGGTGACTATACTATGGCTTTGAAAAAAGCTCCAAGTATGGATTTGTCTCACACAGACACATACTATTCTGCATATTAGACCTGCAATTACAGTAGTTCATACATACACTGACACTACATTTACACAGAAAAAAAGCTAGGTATTCATAATGATTATTATTATTTTTATTGATTGAAATTACATCAATGGTATTACTGTAAAATCTCTTGTCTTCAGATACTTCGGTTTGTTGGTGGCACTAAGCTTGGTTGGCAGGAAATGATGCTGGGCAATTATATAGTAGAGAAAGGCCAGATGAGGCCTGCCCTCCGGGATGAAATCTTTGCCCAACTAGCCTATGCCACCTGGGGCCAAGGGAATGAAGAGGAGTCCTTGAGGGCATGGCTGCTCATGGCTAGCTGTCTTAGTGCCTTCACTCCCTCGCCAACACTGGACAAATCCCTTCTCAAGTAGGCTCTTCTTCAAACTTGTGTTGTCTACACTAGAAATTATTTAACTGAACATGTTTTTTTTTCTTAAAATAAGGAACTTGTTTTCGTAAGGAGAGGTTCACACACTTGAAGAAGCGCATACAATTTGCTTCAGTAGTTTGCTTATCTTTCTCTTTTATGGTGTTTTCAGGTATGTGTCAGACCAAGGTCCTGGGGAATATCGCCCACTATGTCAGCATAAGCTGCTTACATCCCTGGAGCTGCCAGGGCCAACGGCACGACAATACCCACCAACCCAGTTAGAGTGGACAGCCAACGAACGCAAAGGGAAGATGGTGGTGAATGTGAATACATTCAATGGTAAGATTTCAGTTAACATATGCATTCATTCAGTAAACATATGCATCCAGTTTATGGTCACCTTGTTCATGTTCACCAGTGGAATAGCCAAAAGTCCATTATTTTTTGAGTATTAAAATTTTATAATACTCCACCAATTATCAGCTCCTAAAACAGCGAGTTTGGTTTGTTTGTAGAGGAAGAGCTGATGACAGAAGTGGATTCATGGACCACAGGAGAACAGCTGGCCTCCTGGCTACTTCAGTACAGGTATAGTATATATATACATGTCTATGGTATAGGCCTAATATGTAATATATTATATCTAGGTATAATATATGATCATTTGTTTGCCTAATGCTAATAGGGGTGTGTCAGAGAGTCCAAGAGGCTGGTCGGTGTCCTTGCTGGCAAATGAAAGTTGGACGGACCTTATTGGTTGCGACTTTGTAATGGACCTGTTAGCTGGAGTGGAAACTGATGTTCACTTAGACCAGCCCTCGTCTCATCCTGATTATCTCTTCAGTAATGATGGGTAAGCTCTTGTCCCATCTCTCTTGTTTAGGCTACATGGGCAGATAGCTCTCCTCTTTCTAGGGCATATTTGATTTCTAACTCCATTGCTTTGCTTAACAATGTCTGAAATATAACTATAAGTTGTGAAACTTGGGATTGATTTTAGGCCATGTTTGGTCCATGTTAGTTGTGCTGAAAGCATTTTCTGTTGTTTATGTTGTTCCTGTATTAGCATGGTCATGACAGATCTGGATGACATGATCCCCCCTGCTCCTGCCATGCAGGCTCCTGGGCTGCCACTAGGACACGGGGATCCCTGGGACAGCTTTTTACAACCCAGTAGATCAGAGGGTATGCATGGTCACTGCTTAACTCTCCAAAATGGCACATCTTAATGAAGCTGCTTACATTAGAAACTATACTTAGAAAACTTAGAAACTGTATAATGAGGCTGCTTATATTTTGTAAAGATGAAACAATTTATTCCAAATTCTTGGCAGAAGTGTAAAAAATGTATCAGACTGCTACAGAAAGCCCAAGACTGTGAAAAAGTTACACTATACAATAATAAAGCATCCTTGCGTTCTGAAGCAGCTCGAGGACGCCCAATGGATGCTTATGTGGATGACCTCTTTGATCCAGTGCTGGACAACGGGCCTCCGGTGTGTACTGAACATGATCACAGTTTCATCAAGTTCAAATGCTCAAATCAAGACGCAAGCAGTGGTTGTGAGGGTGGTTTATTATGGCCCTATGTGTGTTTGTAGGACATGGAGCGGATGGCTATGCTGAACCGCCGGCTGCGGGGAGGGGGAGGCATGTACCACGCACCAGGTGTGGTCCACAGCAGAACTCTTTATTATAACAGCAACTGGCTGAAACAATGGTTAAAACATTTTGTTGTACCTCAGTTTTTAAAGAAACAGATGACTGCTAGATGGCAGACTGCTAGAAATTCTATTATTTGTTGAAATACTATCTTGGAGTTTGCCTCTGTGGTACTGTTATTCAAAATACCTGTTTGTGAGTCATTATCTTAATATGGTACTTCTGACTGTTATCTTATAAAAAATTTATAAAAATAAATGTATCTAAATGGTATTACCCATATTCATTTTCTGATTATGAAGACTTGTTCATCATTCATGATGCATCATTGTTTATTTGTTTTTTTCTGGAATGCCCATGTGCAATGGCAGGTTATGCAGCCAACCCAATGATGCCAATAATGCCTGCTGCTCCTATGCCTATGATGCCAACAATGCCATCCATGCCAGGTACATAAATCAACCAAAGTTTCTGAGTATAGCGACAGTAAATGAAATAAGTTCAATAAAAATTATGGTGTCAGTCTTTATGGCATTTTCTTCTATATGACACGTATATCTGAAATAATTGATCATTACAGTAGTTTAATTAGAAATGTATTTTATCAAATATTAATGTATTGATGTAAATTATTGATCTGCAGAATTTAATGTGTCTTGTTTTTTGTTGTTTGTGTGTGTTCTAAAGCCATGATGATGCCAGGTACTATTCCTCAGGCAACCCCATCCGTGCCAGTTTTTAATGCCCAGGAAATGGCAGCCACGCAGCAAGCTTTCATAAACCAGCAGGCACAATTTTTGGTATGCAACTGCACCGAGTAATACAATACTTCAAAGAGTTGAATCAATCAAGATGTTAATGTTTTATGACTTCAGCTAGGCTCGTTTTCTGTGCATGTGTGTATGTGTGTGTGAAAAAATAAAATACAAGTTATATAAGTTTCTCTAATCTTACAAAATGACTCATTCAATAGATCAACTTGTTAAGGCTGCACTGAAGCTAGCGAATTATCAGTTGAATTGACCACACCTTTCTTCCTCAGGCGCAGCAGATGACACTGCAGGCCATGACCCTTTCCCAGCAGCAGGCTCAAAAGCAGCAGCAGCAGCAGATGACCCAGCAGCAGCAGCAGATGACCCAGCAGCGGCAGCAGCAGGCTCCGAGGGAGCGGCAAGAAAGCCCTCATCGCCTCGAGCAACGGGAAGTACAGACCCCAAAGCCCCCTCCTGCCAGAAAGGAGACAGCGCAGCCTTCACCACCTCCTAATCCCCGACCACCGCGCCATAGTCCAGAGGTGTCTGCCCCCGAGGTCTCCCATTTGTATATTGGACTGTTCATATAATTTTCAAGCTTGTTGTTGCTTTCTGTTATTCAAAAAAAGTGTTTGATTGGTGTTAATGCAGTGATGTAACTTCATGATGACTGTTGTGTGTGTTTTGTGCGTGTGGTTGAATAGCCAGAAATAAATGTTTCATACCCTGAGGAGGAGCTGGAATCATTCAGGGACAAGAGAGACTTCTTTCAGAGAATGTGTAAGTGGAGGTGCATGTGAAAATTATATACTGGAGCATACTATATTTTAAAAACCTTTATTTTAATTTAACTCTTCTCTCCAGCCACACAGGATGCGAAACCAAAGGAACAAAGGACACCCAGACCTGCTAAACCTGTTATTAGCCCACCTCTACCCAAACCTCCATCTCCACTTATACAAGAAGGTTTATATTCTTTATAATATACACAATATTTATATATACTATCTAATAATTTTCTTTTTCCAAAGAACACATAGGGCCTATCTTATGGCAGATGTGCAAATGTAAATGGACCAGAGAGAAAGGTGTTGTCAGTAGTCACTCACTGCCTAGCTCCTCTCATGTGCTTCAACAGTAACAGAGAGGCAATCCCCAGAGTCTCCCAAGGAACCTGAGCGGCCTAGTCCCAAGGCTGCCTCTCCCATGCCAGAGCCCAGCCACAACATCCGTGAAATCATCAAGCAATACCAAAACCGTCCTGCTCCTCCACCTAAGGGATTTGAACCTATTAGGTAGGATAAAGCTAAGCGCTAACCGAGCAATGTGCCATGGGGGTTTGCAGTGATGGACAATGCTTTGGGTCTTTGGGAGGATTATTGACTAGTTAATTGTCATTGTGACAGTAACAGTGCTTGTCTGATTTCAGAGTTACTTCAAAATCCTTTGTCAAAAAGAGTGACCCCAAAGAGGAAGCACTTGCCATTCTCAACACCAAAGGTCCAGTTCAACATCAGAAGGTAATAGAATGCAATGCTGACTCTGTGCAGAATATGCTGGGTTTTTTTTCCCTAATGCCATTCTTTAAACAGAAACAGTGGACACCTCCAACATCGCTGCCCAAGGCCCCTCCACCATCTCAGCCCCCAGCCCCTCGCTCCATCTCCAAAAGCATGAGGGAGAAGCAGCGCCCTATCGCCGATCTCTTTACCTCTCAACGTGCCCAAGCGTCCCCCCCACTGACTCCTGACCCCCCACCACTCCGCCCGCCCTCTCCTGGCATCCCAGAGCCACCGCCTACAGCTGCACCTACACTAAGTGAGTAGACCGGAGTGTCAGTAGGACCTTGTCTAGTTTTGCTGTGATTCACACAGGACAAATGCAGGGAGAAATGATCTTGGCTTGAAATGGAACTCCCTGCTGCTTGCATCACAGTTCCAGAGGGTTGTTATCATTTGAATGCCTAAATGAGTGACATACTTTTTTATTTAAAAAGTACAAGTGGGATCTGGGCCCTAATTATTTTCTGACCTAATGTACTGACTTTTTCAATGTACTGATTTTCTCATGCAGATTTTCTGCACAAAAAAACGGATGATGACAACCTTCGCTCTCAGATCCACAGATTCTCTGCCAGTGTGTACTTTTCCTATTCTAGTATGCCAGGCAGACTTTTCTTGAGGAAAGAGGTGGGCAGGAGATTTATTTATTGACCTCTTAGGTTATATCTGTATTCTAAAAATATTACCCAGACTAGAAAAAGATTCGTTGTTATATATTAAAAATTATTTTTTATGTTATTTGGAAACGCATAAAATATAACTTTTTATTAATAACATTTTACTTATTAAATAGTAATTTACTAATTACTGTCAACATCTGTAAAATCTAATAAATCTGGATAATTTATTTTTTGTTAGGTTTTTTATCCCAAAGAGAAATTCAATCAGACATACTTGCTCAACTTGCTATGTGAGCAGGTAAGTAGGCTACCCCACCTTATGTTTACATGACTTTTCATTGATTTCAAAACCATTTCTAAAGATCATTTCATGTCCTGACTCATGAGTAAATTTAAATCATGTGTGTCATAGATCATGAGAGACACCTTCTCGGATTCCTGTGTGAAAATTTCCCGTGATGAACGACGTAAGATGAAAGATTTATTGGGTGAGTAAATTGTGACAGATGTTTTGTACAGTCCTAGTGCATGCCTGCTGATGATTTACAATCTGTGCATAGCTGACTGAATTTAAAGATGACAGCTTTTACAGACGCTTTTACTTAATATTCCACAGGACGATTCCAAGTCGGTACCAGTATTAGTACTTTACAAGATGACACTATGAAGAGGAGAGTTGTGATGGCTGCAAGAGACAATTGGGAGAACTACTTCTCACGCCTATTTCCTATTAAGGTAACACATTTTAAATAATGAATCTAAATTAAATTAGATATGAGAGGATTAACAAGCATTTAGACCTTGGTCATTTGGATCTTCCTAGTTTATTTCTCTGTTATATCAGAAGCCATCCCACAGTCCGTGTGTGTGTGTGTGTGTTTCACCTGTGTTTCCTTTACTGGTTGGAGCAGCCTGGGGTTGTCGGAGATGCCCAGATCTTAGGCATATCTCATCGTGGAATTCAGTTGCTCCATGTTGTCAAGGCCACAGGAATCAACACCAAACATCTAAAGAAGCTCTGCAGTTACAGGTTAAATGGCATTTTGGATTGTAATGAATTTTAATATTTATATGGATTCAACATTAAGCATTACTTTAATTTTACATCAGTAAAATAAATAATTATTTATACGAGAGTACATTTCAAAGTCAGTACTTTTTACTGACCTGAGAATCACCTCACTACTTACGTGTGTGTGTGTATCTGTGTGTAGCTATGCAGAGATTTTATCAGTGGAGCTCCGGGGATCTGATACTGTGGCATTTTCTCTCAACAATGAGTCTCTGGAGCTGCAGTCCTTCCATGCTCCCAAGATAACTGCCATGGTCCAGATCTTCCTCAGAGAACTTATCAAGGTTCGACCCAACAAACTAAACACTTCTGCGAACCTCTGAAACTGATTCAGGGTTGCAAAAACAACCAAATTTGTGGAATCTTTTTCAATTTATTTGTAACTCGTAAACCAAAAGGTCATAAGGTGTATGACAAAAGACAAAAGTGGCAAATAACATCTTAATTTTTTTTCTCCCAGGGATCTGAATATGTAATTGCCATCAAGACATATGTGACGGATGACAAAAGCCTTCTCAGTTTTCATAAGGGAGATATTATCAAGCTGCAGGGGGTGGGTGGCCTTCAGGATGGTGAGAATTATTTTTTATCATAATTTGCCATTTGCTGTGATGCGACAATACAATACAGTGACCAAAAGTAAAGTGGAAGTGAAAAACACAGTTTGTTCTTCTTTCAGGCTGGCTCTTTGGCTCTGTTGGTGGGCGTTCAGGTCTATTTCCTGCTGATGTCACCCAGCCCTCAGCCCCACCTGATTACCACAGCACTCAGCAAGAGCGTCACGAGGACAGGAGAAAGAGCCCTAGACCATACACACCACCGTCTAAAGAGGCACAGTCTACGGCACCAAGGACCCCTATACCCACACAAAGGACCCACAGTGGAAACCCACAATTCCCCATAGAGGGAGGTTCAGAAACCACCTCACTCATGGAGCTCCTGCCTTACTCTATGGCTGAATTTGCCCAGAAGTACTTCAGAGATGTTGCCACAAGGTATGTTCAGTTTCAATATCTAGTTTAATTAAGGTATACAGCTATTATTACCCAAACATTAACAAAGGTTAAAACACAGATTTTGCCCAGAAGTATGTCAGAGATGTTGCCACAAGGTAACTCTGAGCAGACATGGTTCATTTTCATGTTCGGTTTTAATATAATTAAGGTATACAGTTATTACCGTACATCATTATTATCCAAGTATTAACCAAGGTTAAAACACTGATTTTGCTAAATCACTTCATTCATTAGTGTATTGCATGGAGGAGTGCTGTGGGAATATGTGTGTGTGTGTGTTACTCATCAAAAAAACTGTGAGTGCTGTTAATACACAGGTGCTGTAACTTATTATTAATATATATTTTTTTAGTTTTGCAAAAAATTTGAGTGGGAAACATACGAACTTCATAAACTACCTTGTATTCTCTTTTAATCTGCAGATCAGGCAGTAGAGGTTTGTCTGTAAATGGGAGAAACTTTGCAGAGATGGTTGAGTTCACCATGGTACTGTTCTGTTGAGTTATTATTTTAAATCATATAGGATATACAGTTTATATCCTTGTTCTCACATACTGATCTGCTATAAAGCTCAGTCTGTCATCTCTGACTTATGCCAGAATCTATGGATGCAGGGACTGCCTTTGTACACATTAGACAGAACTACAATCAATCAGACTAATAACTCCAATGATGTTTGCTGAGCTGCATAGCTCAGTGTGTGCGAGAACCAGACCACAATATTTAATTAATTTTGTTTAAGGCGCTGTTTTTGTTTAATGGGGACCTACTGTGAATTTCAGGAACCAATTCAGGAATCATTGATCTTGTTTTCTGACACTGAGCTCGATGAACTCTCAGTTCCTTGCTTTACATGTGAGTCAGCCATGCACACACAAGGAGACCCCACTCTTTTTGCACAGTAATAGTTTTTTGTACAAATGTCGATATAACATTTTTAAGATAACGGACGCTTGCTAAAAATCCTGTCCTGCTGTCTCTCCCCTATATAGGTGTAATGCAGTTCATGGGTGACATACCTTTGAAGAAGCATCAGTCAGAGGCAGATTGTGTCAATCACATCTTTCAGGTTAGTTTTAAAGTCTGGATTTAGTCTGATAGCTTGGATAGGCATAGCCGAGTCAGTGCAGTCATGCTCTCAGTTTTGAGCTCCAGTGACCCTTATCTACACCTTGCAGCTTGTTCTGCTCCTCCAGATGTTTTTCTCATATCCCTGGTAATCTGCTGGAAAAGGGACTGCTGGCAGCTAGGGACTCCTTAATGCCTGTGCGTTTGCATGTGTTTTCAAGCCTTGTCGTCCTCTGCTAGTGTGATGCTGATGTAGTGGTTATTACACTTCTCCATTATGTGCTATGTTCTTTGAATTGCTCTTTGCTTATCTGTGGACAATTTTGTTGACAATTTCTGGGTCTTCTGTCATTTTTGTTCATTCTGTTTTCTATTGCGTTCTTTGTGCAGCACTTTATGCTGAAGAAATGCACTATAGTAAAATTGTAATTATTGAGTTGATAATGTCAACTGCAACACCAATTTCTGGTTTTTGGTCAACTGGGCACTTACAGAGATTATTTATATCTTATAATCTTTGTTAGTTAGGGAAAGAAAAGGAGTATTTGAGGGATGAAATCTACTGCCAGGTCATCAAACAGATCACGCGGAATCCAAAACCGTGAGTACGAGTTAAACAAACACACAAGTGATGTAGAGTTTTAGTGTTCTTCTACATCTCACATTTACAATTGCTTCCTGTTTCCATCTCCGTCATAGAGCGAGCTGTTCCCGAGGCTGGCATTTGTTGACTTTGGTGACAGGATTCTTCCCATGTTCCAACACCTTCTTGCCCTACGTCCGCCATTACTTTCAAGATTGCTCCCAGAACCCAACAGAACCTTTCCAAGGTGATCTCTTTGCTCTGAAATAAAATAATTCCTAATGCTTCACATATGATGTAGTCAAGTGGTTCATCAAAATCCTGAGTATTAATGAATGAGTCATTTATACATGGGTTAAGGTCGACTGGGGCGCTAGACACCTCACACCCTTTTTTTTCAAAAAAAGCATATAACAGGTAAACATGAGTGAGTTACTACTAGACATGGATGTCAACATTTGTTTTAAACCATAGAGCTTTCTCTCATCTGTGAGGACAACCTTAAGCGTTCACTGACGTATGGAGGCCGTAGACATATTCCATCTCACGTTGAACTGGACGCAATGCTGGTAAAAGAAAATCTAACTTTATGCATTCCCAATGTTGTGCATTTTTAATCCTTTGTGGTGCTTGCCTTTGCATTTGCAGTCTTGAAGTCCATGTTTCAGTGATCATTTAGAGTGACTATATTATATATGATCTCTCTGACTTCTCTGTTACCTCTAGGCTGGAAGGAGTACCCAAAACCTGTCCATTATGTTTCCTGGTGGTGTAGAGTTTCCCTGCAAAATTCGAAGCTTTAGTGTAAGTAGAAATCCCAAGTACAACACCAACACCAAGTTACACCTCAGTGGAGATAGAGACTCGGTCTTTGGACCAGATAAGTTATTATAATTTTTTTTAGTGTACAACTCAAATCACTGTGTTAAGACAACATATGTTTTAAATTATTTATATGACAAAATGAATAGCAATGCTATTTCTTATTAAATAATCAGATATGAGGTCAAGTATCTAATCAATATGTAATACTGTTGGCTTTCCCAGTGATGGGCTGTTAGCAGTTTTATTTCACAGGAATGTGTCCATCCTGTGATTATTAAAGAGGTACTTTAATGTTTATGTGTGCAGGTAGCAATAGAGCTTGCAACAGACCTGTGCACAGAGATGGGTATAATGGATCCTTTGGAAGTAAAGGAATTTTCAATCAAGGCCACTCGGAGAGAAGGTGCTGATATTAAACTCACAGCTGAGACAGAGTAGTGTGCCGTGCATTGGAATGGAAGGAAAAGCTCCTATGAATCAGATTAATTATATTCTGCTCTGCTCTTCAGAATGTTTTGTTTGTTTGTTTGAATAGCCTTATAAAAAATCCAGTGTATTCTGTTTACCTTTCTTGTTATCGATCTTAAAGACACTCCAAATGGCCTGAATACTGCATTAGATGTGCTTATTTGAACTTATCTGCCTCCAGACTGCTGCCCTTTGTGAAGACACTACTCACTGTCACTGTCTATTTGTCCTGTAGTGGTGAGGCCCATTCACCCAAATGAGTACCTGTTTGATTTTCTTTTGGATGACGGCTCAATTATGCTGTCCTTCCATCGCGTGGTTTGGCAGTACCCCTTGCGCTTTGAAAACCAGCTGTACATTGGGTTCCATTACCAACAGGTCAGTCACCAAATCTCACTTGCCAATTTCTATAAAACAAAATGTCTGCATGTAAAATAAATGGGCTAATGCAGGTAGAAGAGCAAGGTCTGACAGGATGAAACTGTGGCATGAGAAAGAGATGACTCCATTGCCTCCTCCTTGCTCCTCAGGTCCTGGCAGACTATCTGGAGGGGAAACTAACGTTACCTGGGAGTAATGCAGCAGTTTTGGAACAGATTATGGAATTGGCAACACTTCAGCACCTTGCACTGGGCATTGCAGACCTACCATCACAGTAAGAGTTCTCCATCATTTAATAATCTACACATGTGTTGGCGGATGTGATATACAATAGGACTTGTGTAAGCTCACTGTCTCCAAAATGAATATATTCTGTCCCCCAATGCAGGCTTAGTTCATGTTACATGTAAGTGCACAAATGTTTACATCCTTTCACACAGACAACAAATCCACATATCATGTCAAATTGCATACATACATAAGAAAGAAACTGAACACATTTCAGTCAACACAGTTCAACAATCACTCTTCACCAGAGCTTAACATAATGTGTGTCATATTAGGATCTTTTATCTCTGCATTGAAGGGAGCAGTGTGAAATATGGATGGATGTGTGTGTGTGTGGGGGGGGGGGGGGGGGGGGGGGTATCTTTGTTATATATGTCTGATAGATTATTGAGGGGTGGCCAATTACTTTGGATGTGATATGGGTGATGCATGTGAGTCTGTTGATGGCAGTTGGTATGTTACAGATTCATGGCGTGCAGTATTAGAGCCAGGGCCGGATTATAACATCACAGGCCCTGGGCAAAAATATTGGATGGGCCCCCGCGCTATTCACTCGCAATAGTTGAGGATAATATAACGTTAGCCCTCCTGATATTGTGTTGAAATACGACAGAGATGCAACATGAGTCAAAATGGACAGCTGTTACGTTTAGTGGTTCACGTTGGCTAACATTTCCCAACGTTAACTGCCAAAATTAATATTAGTGTATAGGCTAAACAATAGAACGCCGCATATTCACTTTAAGTAAATGTAAGTAATGAAACTACAGACGGTTACAGATCAACCTACAATCTCACTATGCGTAGGTTACCTCTTCCACTCTGCCGGCATGAAGCACCCCTAAACAGACCTAACAACGTCTTCTTTTTCGTTTCTTATTACGTTTGCTCCAACCACTTTTTTCACTCATGGCTGCAGACTTCTAATTTGTTTTGACTGTATGTTGTAGTTACAGCGTGCTAGAAAAGGGGACGGGCACATCTAATATTTTGTACCAATTACATGTATATAATTTTATTTAGCATTGTAAAGACAAGGGGACTCGGGGCTTGGAAGTGTATGTAAAAATGGGCGGGTAACGATGATGGTCAACGATGTTAACAGTCCTGAGTCTCCTACATCAACTGCAATACATTTTTATGGTAGCCTAAAAATTTTTTTGGAGTGGCGGGCCCCACGGCTGGGCAGGGCCCTGGGCCCACACCCATAAAACCCACTGGTAAATTCGGCCCTGATTAGAGCCTGTTGTGGTATACACTTGTACAATTATAATTGCTGACATGAGGCATCTAAGTTTTCAATTTTGAGTTTTGATTGATTCTGCTGTTAGTGTCAAAATGTTTTGCCTTCCAGGACTGAACTGAAAGACTACCTCCCGAGAATGGAAGGATTGAATGTTAAGCCCGAACAGCTGCTCTCTGCATGCCATAGACAGCTATCAGGTCTAGGTCCCTTGGGGCCATATGACGCTAAAATACGCTTCCTACGTAAGTAGTGTGAGATTAAAAAAAACTATTTTTATTTTACCTCACCACCAAGACTTTTTGTTTCCTGCATCTTACATTGACAAATAATCCAACTTTCCAGTGACAGCTTTCGAGTCAATTAAATATCATTCATTTTTTTCTGTAATAAACCATATGGTGAAGCTCAAAATAGTGTATTTCCTCTTGAATGTGTTATCATTCATGAATTTATTTTCTTTAGAAATCCTCAGTTCCCTGTCTCTCTTTGGGGCAAACATATTCCTGGCTCAGAAGGTCAGTCTCCAGAACTGCCCCTCTCCATGCTTAGTGGCAGTGAGAGCAGAAGACATTACTTTCTGTCACCCCAAAACACAGGTGAGGTTTGCTGAAGGTGAAGTATGCAATCAGATTGCCATGGTTGCCATGTAAGAAATCTTCAGTGTTAATTAAGTGGATATGGTGGATTAGTAGCAACAAACTTAAATGTAAGCCAAATTCTGTTTATCCTGCCATGACACTAACACTTGGTTTCTTGCCCTCCAAGTGAAAGTGGTAGGGGTGGGAATGCTGAATATAGGCCTACTGTTGAAGCGGGACACCATTTCCTTCTAATTTTATTCATCCAATATGGCATAGGGGAGAGCCGGGACGATTGAACCGGGGGACGAATGAACCATTGAGATTTTCTCGTAAACCATTCACAATTCAAACATGAAATTTTGTCATCTCATACAGCTTGTAATACTAGCCAAACCCAGGGAAAATCGTGTTGATATGCAATACTGACCTGAAGTTAGACCCGGGAGGTCATTTTTAAAGGCGGAAAGTAAATTCTCGTATGCGCCAGTTTTTTTTTATATGTTATGTTTGGTTTGCGACATAATATACACTTATCACTTTTAAACAACAGATGAATTGATGGTGGAACATATCCTACAGTATGAAATGTTAATGTTTTTTAGTCTAGGAGTGAAACGCCTTGTGCTGCGAGCTGACACTGTCGGGACAATTGAACCACTTGTTTCAACCGTCCCCCAGTAGGTCGTGCAAGTAGTCAAAGCAGTACGTTTTGCGGTCAGTGCATTAACATTTTGAAATAATAAACATTTGCAATAACTAAAAAGTACTTACAACTATAACAAATAATTTTATTGGCTCTCCATCCCTCCTTATCGGTCGCCATCCATTAGTGTGCCATTTGGAACCTGTTTTTGCCCTTTATCCACTATTTAGTTCCAGTATTTCAATATAATCACGTATAGACCTTTTTCTCAGTATAAAGCATGAAAGCAACTTGAAATATGAAGATATAATCATAGGACGACGGCAGCCAAGCTCGTTTAAAGGGAGTCCGGTAATAATTCCGGGGTCAGCTCAACGTGAATTTACTTACAACAAAGATTGTTTAATAACTACTTAAAAATTATGAGAACTTGCTTGAAAATTGAGCAGCAGTGACTAAAAGGGGTCTTTGTCACATATTTCGTCAGTATAAAGCATGAAACCAACTAGAAATATGAATATATAATCATAGGACGATGGCAGCCAAGCTCGTTATGGAGTCCGGTAATAATTCCAACGTGAATTAGCCTGCAACAAGGATTGTTTGATAACTACTTATATATTGCGAGAACTTGCTTGATATTTCAGCACAATTGACTAAAAAGGGTCTTTGTCAGATATATCACATAAAAATGGGGATAATTTTTAAGGTTACCTTATATTTTATACTGGTTCATTTGTCCCACCCTAGTGTTTCAATCGACCCACCCAGTCGGGACGATTGAAACAAATGACCAATTCTATTAATTAGAATCGTCGCCCATCTATATGATTTAACACAAGGCTTTAAGAGACAACATATGTGAGTTGTTGTTCACACAAAAAAAGTGTTACTATCTGTAACGTTGTCTGCAAAAACGACATTTAATCAAAAAGTGGTTCAATCATCCCGGCTCTCCCCTACATTATTTAGGTTCACACAATACATTTCTTGATACTTGATGATTTTCCTTCACTTGAAGGAACAAGACATAGTTTTTCCATAATACCTCAACTTCGACAAGTTCATACATACCTCTTTCATCTCAGTGTGTACACTTAGTTGCTCTAGTGTGTCTAGCTTAGTCCATCTCTTTCATTAGGATCCAAACAGGTGCAGTAACATATTCACTCCTCGCAGTAACATCATCAGTGGATTCATGATGTTACTGCGCCGATGGCGAAGGGCTCTCAAGTTTTTTTTTCGCGCCATACATTATAGTTCCACTCATTATCCGCTTAGAAAATCTCCACGTTTTATATCGTGTCACCATAGTTAGTTGGTATGAAAATAGGAAAGATGTGAATGTGTTTGGTTACTTCTAATTTCCTCCTTATTTGGATCACAATGGAAGAACTGGGCTAAGACAAATGCCACCAACGTAGCGCTGCACGCCAGAGCATGATTCAGCTCCTTAGGGGAAGAACATAGTTCAATATGGGAAAACGGTGGCATTGCCCACTTTTCTTGTCAGATTTGCTATTCTAATAGCTGCTTAATGATCATAAATGTACTTACTGTTATTGTTTTTCCAAATCTCTCTGTTTTTGTAAAATACTGTTAGGAATATCTCTATAACAAGATTCATTATGAAAGTTGAGGTTAATGTACCTCGTGCTGCCTTCTACTGTATTTTGTGTTTTGGTTTCACATCTAACTTTTTATAATTTTGCAGGAGATATCAATGGTGATACCTCTAGTAGGAGTGCAGTCACTTCGCTCATATCAATCTAAAAAGAGAAAAATGCCAGCAGTTGACATCAGATATGTTGTTAACTCTCATTCCAGTTCCGTAACAATTTCCTTAAAAGAGGTACAACAAACATGTAATAACTGTCCATTCTTGCACATCATAGTAGCAATCATGTACACTAAATTGAACTCAAACGTTAGCTAAAGTTTTTGTGTGTGTATGTGAATTTGCAACTAGGCAAAGGAGCTGTGCCACATCATCGCTGTGATTATGGAAGAACACGTGCAACCCACAGTCAGCAACCCTCAGATGTGAACTCGGCCTCTAAAAGTTAACAGATGATTGTACAATTTTTGATCCACAGTGGGTGAATAGTGTCATACATGTTGTTATGGAATGGAATACAATAATAGATAGAATGAAATATGATGAAATATGTTAAATTATTATTAAATTGTTTTTTGCATACTAAAACTTAAACATTACCATAGTCAATCTTAATGATATCTACTGCAATCTTAACTGTGTAATATTACAAGTCTGACATATATTCCTCTAAGTGTATATTCTGTTTTGTGAATACATCATATATAACCAGATCCCCTATTATATTGATATATTATATTGAGAGGTTTACATTTTGTATTCTTCAAAATCTCATAATAAACATTTTGAATGATGATTTAAAACTGCTTGCCTGGATATTTTTCATTATAATATTTTTCATGTTCTAATGAGCACTCTCTTGTCTGGCACTGGGATGCTTTTTTCAAATCTGTCTCAGAGGCTCAAGTGATTACCCTGCCTTTTAAACAACACGCCACCGTATTTTGATATTGAAATATGTTCTTCCCCTAATTTAGACGAGTTGATACATACCTGTTTCATCTATGTGCATGCAAGCAATCGCTTTGACGCGCAATGCTACTTTGTTGCCATTTAGCTTAACCCAGTTCTTTCAGTTCGTCCAAACAGCCTTGGAGTTAGCAACGACCAAACGCATCCACGTCTTTTCTATTTACATGCTGGTACTGGAATAGTTATCTATGATGGTTGTGGTGACACAAAATGAAACGGAGCAATTTTCTAAGCAGATAACAAAGAGAACTATGCATGGCGGAGAAACACTTGTGAGAACACTCACTGGGCAACCCTTGAATGTAAGAGGGCCAGCCCAGACCTGCTTAGAATGTTGTAGGCCTATGGAATTTATTAAGGTTTCGGTTTATCAGATAAACACTACTCATTTCTGCTCCAGGGGCATATTGCACAAAACTGGGATAAGGGATTTAGGATATCTGGAGTTGAATCACACCTCTCTCGACTTTGCTCTGTTGTTTTCTCGTACAAGGATTTATCCACCTGTGTTTTGAGCACAGCTCATCCAATCAGTGTCTTGGGTAGTTTGTCGCCACTCCTTACTGAAATATGGCATAGTGACGACGACTCAGAGGTGGTGATAGTAGCAAAGATGGTAGAAACACGAAGCAAGATAGTTCTTCACACATATGAGGGCTAAGTCGACGTGTTTGGCTGTAGTAAATTAGCGAATGCACTAGACGGCGCAAACCTAGCAGTAGCACCGTGCTCTGAGATAAACTTGTTGTTGCACACCTGAATTAAAGTTAATTTCTAGAGTGGAAAATCTTATGAGCGTGACATGTTTTTCTTAAATTGGAAGAAGGGTTTAGAGATCATGACACTGCATCAGAAATGTAAATTCATTGGTCGGAAAAATAAGGCTTTTCAGTATTATGTGGAATTCCTATCCTGCCAGTCGACTTCTATGTTACAGTGTGCAGCGCCCCCTCCTTGTGCGACTGTGGTTCCAGGAAGTGGCACATCATGAAAGATCTCGCTCCGCCTATCTACCATCTTTGATCATAGACCACCAGAGATGGTGGAAAGACAGGCAATATCAAAACGTCTATGCACAAATATAAGGTATGGTACTCCATTTGGTGCTTTCAGTAAATGTAATTTTGATGAGCATATGTTGTCGTTGACGCGGTTTGCAAAATTAGTTAACGTACTTGCTTGCTGATATTAGCAAGCTAGCTATCGCTAAGCACATACTAGTGTTGGACCTCGTCGGACATTTAAAGAATTTGCAATCTAGCGATTGTTGGCAATGACATAGACCCTTAGTTGCATGTGCACAATACTCGTTATGTTATGCACTCGAACTTACATCAGTATTGCTTTTTGTCTAAAATCGACTGTCCTATGCTAACTCTGTTACCATATTACGTCTAGGTGCTAGCTGTGTCACTATGTGTATCCGTTTTAAGATGGTCTTGAGATTGTCTTGAATTTGTTTTTTTAATAGATGTTGACTCGACAGATGTTCTGACTAAATTCCTTTACCAAAATAGAAAACTAGATATGGTCATAGTCACAATCACTGTCATCACATTTGACTGTCATTAACCAAGGGGCGTACGCAGGTCAGAGGTGTTGTTTGTAATCTGTAATTAAGTCACCTGTTGTTTGATGGCAGAGCTTACTTCATGTTCCCCTAGCAATATTCATAGTACGATATGCTGTCTAGTTAAACTTTCCACTTTAGACAGCATGTGTAGGAGCACTGTGAAGTGAAGTGTATATTTAACGTTACCTGTGTGGATTAGCCTAGCCTAGGACTAGCAGTTGTGTTGTAACGTTAACTTTGCTGTGGAACTTACATTCAACAGTAACCTAACCAAAGATCTTGGATACTGCTCCGCTTGAACCCTCTCTGACCTAACGTTACCCCACTAGAACTGGTTCAGATAGCTCCATCTTCATATTATAATTTGCCATTTCCATGCTAGTATTGCCATACTCTCAGCTGAATCAAGAAGACATGTCTTCTAGTTCAACCCTTGAATATTAGACTGAAATGTTTTTTTCTTGAATGGGCATAGTGTTTAAATGAAAAGATGTCTTCTATTCCACAGGGTGCGCAGCGAAGTAGGCAAAGCCAGGGTAGGCATCACTGTTACCCCAGAGAACCACTCCACCAGCCTCTGACGGAGCATGCCGGGAGTCAGCAGTTGTCATGGAGCTGAAGGATAAGAAGCAGGTAGGGAATTGCTGTGATGCTTGTGACGGTGGGGATGGTTGTGTTTCCGTGGCTCAGGTTAAGGCCTACTTATTTCCATTTTCCCACAAGGTCATTTGGTATGCAATGAAGTTGTCAGAGTGGTTTGTCAGTTTGTCAAGTTTTGTTACAAGTGTGAATTAATTGCCAGAGATTTTCCAAAGCTTTCTGGTCATTTCAAAGTTGTATGGTTGGTCAAACCCGGTTTGTTATTGGATATAGTCTTGGTTTTCCATAGCTTTGCAAAAAGTGTGACTTTTTAAATTTTTGTCTATGCTTCAAACCAGTTTTCCCTAAATGGTGTGTAATAATTTACAGTCCTGACAAAGAGGGCTGCAAGTTCCTTGTGGAAGACAATGGAAATCTTGGAAGTTATGTAGTAACTAGTGAAATATTTTCCAGGGGTTTGTCATAGTGGGTGAAGCAACAACCCTTGCAATGCCATTGTTGGCTGCAAAACATTTAAGTAGGCATATATAAGTGTCTTATGGGTGACAAACCATTTGCTGGGTCAGAATCCTTAATTTAATTTTTGGTGAAGAACATAGACTTGACCGGCTTATACAAACAGAGATTTTATATCTGCACATGTTTGGGTGCAACACGTAGTACTAATAAATCTAATAACAATGGTTTATAAATTCTGCAAGAGCATTTTAAAGTAGATAGTAAAAGCTGATTAGGCATAATCATTGATTCTCCAACAAATATTCTCTGCCCAAGTCAAATTGAAATTCACTTCAAAATCTAAAAATACTGCAAATCTAACCTTATTTCTTCTAAGAATCTCTTTGGAGAGACAGGTGAGATTTCATCTGGGTGCTCTGAGTGCTTTTTCACTTTAACTCAGCTATGATGGACACCTAATACTCCCCGTCCACATGGTCTGATTGATCCTCCTCCATTCACCTACTCAAGCAAGGTCAATGCTAAAATTATGGTGGTGATGTTGAGAACTCTGTCTCCCCTCCAAACCTTAAAATATGTATGCTCTTATATTTTGTGAATTACAATATAACACGGACACAAAATAGTGTTGGCTATACACAGAACAGTCCTTACTTTTATGTTTTGTTTAAAGCTTGTAATTTGAGTGTTTGTGCTTCGGAGGAGCCTCTCTGTAGTCTGTCAAAGAGTTTCACCATATTCCAGTTGTTGTGTTGGTGTGGGAAAGTTTATTTATAGCCATGGGAATTGAGCTCTGTGAAAGGATGAAGTAGTGAGGGAGGGAGGGAGGGAGGGAAGGAAGTATTGGATTATCCATACTCCTGCATCGTCCCAACTCATAACTAACATCTTGGTTCCTGGTTCCAATCCATTACCAGTTTTGTTAGATTTAGATAATTTCTCTTCAAGTTGTTTATTCAAGGTGTTTTGAAGAAAAAGTCTAGTGTCTAGTAGTCAGCTTACTACTGTGGGTCGTACATGGATGTACTGTCAGAGTTGTTGACTTCTCTTTCTTAATACAGAACTGTCTGTAGACTTTGGTACAACACTCAATAGTTAACAAATGCTAACTGATTTGGGAACCGTAACATGAAACTAAGAATGTGTTTCCATGCCCCTGTCATTTATAATGCTAACTGCTAGTTTACATTCTTACAGCAGCCAAATGGTAGTGTTTTGAGCTGAGCTGAGCTGAGCTTAGCTTAGCTTAGCTCTGTTCCTTGAAAGCTTCCATTAGAATTGCTTCCTAACATAGCCCTAATGCCTTGGTACTTTTCCAATACAACCATGTAATATGTGATAGACTTTTCAGAAAACAATTGCCTTGAAGCAGATGTAGGTCCAGAGTCATGTATTTATATGAACTGAAGCACATTGAAGACATGCTATTAGAGAGAAAAAAGACATTACTGACCTGGTACATGCAGACATTTGAGATAATCTGATGTCATTTGATGATGATTAGCATTTACAGGGGACCATTTTCAGAAGGAGCCTTTCTAACTTTGTTCTTTGTTTCAGGAGGAGCCTGTGACACCACTTGGGCTGTCTACAACTCAGGCTCTGCAGACATTGCACAACCAGCTCTCCAACCTACTAGAACAACACCAGAGATCTGGCAGGAGGAGACCGACTCTCCAGGTATTCACCCATCCTGTGGTGCCAGTCACACACTTCTGCAGTGCTCTAAAATGGGTATACCCATGGTTTGGAAATGGGCTGCAAGAGATTCAACTCAGAAACTCGGTCACAGCTTCATTTTCACTTACAGGATTTATGGGCACAGAGCTTTCTTCACCAAAACAATCGCCACTCCTGCTTGCATTGGCCAGGAGCTGCACTCACACTGGTGGTGGTTCTTGGACTGGTATGCTGTTATGGCAGCCAGCCAAATGGCAGGTGATGTAATCACTTAACACTTTCAAATTAGTGGATTAGTATTGTATAGTAAACGACTGTTGGGTACTCAAACATAAATAAAATAAATTGGAAAATTGGAAAAAATAATAATGAATTGTTTAATTATGTGTCAGTGGTGGGATCGAGTTGGTGAATGCTGGGGCCCTCTTCCTTTTGCTCCTGCTCAACTTACTCCTCATCAGCCGGCAGCAGCGCCTGAGGAATAGTGAAATGGTGCGGAGACTCAAGGCCATCATCACACAGCTCAATGGTGAGAGGCTGTCGTCACTGGATAATGGTTGTGCTAGATTTGTCATTTGTCTGTTTTTTAATGTTTTGTTCGGGCCTGAGCACCAAGGTGTGTACACACACACACACACACACACACACGCACACATATATATAAACACATACGTCCACTCACTTCCTCACACACACACACAGCCACAACAATCTCAACAGTCTCAACATCGCTTTGACACATTTTAACATTTTATGCTCTAGCACCACCACTGGTCTTATCTTAACCAAAGTTGGTGCATGGGTGGATTATGATTCATCCTGCTTGGACCTGTGGCTTTAATTACTGTTACTGTTACTTTTGCTGCCCATTTCTGAGGTTAACCAAGGAAGCTATGCAGTAATGTCCTGGGCAACTGGAATTATGGCGGGACAATAATTCACATTTAGGTGGTCTGGACATACGAGTCCGATTAATCTGTGTTAAGGTAAAAAGAACTCTTGTTTTCTTGTAGGTCATCTGGAAGCCTGTAGAGGGCAGCCATTCCAATGGGCACCTGCACTTTACCCTGACCTTTACACTCCTTCATCACCATCCTGGTCTTTACACTGGACTTACCGAGATGAACAGCTGGTCAATCTACCTGTCAGTTTACTGGTTGAGGGTGATATCATTGCCCTGAGGCCTGGGCAGGAGACATTTGCTTCTCTCAGAGGAATCAAGGTAAACTATCTCTCTCTCTCTGTCTCTCTCTCCTCACGTTCTTTCACTGATCAAAACAAGACCTGGGATGTCATTTATCAACGATGTGTAGAAACCTAAATTCTGTCATTTGTCTATTTTAGAATGTGCATAAGTCAACAGTATTTATCAAACACGTGCAGCCTGTAAGAACACCATTAGTAAATAATCTGCAATGATAAATCTCACACTTTCTTAATCACTGTGCTCATGCATGCATGCCCCTAATAAACCATATATGGTATGAATAACATCTCTTTTGTTAGTGGATTTCAAGCACGTAAAAACAAAACCCCTGCTCACTAAAAACCTCCTGCTGTGCACAATGCATTCTAATTCTTTAAGATGTGTTATACGACTTTTTGAAATCTCCTTTTACAGTGTTTACCACAGTGGACCTGTAGAGTAAATTCATAATTAATTCATGCCTGCAGTGTATTAGGGATACCAGTTTATTTTGCCTTAATGACCAGTGTGTGTTTCTGCTTTTGGTGTCAAGGATGATGAGCACATTGTTCTGGAACCAGGAGATCTATTTCCCCCCTTCTCTCCCCCACCCTCACCTCGTGGCATTGAGAAGAGAGGACCACACAGCCCCCAGCAGCACCGTCTCTTTAGGGTGGTCCGCACACCTGTGCTCAATCATATCAGGTTAGACTTCACCTGCATGCTACATTTAAATACAAAAAAATATCCATTAATCCTTCCTGACATACGTTTTTTAAATGCTCAACAGGAACAGCTTAGACATGGCTCTGTCTCGACCTATCACGGCCCTGGACAATGAGCGCTTCACTGTTCAGACCATCATGGCCAAATATGCATCTCCTGTTGTGTTGGTATGTTAGCATTGTATTTTGATTATTTTATTTTTCTAAAGATATTTTTGGGGCTATTTACATTTACTCTGGTAGGCCAGTAGGTGACGACACGAGTGTGAGAGAGAGATGGGGAAGGATGAGGTACCTGAGTTTTATGCCTCATGCCTCATTTTGATGAGGTGTATGGGATTTACCATTTCATTATTGTTGCTAATGTAATGTATGTTTTATTCCTGTGCAGGTGGCCTTCTTATCTGTCAACACATTGCGTTACTTCTTTGATGCTCCTAGTCTTACTCCAGCTCCGTTCAACTTCCTCCAGTTACAGGTATGTCATTAAGTCTTGACAAAGGCTTGCATCATTAGTAGGTCCATTTGTTCTGTGTTGCGTTTCTTAAAACTTTAAGTACTGGAGATTAAAAAGTAATAGACATTTAACAGTATCAAATAAGGCAACTCCCTGTTCATTTATTTGAATATGCTGTTAAATTATAGCAGGTTTTTGCCACAAACAACTTTGCCATCGCTCATTACACTGCTCTTTACAATGCTGTAAAATTGTTTGTGAATTTATTTGGACCTTGACTACTTTTTATGAAAGCTATCTACCTGTTTTTATTATTACTATGGAATATTGATTGTTTATCAATCTTTCATTATTCACCTAGTTTTTAATATCTTCAATAAAGAGCTGTGTAATAGACAAGATAGGTGGCCATTGTGTAAGGGTAAATAAACAACATGGCTTGCGTATATCTGTGATGTTTGAGGTGGCAATAAAGCCTTTACATCTTGATAATTGCAATTTATGCACGCCGTGGGTTTCCTTATCCTGCTTATACCACTATTGTCACATCATTGGCCATGTTTCTGTTTCCAAACTGGAACAAATTGCCATTACTAGTTCTACAGTAAATGGAGAGACTAGTAATCGTAATTTAATCCTACAAGAAGCCCCACTTTTTTGTTAAAGAATAAAAGAATGTGTTGTGTTCCCTTATGTGCTGTATGTGTGTGTAGATGATGGGAGTTCTGCCTATCCTTCCTCTGCTCTTCCCTGTCATGTGGGTGCTGGTGAATGCATATGGGGAAGCACGAGTATTAGCAGAGTCCAGCCGCAACTCTCCCACTGGACTGGTAACATTAACACATTCATCTTCATTCTCCAATTTGCATACCATAGTATTATGGGCACTGTGCACACATTTACCCAAACTGAATTCTAAAAAGTTCATGGTAAAGTGACCGGTTTAGAAAACTGTCAACATTGAAAAGGCATGAACTTATCCAAACTCAATGGTTAAGCATCATATATGTCCTCTTGTTTTTGTTCTACTAAAACAACATTGACAACAGCTTTAATCAAGATTTTATTCACAGGTTTAATGAACTTTCCAGCTCACACCAGGAATGTTGGCATTCTCTGGTTCCAGAGTATTTCTGGCAGTGGTCTGACCAGAAAAATGTAGAACATCCTGAATTTCCCAGGGAAGACTTGGGTGCTTGTACACAAGGCAGTTCTTAATTTTCTTGTTGTCCGGTTGCCAGTAAAAGACACAGCATTTTGAAACATCATTTTGAAACACTTTTTTTTTTTCGAATTCATCTTTAGTGAAATGAATTCTTTAAATTTAGTTGATGGAGAAAACCTGTGGTCCTCAAAGATTCATGTGGTGTATTTCTATAACTCTTTTTAACCATTGTAACACTGCTTTGTCACCTTGCTCGTCACGGCCCAACTTAAAGTGGTTGAGCAAAGCTAACAGAGGGGCCCACCTTGTTAATAAGCCTCTTCTCTTGCTTCAGCTTGCTAAGTTCTCTGAGGACACTCTAAGCAGCTACACGGAGGTTGTGTCGTCCCAGGTATACCCTCACAGCTCCTCTCCCTGTTGACCCTGTCCCTCCCCAAATCATGTTCAGCACTGATCCTGCTCCTCTGCTCCAGCTGCTCATTACTTCATGGAATGATTTTTATTCTTTTCTTTTTTTAATATTGTTATTTTTAAAGCACTACTTTTTAGTCTTCTGCTGTTTGGAAAAAAGTAGGGGCTCTTGCTTCTTTGTCCTGCTTGCTTGATCTACCTTTTGAGAATATTTTTAATATTATTATTATTATTTTAATTGAGGTCCATTATTACCATCGGGCTCTAATTTGTTTGATACGGTATGTGCAATGTGTTCATACCGACAACAAGAGCAAATTAATTACAGTTTTAACACAACAAATCAATACTCTAGTACTGGCGAGTTACTGTGCAGTAGGTTCTCTAGGATCAATGGATGTCGACATGTGATGAGACATTTGCACAAGAATGTCATGTCACATGTGCAGGGCTGTAGAAGACTAGAAATGTATTTAATATTTAATGAACAACATGATGGAAATTGACTGTTGTTGTCTATGATTTGTAGAGGTTCATGGAGAGGGTATCATTTTAAATAATTGCTTGGGGTAGCATGTCTAACAAATTTGAGCCTCTCATGGTAAGTTTGATGTTTTTTTTTCTCTTTTATTGTGCCAATCTCCATTCCATCTCTTTCCTTTGCCTCATCGCATGTTAGCCACATTCAGTATGCATGATAGAACAGTTTCCTTATTAGTAAATACTGAAGAACCTTGATTCTTATATTTTCTCAGGTAACAATTCTTTTGTTGATCCAGCTAGCAGTAAAAAGCCAGATTGTCAGTGGGAATATCTGTTCTGTATTTTATCTAAACTGGATATTTTATCTATTCTATCTAAACTAGCCTGTAAACTTGTACAAAAAAGTTGTAGGCATATTTAAACAATAAACTATTTTGCGTATTATGGTTATAGGGAGAAAATATTGCACTGTGCTTTTTGTGTGCATCCGTGCTTTTTAAAGTTGTCATTTTATCACTGTAAGTGGTGAACTAGCAGTGGTGAAGTTTATTTAGGTTCATTAGTTTTATATACAAGTATATTCTCTTACAAATACATTTCTGGAACTGTTAATACTAGTGGCACCATGTGTTGATAAAATTACTGTAAATCAATCTGTGCAAAGTGCAGCACCAATTCAGTGTCAACATTAATTATGAATAATAAGCCTGTCTAAAGCCTCTCTAATGTCCTCAAACAAAAAAACGCTGCTAGAGAGTTTTTCCTTGCCCCTGTTGCTCATTGGGCCTCTTTGTGTTAAGCGCTTTGAGACATGCCTTTTGTAAAAATGCGCTATATAAATAAAATTGAATTGAATTGAATGAATGTCCTAGAAACATGGTAATGTTTTACTCTAAATTACTAATGTGACGATACTTTAAAAAATGAGCCAGATGAACCTAAATATATTGAAAGGAGTTGTAGCACCTTTCAATGTGATTTTTTTGCAGATGTTCTGCTTTCTGTGTGCTAGATGCCTGTCTTTGGCATAGTTCTATACTTGAGCCATAAGCATGGCTTGTGCCTGTATTGAGCCTGGTCTGCATTCCCTTCCCATCAAAGTGTTCATTATCTACATCATTTCAGACCACAGATCACATTTAGATTTTCATGATTGCTCGGTAGATTGCAAGTCTACAATGTGATTTTTTTTTTTTTCTTTGCATTTTCATTCTGGGTTTTTATTTACCATTTAGGCTTCCAAAGGCGCTCTTTTTTACTCAAAGAAATACAAAATTCAATTTCTCTCTCTCTCTCTCTCTCTCTCTCTCTCTCTCTCTCTCTCTCTGAAGGAGATGTTGCGTTCTGTGTGGAGGCACCTGGTGGGGGTTCTAAAGGGAGAGTCCCGTACACTTTGCTATACCTCCAGTCTGTTGCATGCATTAGGATCAGTCACAGTGAGTACTCAATGAGGAATTAAATGCTTAACCACTTACCATAATGTTAAATCTGTCTCAAAAAAAACTCACCTCATAGGAAATGAAGTCGGAAACCAAGAAGTGTGTGTGTGTGTGTGTGTGTGTGTGTGTGTGTGTGTGATGCACAGGTGTTGTGCTGTGTGGACAAGCAGGGAATATTGTCCTGGCCCAATCCCAGCCCAGAGACGGTACTGTTCTTCAGTGGGCGTGTGGAGATGCCTCATGAAAGCCAGGATGACCTCAGAGATGACCTGTCAATCAACTCTTATTGCCGGATGGAAGGAGAGGAGGACCGAGAGGAAGTAGGCCGTTTTTGTGGTCACATGACTGTCAAATGAGATGGTCAGAATCCATAGAATTTAAGCTTGAATTATTTTTAATTTATTACCACAACAGGTAACATGTTTGTGCCTCCTCTGCCATAGGTCCAGGAAGGAGAGGCTCTGCTGAGTCTTCCCATGGGTGACTGCTCAGCCCTGCTCATGTCTGCAGAGCAGGAGCCCAGCGAGACCTCCCACGACACGGCTCGCTCCTCTGAGACGCAAAGGCTCCGCCGTGGCCCTCAGACCGCGCGCACTAAACACCCATCTGGCTCTAATGTTAGCTTCAGCCATGACACAGAAGGTGGCGAAGATGAGCCGTCTCAGGTATGTCCTTCGTTCTGATGCCGGACACACTAATGCTCACAATGCTACCTCTGTGGTATTACTTTTCTGCTATTACCAATTTTTCTGTATATTATAAATCTCTCTGTACATTATACATCTGTATTTGCAGATGTTTCTGTGTTGGAGTAGTATAATAAAACAGTGGGAGGAATAGTAGTATCACTAATTAATTAACCACTAACGCCATTATTAGCGCCATCTATACAATGTTTCTTTGAATATGTGTTAAAAAGTGACACCTTGTATGTTCAGATGTTGAACATACAAGCGGGTTGGGTAGTTGGGTTAGCCCCTTGAGCCGCTGAATTGCCTAAGATTTCTTCCTTTACCGTAAGAAGTAAAAACAAAAAACAATGATGAGGAGCTTTTACTTGCCCCTGTTACTCATTGGTGCTCTTTGAAGTGCGATGAGACATGCCTTTTATAAAATGTGCTATACGTATAAAAATGCACTATAAATTTTATATCAATAAAATTGAATTGATTGCTCTCCTCGCATTTAGCCTTTCCTCTCCTCCCAGCAGCCATGTGCGGGGGATGCTGCTGGGTGCTGTGAGGCAGAGGACTTTGTTTGTGACTACCACCTGGAGATGCTCAGTCTGTCCCAAGACCAGCAGAACCCTGTCAGTATTCAGTTTGATGACTCCGGCTGGCAGGGCCACCTCCCCTCCCTTAAGCCCCTGGGGCTGAACATCATGCTCAACCTGTGCAACGCCAGCGTGACCCAGCTGCTGTGTCGCTTCTCGGACCACCTGTCCAACCTGGCGCTGCAGGAGAGCCACGGCGCTGTCCTCCCCCTGCACGTGCCCTGGGGCCTGTGTGAGCTCTCACGACTCATAGGTGAGAAATGGCAGAGGACTGGTAGAGTGCCTGAATGTGTTTGCAAAAACCTGGAAATGGTTTGAAGGTTGAAGGTTCACATTTATATTCGCCATAGGGGTCTTTAAACGTTTAAACCATGACTCCGTCTAACCAGCTAAGGAGAACATGATGGGCACAGAGCCTTTTAATCCAAGTGAAAAAAATGATTACTTTTGCTAAACTTTTTTTTTTTTTAACTCCAGATTAAACAAGCTACATATATCATAGATCATTGTGAGCAATACAGTTTTTGTGAGCAATACAGTTTATGTTTAGCTTGGGATAGTTCAAAGAGCCCAATATTGAATTGAGAGTATCACAATGACTGACTTCCTACAGTTTGCAGTCTTCGTTGTGTGGTTAAGACAGCGTGGGTAGTATGTAGTAAACTGTGCTGTTGAACTTCAGGTTTCACTCCTGGGGCAAGAGAGCTGTTTAAGCAGGAGAATCATCTGGCGTTGTATCAGTTGCCATCCGGAGTGAAGAACCAGGAGTCTGCTCCCCGTCGCTCCCACCAAATCAATAAACGCCAGCCTCCCATCAGCCACCTCATCAGCCTTCTTGTGCGGGATAGCACAACCAGTAAGAAGCCTCTTTGGTTTTCAATTTCATTTTTCAATTAACAAAAAATCTTCTGTAATAGATAAATGAATGTCTAATCATCTATTGTGTTTTTTTCTGTGAAACTAAATACATCTAGTTTGATTGTCACTTTTAAAGCATGTTTTCTTTTCATTTAGATAATGTCCAGATGCTGTCTCATGGCTCAGCAGATCTTATCCTGGAGTCCTGCACGGACTTCTGGGATGGCTCTGACATCTATCCCCTCTCCGGCTCTGACAGGTCTGAAACCGTTCTACATTCACTCACAAACACATTATAATAACTAAAAAGCAATTATACTCAATTGCCTGTCCTGTTTTCAGTTGGCATAATAAAGACAAGTTAAAATTTAATTCCATCTTCATGATTGACATGACATGAAACTGACTTACAGCCTGGGGTTCAGATGGGGATAAAAGCTTAGGAACTACTACTACCCAGAGATTCAGTTACATATGCCCTTTGGCAGTCTGTCTGCAGTGGCATTTTTTAAATTAAATCATTTTTGTTTTTCCCTTCGCAGAAAGAAGGTTTTGGATTTTTATCAGCGTGCCTGCCTATCGGGTTACTGCTCTGCATTTGCCTATAAGCCCATGCAGGTCACCCTCTCGTCTCAGTTGAATGGGAAGTGTGTAGAACTTGCCCCAGGCCCGACTATGTTTTCTGGGCTGGAGTTACCTGGCACAACCCCTATCAAGCATAGTGGAAGCCGGCGCAATAGTTGGAGTTCTGATGGTGAGTCAAAAGTGATGGGAGTGTGGTGAAGCCATGTTACAGAAATGCATGCAAGTTCTAATAAAGCAACAGGGAGAGGTCTCACATGTCCTTATTGATAATTTCTTTAGGCACTTTTGCCTTCACTTTTCACGAATGATGTTTGGTCCACAATACATAGCAAATATGCAACAACAGGTTCCAACACTACAAACTAATATATCACCTGTAAACACCAATAACTGTGAGGCTCTTTTACTGTTTTCTCTATTTTTTTTTATATGGTTTTAATCTCTAAAGCACATTGAGTCATCGCTGTGTAAAAAATGCGCTCTATAAATACACTGCGTTCCAAATTATTATGCAAATCATATTTTTGTTAGATTTTCCAAATTTCCTATATGAATTGCAGTCATTGTAATTTTCCAGTTTGTAATAACCTGCTAATGCTTATAATTTTACAAATGACCATTTTTTGTCCTTTATAAAAATGAAAAGTTTGGAAACTCTGTTGTGGATAATAATTTGGAACGTGCATTTGAGTGCATTTTGAATGTTTTATTTTAAAAAAATATACTGTTATCGTTGGGCAGTTTGTTCAAAAACCTTTCAATTGCACTCTAATAGTTGATGACTGGAAAATTACAATGACTGCAATTCATATATGTAATTTGGAAAATCTAAGAAAAATATGATTTGCATAATAATTTGGAACGCAGTGTAAACTGTCTTGCCTAGGGCAATCACAACTCAATCCTGCATTAAAACACAAAGCACTCCCATTCAGCCTTGCTAGTTCTTGTATTGTAAACTATTCTATTCTGAGGTATTCTCCCTATTGGCCATGTTTCAGAGGGCATTTGCGAAGGTCTGGAACGAGAGGACTGTGTCCAGGCCTTGAGTGGTCAGATCTTCATGGGCATGGTGTCATCACAGTTCCAGGCACGCTTGGACACAGTTCGACTGATTGATGCACTGGTAACCGCTTGCATCCGTTTTGTCTACTTCTCCATGGAAGACGAACTACGCAGCAAGGTACAGTAAACCATCTTTGTACTGCATTGAGTCAAGTTCCTACACTGCATTGTTCAAGGAGAAAACTGTCTGTTCAGCGGCAGTGTTTTTTGAAAGAAAGGTTGAAAATCAGGTTACTAAGCAGCAGTGGAAATGAGAGAAGAAAATAATTTATATTTGAGTTTTGCAGTGACTTGCAGTTAGGGCTAAGTCAGGTTGTCGCCTCCGTGCAGATCTCAATGGATGAAGGTTTTCTGTCTGGTACCTTAAAGTGAATTGATTGTACTTTTATGGAAAATTCTCATTTATATGGTAGCCCAATATTCTTTTGAATTAAATGTGACAAACATGATCTCATGCTTTAATTTATAGCAATGATGTAAAAAATGGCAAATTTCTACTCAAATCTGATTTTTTAGAAAATAATCTCTTTAATTTCACAGCACCTTTAGATATCAAACCATCAGAGACAACTGTAATCACTTGGCTAACGTTACAATATCTTAATGCCTTTCCATTTGTTATTATTGTGGGTATGTTCCCTTGTGCATAGGTATTTGCTGAGAAGATGGGTCTGGAGACCGGATGGAACTGCCACATTTCCCTGACACCCAATGGGGACGGGCAGTGTGATGGAGCCCCCTCTAGTCCCAGTCATGCTGGCTCGCTGCATGATGACCATTTGCAAGGTAGGTGTCTTTGGTCTGCTTGCTTTCTCTTGCGCAAAAAGGTTGTCAATGTAGTACATCAGAATGTCCACCTCAATCCTGTCAGATCCACCTTATGTATGTATCTCTAGTGGTAAGATGTATCGGTACTGTATCTCTAGTGGTAAGAATAGTGGTTTGCATATATTGAATATATTATCTATCATAGTTTATGTTGTTTATGTGCACTTTTATAGTTTGTTCTATCCTGTATTGTCTGTCTAATGTACGCAATGTCGATTCCTTTGTATGGCTAGCACATGTAAAGAAATTGGCAATAAAACTGACTTTGACTAGTGCAAGGGAGTTTGCATCTCTGATATGGGCAGCCAGAGCCATATATCATAGAAAACTGCCCTCAAAACTGCCCACAAAAACACTGCCCTCAGTGACCCCTGTATTTTAGATGAGGTTACTTTATTTTTTTATTTTTATTTTATTTGTTTATTTAACAGGGACCATGCACAGAACAATTCCTGCACCAGAGTTAGCTATACAGCTAATTTACATCTGTGGTCCCTGGGCAGGAGGCAGTAAGACATTAAACAAAACATATACACGAACAAACAATGAACGTATAGACATTACACACCCTACTGTTACCATAACAAATAACTACACAGTAAAAACAACAACATCAGATTAAGACAGCCTCATACTAAGACATAGCAACACAACATAGACAACAGCAACTTTACACAGATATTTTGACATAAGAGCAATACACATCAAGTACAAGGGACACATATGACAACACATAGGACAGCATCCATTGACTAATGATTGCATCTTTGATTAGCCTTTAGCTATGTGTTCAGGGAGCTTGTACTTCCCCTAATATGTACTGGGATTGAATTTCCATTTTTCCACTGCTCTGACAGAGAAAACTGACTGGCCAAATGATGTCTTCCTGTAAACCGCACAGCAATCACCTCTGACAGAGGACCTAGAGACCCTTATTTTATCTCTGCAATGTGATATTGCTTGAGAGGTGGTGACGCAAGATCATGAATACGTTTATACAACAAGCACATATCAGCAAAACAAATAAAACTTTCAAAAGTCAGTATATTGTATTTTGTTATAATGGCACAATGATGGTAATGTCTTGGTTTTTTGTCAATAACTTTTATAGCCATTTTGTAGAGGGTGGCTAGAGGTTGTAAAGTAGTCACACCTGCAGGGGACCAACTTGTAGAGCAGTATGACAGATGTGCATAAAATCATGGAGTGTAAGAACAGTTTAGCAGCCGGGGGTGGCAATTGGTGCCTAATATGTCAAAAGTTAGCTAAGCTAGCTCTGACACTTTTGGATATTGTCTTTGTGCTTTTTAAAATCAATGATTACACCCAAATATTTGAAGTTATCAACAGTATTTATTATCTCTCCCTTAACCAGCATAGTAGGTTGCTGTTTTATAGCATATCCTTTGATGGAGAAATACATGGCTACTGTTTTACTCACATTAAGAGTAAGACCGCTATAAGTCAACCAGTCTGACACTTTATTTAAAGCTGAAGTGAGTTTTAGTGCAGCTTGTTCTCTGGTGTTAGCATGTACATATATAACAGTATCATCTGCATACATCTGAATGTGAGCTTCTGGGCAAATCGACCCTCGACCACCACATGCTGGAGGGGATTTACTTCTAAGTCTTAATCCCCAGGAGCTTGGTTGACCTCTAATCCAAGGTCGCATATAGTGCTCAGTTGTATCGTAGAAGAATCATTGTGTGCAGAGACCTAGAGCTGGCTTTGCTCTGCAGAGGAGGCAGCATCAAGGCCAGTGATGCTGTTATGCTGTTAAGGCTCTGCAATGCTTTCCTTAAAGAAGGGCTGAGCAACGTTCTGTTTTTTTCTCTCACAAGCTCCCTCTGAAGACCGCACTGCATTTTATTGGAGGCGGTCTGCGCTGCTGAACATTGCAAGTGCTGTATCTACCGCAATAGGCCACGGTGGCGCATTCTACACCATTTGTTCGCCATGACTCATTTTAGCATCCTAAACAGTATGAAATGGATTAATTAAATGAAAAATGTTGCATAGTGGGCCTTTAAATTGCCAGCAGTGAATTCCTTCTCCACTTTGTCCTGGTAATGGAGCTTGGCCAGCCGGGGTTTCCTTTACAGTTCTAATGTCATGTGAATGTCAGTGTGGAATGCTGCTTCCTTGCAATCAATGTTTCAATCAATGTTTCAGATCCTTTGTAACCCAAGGCTTGTTGTGTGGGTACCGCTTGAACTGTTTAGTTGCATTTACAGAATCCACAATATGATAAATTAGATCTTTCCCCTTGTCTAAGGAGAACTGCCTGTATACATTGCCTTAATTTATAATATTTTCTCTGGTGCAGATTGTCTTGCTTATCAGTATGACTGGCACCAGCCTATTATGTTCAGTCTTAATGTACACCTTTCATTATTCATGACAAATCACAGGCTAATTTGTTATATATAGACTAATCTAATGTGATGTAGAAATATTAAATAAATGCATTATTTACAAATGTTAAAATATATAACTGAACTAGTAGAGGAGAATTTAATAAAAGAAGCATCAGTAATACTAGTGAGCAAGATTACAGTTTACATGTAATTGCAGAAAGTGGCCAAAAGGAGGTAGTATAATTGACTTTTGTCTACAATCTAAAGACCTGCTGCACCTACTCATTTTTTCAGCTGTATTACAATTAGAGTCTCTTAAAAAAATCCTACAGGAACTGCTTGTCTGCTCATTTAAGATGATTTCAGATGTTACAAATGTTGGTGTAAGATTCCTTTGTTTTAAAGACTCCCGTGACGAGGCTGAGGGGCCATTATTACCAGAAGATGAAGGTCACTCTGACCTCACAAGTTTCCAGCCAACTGATAGTGACGTGCCCAGTTTTCTGGAGGATTGCAATCGAGTATGTCTGTCTTTTCTTTCTTTTTTGAGCTTTTATTCTGCCGACTGTACGATTTCACAAAGCAAGAAGACCCTCTCTGGTCAAAAGATTAAACACAACTTCTGTGATTCAGTTTGTAAATTGATGTTTTCATTTGAATCAACAGCCAGAAATGCAGATTGTTTTTTTGTGACTATCGTCTTACTCCTGTTCTTTCTCAAGGCCAAACTTCCTCGTGGGATTCACCAAGTGCGTCCTCATCTGAAAAACATTGACAATGTGCCTCTGCTCGTTCCACTTTTCACAGACTGCACTCCTGAAAGTCAGTGTCAATTTAATATCTTTTTCCGTTTGTTTGTTTCCTAAGTCTCAGGGGCTAAGACTGTGTTCTTGTGTTTAATGCAGCAATGTGTGAGATGATGAAGATCATGCAGGAGAATAGGGAGGTCACATGTTGCCTTGGGAGTTCTGCTAATTTTCGCAATAGTTGCTTGTTCCTTCAGAGTGATCTAAGGTAAGAATCAGGTTTTTTTTATCTCAAGGAAATATTGGACCCAAAACAATATACATTTCACTGACAGTAAGTTTAGGCCACACCAGTAAAATTAGTTGGTTCTCGGATTCGCCGCTTGAAAAAAAAAATGCAAAATGAAATAAAAATAAAATTGAATTCGAACTCACCCGAACATCAAAAACACTGTGGCTGATGGCTATACTGAAAACAGCATGCTGCATTCACGTGACGTCGAAACCCAATCAAATCGCCCCTTTCATTTTCACTTTCACGGAGAGAGCAAGAGACGAGACATGATATGAGGAAAGATGCCGGTGGACTGCTAGGCCAGTGTTTGCAATTATTAGAATATTTGATCAGAAGAGAAACACATCTGACAAGTGCATTGAAATTAAAGAGGATGAGAACTTTGCACAGTTGTACTCACGGTGCCAAGAGCAGTCTGCCAACCCGTGCATTGTAGATGTTCAATTGACTAGTTCAATCGTTATTGGTTTGCCTGATAAGACATGCAAAAAAAGAGCCCTGCTAACAAGGACGATAGCCTACATGACAAATGTAGGCATATGGGTTTACTCTCTGTTTTTTTTTTTTAATAATATTATTTTCTGGGTAGCATGCCTCTTGAGCAGGGCTGCCGATGGTGAGAGTGAGACATGCGTATGACTGCCCTCTCATGCCCTCGCACAGGCTACATTTTTTTTTTTTTAATTTCGCGCTTGCTCCATGTTTTTCCTGAAAAAATCACAGACTAATTTTATTGGTGTGGCCTTAGTTTAAAATAGTCAGAAGCTTTGCAAGTAGTATTTGCAGAGGTGACCGGACACTAAATGAGGATTGACCATTCTCTGGAACAAAACTATTATTAGAACCTATTAAGAAATTATTGTTAGAACAGATTGTCACAGGCAAATGCATCTGTGCCTAAAAATCACCCAATGCATGTTAATAAAATATTTGTTAATGATTTCAGTGTGAACATTTCTTCTTTAATTAGTTTCTTAACGTTACATAAACCCTGTGTCAAATAAATTAGATGAGTAGCCAAATAAATTCTCAGTGCATATGTAGTGTTCCCTCTCCACTATTTCTCAGTATATTTTTGGAACTCCTAACCACTGGGTTAAATATTTAACCACTGAGGATATATTTTACAGTAAGTGTCTCTGCTGACTGATTCTGGACTGTCTTTCAGCATCGCTCTGGACCCCCTTTATCCCTCTCGCTGCTCATGGGAAACATTTGGTTATGCCACGGGCTGCAGTGTGAACGACACTGCTGAAGACCTCACCCCCTACAGTCTGTCAGGCCAGCTCAACTCATTGGGCTGCTCAGTCACCTTCCACCAGGGGGAGAGCGTCAGCATGGTGAAGCTCATTGAGCAGGTGAAGGATGGTTACATAAGACACATTTCGCTGCATTAGGGGGTATACTGAAGATAAAGTAGATGACTGTCGGATGTATTGTGTACATGATAACTACTCTAACTGTTTTGGCCCGCACAGATAGCCATTTGTAGAGCATCATTACTTCATTACTTAAGTTAAAATGTCTTTAAATATCTATATTTTTGTCTTTTTTTTACTTTATTTTATTGTTAGGCTCAAATGGAAAATTATTCCGTTACCTTTGATGGAGTAGAACAGTTTGTCTTGTCAAAAACATGGCAACGGGATTGTAGTCTATTGTAGTTGACAGAGGGCACAATTTAGCGAAAATTACCATTTAAATGCACAGCCAGTGGCGACGCATGGTTGTTTTGGCTGGGGAAGCCCAATGCCATAAGTTTCACGATAGCGGGTGTAGCCTGTAGCCACATAGGCTGGTTATGGGTTCTAGTTTAAAATCAGTCTAGATTTCTGTTTTGTAAAATCCTGAAGACGTTTACTGTAGCCTATAAAAAATAAAGCGTGCTTCAAAAACAATACAGGCAATATAGGCGAATAAAAATATATATATACCCAAACAAATATTGCAGTGCATGCAGGGAAACATTCAGGCTAGCTTTTTGAGCCGAGCAGCTAGCTGTCAGCTAGTTTTAGTAGTACCGAGCAGAGTATGATCAAACTTCCGTGGTGGTTTTCTTTGCATAATTTACATTTTTCTTTTACAAGAAGCCGCTACTGTAATGGCAACTTTAAGTCGTTCTGCAAGAAATAGTCTACGTCCTCTATTATTACCTCACTGACTATGACTGTCAATTATACAGTCATAATTAAACTTGTAAAAGTGCACTTAAACAAGTGTTAATTTTAAATAAATTACATTTTAATATATTTTATTAACAACAGAATAAAGTACAATGCTCCGTTCATCCATTCTGTGTCTTTCTAAGCTACTGAAAAAACTGAAAAGATGGTGTATTGTTTGTCCCTAGGCAAGACACACTACATATGGGATAAGGAAATGCTTCCTGTTCCTGTTGCAATGCCAGCTGACTCTGGTTATCATTCAGGTGCGTCACGTCAAGTGTGTAGTCAGTTATCAATACTAGTGGAATGTGTTGTGATTTTGCCTTCCAAAAGCAACATTTATAGTGTTTGGTTATGTTTGTATATCTGATAGTTGCTAATATATTAGCCTGGCTTGCCAATGTTGGCTTGAATCCATTAGAACATGGTGTTCAACCCATACGATTATTACAGTATAAAACTGACAACTGCAGTAGGTAATTATTATAACTAGATTATGTATTTTGTAATTATTTATCATTATAGTTTTTGGCGTGTCTGACCCAACTGCCTCCTCCCATGAATATCACTGATATTCTCTGGCTGTCATGTTTCTGCTATCCACTACTCAGGTAACACACAAGGTCCTGGGATACCTGTGATGACAAACCTTTAATAGCCTGCATCCCATGATTTAAAATGTTTAACTAAAATTTTGTTTTTGTTGTCAGCTAAAGTCTAGTTTATGTTTAGGCTTAAAATGCTTTTACTGGGTGCACTGTGGTTCGAGTTCATCCCTAGGTCATTTCCCAATTCTTCCCTATACTGAATATTTTGCTAAATACTTGTTTTTGCAGTGTCTCCTTCCTTGGTAAACCACCAGACAGTTCTGTGATGACTGTTGCCACCGGTAAAAACTTGGATGCCATTCCAAGAAAGGTATGTATTTGGGTCTATATGTAATTTAAACTTTATTTAGTAATAAGGCATGTGTTTGAGAGTCAAATGTATTCGGCGTCTTGTGCCTCTTCTGCAAACTTGTAGACCCAACAGTACTTCCTGGGATGTTTCCTCCTAAAATTTGGGCTGACTATGGTCACCTACCTTCTGGGACTGGGGTTCTCCTTACAAGAGGTGTGCTCCGTCGCTGCTAACTTCTCCAGAGTGGATGGCAACATCAGCTGTTCACACATATTTGCTGTCAGGTGCGTCTTTTTCTCACCTAAAATGGCTCATCCCAAAGTACAAGGTTTCCTTGATTACACCGTTTGTTATCCAGTATGCTCACAAAAAAATCTTTTATCTTAGCTCATCTCTGGATACACCCGACTGGTTTAACGAATTATCAAATGGTCTGCTGCTTGTGCAGAAGGTCATGGCTGGATTCTTGGCCTTGCACACAGGTAAAGTTGCCAGATAGAATTGGAGTATTTCATTTAATATTTCTTCATTATATATAGAAATGTCTTGACCCAATTGCGTTTTTCTTTCCCCCCCCATAGTGATTATTTCTTTGAGCTATGTGCATCGTTCCCAGCCTCTGTGGAAGAAAAACCCCTTCAGTAACACATGGTGGTGCCTGACTGTCCCTGTTGTGTGAGTGTTTCCCAGTCCTGCTGTGGAAGATAAAACAATATCTTGTTTGGTTGTACTGCTCTTCCACTCCTGTTAGCTTTTGTTTTACATTGAAATCCAGAACAAACACAATATACATTTCACTGAACAATCAAATGATGCAACCAGTTTTGCTTTTGTGTTCACACTGAATTCTTGCAATAATAGTCATTAGCTCTATCTGTGAGTCAGAAAAAAACTACTGTAGCAATTTCATAGCAGACCAACACAAGATACAAGTACAGTGTGTATAGGAGACTGTCAAAAGCAAGGTTTTTGAAGTATATTTCTTAGTTGTTTTTGCCTGTTTACTTTGCATACAGGTTAGTAGAGAGAAAGAAGGAGATCTAGTGGGATTAGGAAGTTTCTTCTTAGGCATTTGGACTCAAATGGTGTTCTGGTGTTGTCACATGGGTCATGAGTCTCAGGGTTGATTGGGGTATTTTCAGCTTCTTTTGAAGGGTGGGAATTGGTAGATGGGGCACAACATCTCAGTGAATCAGAGGAAGGAGTGTAGCTACAGTAAGGACCCACTAGTTTTTGGCTGTTAATGATGGACTGACTGAACTTCCAGGCTGCTGGGTCAGGTGCTCCAAGCCACGGTGGACTTCCAGCTGTGGCAGGACCGGAGTGCAAACCTCAGATTCTCTCTCGGTCACATCCCCCTCATGGTTTGGCTCGTGGGCTTCCTTTCCACCATACTAGTGGTCCTGGTGAATGAAGTTGTCAAACTACATGAAATCAGGTGAACTATTAAGAAGTTTACATTTCATTGCCAGTGTGAAGTGAGTGCATCGTTTGACCGCTGTTAAACAAGGAAAATTATTCTAATACAGGATTGTCTTTGTTTTAGGGTGCGAGTACGTTACCAGAAGAGGCAAAAGCTACAGTTTGAGACCAAATTAGGCATGAACTCCCCTTTTTAGATCATAATAATACGTTTTTAAAACCAAGACTGGAACTGGACTCATTGGACACAGCCCTGACGAGACGGAGGGACAGAGGTCTGCATTTTTCAACATTTGAAAGGACAGGTGTCTGTATGTAGATCCAGCCTGGTCAGATCCACAATGATGCACCATTACTCCTTACGACAACAACACTTACTCCTGATTTTGTCTGCGCGCATTCCTTTTTTTTCCTTCAGAAAATTGGAAGAGGTTGGTGAGTCCAATAGGTCTTATGTAAAGTGACAAAGGGAATTATGGAGAAACTATTTTGTATGTTTATTGACTGATTGCGAGGTTGGGCATCTTTCTCTCTCTCTCTCACACACACACACACACACACACACACACACACACACACACA
>JAGFZM010000024.1:2401047-2620708 GCA_017657215.1 Limnothrissa miodon
GATCCGCCGCCTTGAACGACTAGACCACCTCGCTGAAAAGTTCAGGCAGAAAGCTTCTACCCATGAAGCCTGGTCTGAAGGTAATCGACAGCACATGTGTCATGCTAAAAACTACCAGTGCCAGCACAGTTTGGGCGGTGGTGTAGTGGAACTCGGCTAGCATGGTTGTAGCCTTGAAATTGTGGGTTCCATTCCTGGTTGCCACTGTTGTGCCCTTGAGCAAGGCACGTCTAAAACGTCTCTGACTGTCCCCAAAGTTGCTCTAGGGTTGCTCTAGACTGACCCTAAACTAATTAATGGTTGACAAAACGTAAGTCGCTTTGGGGTAAGGCATTAATGTAAATATAGTTTATGTACTAATAATACTTTATGTCATGCCACAGGTAAAGACATATTGCTCACTCAGAGAGACTATGAATGTGCATCTCTGACTGAGCTGCGAGCCCTTTTGAAGAAGCACGAGTCTTTTGAGAGTGACCTGGCTGCTCATCAAGACCGGGTGGAACAGATTGCTGCCATTGCCCAGGAGCTCAAGTAAGCACAGCACTATCCCAAAATCTTTGTTGTCTTATGAGTAGTAGTGTGACATGGATATGTGTCCAATAAGTCTACTGACAAATCAGTACCTATTTCGTAAATCATTGCCCAAATGCTTCCAGCACCTTAATTAAAAAAAACTGAAAATGAAGGAGGAAGGAACCAGAGAGGACTATGAAATGGTCTCAAACTCAGTATATGTTCTGCAGTGTATACAGTAGTCTTTATTTGGAGACTTCATACAGATTTCATAGTTTCATTGTTTCATTACATAGTTGCATAGTGGATACAAGTGTCAGTTCTTAACACCTTCCTAAAGTGTTATATATTTATATATTGCAGTTCTATCTGTTTTGACTCTGATATTGATTGATATTGGTGGTGGTGTATACGGATACAAAAACAGACTAGTCCAAATCTGTCAGGATACTGAGGTCACCTTCCGTGGCTCTGGCTCGGTTGCCGCGGGGTGATAAATGATCACTGGTGGAGGGGGTGGGAGGATTTCACAGCACTCCAGGTATTCACCCACAGGCTTGAGAGGTGACCTTGCAGCTGCAGCACACTTGTTCTAGCCCCACACAAGACTGAGCAGTCTGACTGTGGCTCGTAAACGGATTCCCGTGTCCGTGTCTCCCTCTGGTGTCTTACAGTATGTGTCCCCCCCCCCCCTTGAGCTCAGTGTATGTGTCAGCGAGATCAACTCCACTGAACGGCCCAAGTTAAAGGGCCAACGAGGACTAAGTTAAAGGTCAAGGATTTTGTCATGAGAGACAACAGAAGTATGGAAAAGTGGGGGGAGCAAGAGGTTGGGTTTATTTAGGGGTATGTATTTGTTAGCCAGCCATCCACCACATGCTGTTAGCAATACAATACCTAGCCAGGATTCCCCACTAAGTTGACCTCTGTGATTCGATGCATGCGAGCACGCACAAAGGAACAGGGAGGGGCATAGAGGTGACACTATCACTCTCCATATATCACTGCCACTCTCAAATTGGTTGTTTTAATGCCGTATCCTCTTGATAATACGATGAGATGAGAAGAACAATTTTAAGGGTGAAGTACATATGTAGTACGTAGTACGTATTTATATTGTTGTGCTGGCAGTTGAACTTTGAACATGAGGTGACTGTTTCTAGGAAAGAAAAAAAACAAAAACTAGAAAAGTAGGTGGGAGGTCACGTCTAGTGCTGGCATGGATTGCTTGCAGCTCCTGTACTGCTTTCCAAGAACTCTGCATCCTTAATGCCTTCACTGTTGACCAGTTGATTGTGTATAAAATAAAATACAGTATGTCAATAGAACACTTTAATTCTACTCAAGTGATCTACTAGAGCTCACCCAGACAATTATTCCCAAGTGAATCCATAATCATAAAGAAAGTGTGAACTTTCTTAGCTTCTCCTAATTAATATTTGGCCCTAACAAGGATAAGACTTTTATAGATGCAGGCATAACTTGTAGTTTTGCTGTCAATGCCATTTTGAGGTAAACTTCTATAAATATTCAAGTTAAAATAAATGCGAGCAGCCACACACTCATGTATACAGAGCTTCTTCCAACAACGTGCACACGTCACCTACCAGAGTTATAGTGAATGCTTAATATTCACTACAGTATAACAAAAGCAAAAGACAACATGAAAAATATAAGTATGCAATCCAGCCATGCAATGTATAATTAATATTTCCTGCTTTTGTTTTTGTGTTTTCTATAGTGAGCTTGACTATCATGATTCTGCAACCATTAATGAGCGCTGCCAGAAGATATGCGACTCATGGGATCAGCTTGGTACTCTTACTCAGAAGAGGCGGGAGGCCCTGGAGGTATGCTCAGAACATTGCTGACAAAGTGAGCAAGACTACTTCAGGTGGACAATATCAGCAAGACTTCGAGATAATGGGAAAAGCTCCCGTGTTTTGAATGCATTCCTGCTCATGCATAGGACATGCTGACTGATGTTGAGTGATTAGTGATGATGATGATCAATACTGATCAATGTCTCTGTTCAAATGTTGTTTGTATTGGTTACATAATCTTGGCCAAAACAAGAATTCTGACTAATGATGGTTTCTAATAATCTATTGTCTGCCTTATGTATTTTGACAGAGAACAGAGAAGCTGCTTGAAACTATTGATCAGCTGTTTCTTGAGTTTGCCAAGAGGTCTGCACCTTTTAACAACTGGTTGGAGGGTGCCATAGAGGACTTGCAGGACATGTTCATGGTGCACAGTGTGGATGAGATTCAGGTAGAGCTGCTCTCCTAAGTATAGTATACAGTATATACTGTAAGTATGCTATACTATACTTTTTAGAATCCTGAAATTTGTGTAATGAATCCCCATTGTGGGCTGCCTGATAAAGCAACAGGGGGCAGTCAAGGGTCATGTGTTTTACTCAAGGGCAATTTAGACACTTGCTTAGTTGGCAAACGTTTGGTTAAAAACCCAAAGCCCTAATCAGACTCTTTTTTTTAACACCCTTGTGCTCTGCCAGCTGTGGAAAGAATCTTAAATAAATCAGTTATTGAGACATGGATTAAGTTCAGTGAGAATAACTTGAATCACTTTGATGTGAGTTATAGCGAATGTCTAATGTAACAAGATGTTGTGATGTGTTTGCTTGTTGTCAACAAAAAAAAGCTTGTGCTTTTGTCCAGAATTTGATCACCGCCCATGATCAGTTCAAGGCAACTCTACCTGAGGCTGATGGTGAGCGCCAGGCCATACTGGGCATTTACACTGAAGTTCAGAAGATTGCCCAAAGCTATGGCATCTCACCCAATCTAGCCAGTCCATACAGCAACATCACCCCAGCTGAGTTGGGGTTGAAATGGGACAAGGTACTATTTACTCTTCTGTTTGTGTTCCATTGTTTAATAGAAGTATGAAGTTAAGTCATTATACCAAAACTATAAGTATAATAAGTGTGGTTATTGGTGGGTATACCCACTGCTGTGGTTTAGCCACATGCTTGGTTTTTACCCCTTGAACAGATGGAAATATCTGTTCAATCATATCTGTATGGAATACCTTTTAAAGGCCCACTAAGCAACATTTTTCAGTTAATCCGTTTCATACTGTTTAGGATGCTAACATGAGTCATTACACGTCGAACGAACGGTGTAGAATGCGCCACTGTGGCCTACAACGGTAGATACAGCATTTGCAATGTTCAACCGCAGCGGTCCGCCTCCAATAGAATGCAGTGCAATACAGTGGTCTTTAGAGGAAGCTCGTGAGAGGAAAAAAACAGAACGTTGCTAGCCCTGCTTTAAAATTCGTTTTTTAAATTCTTTTTGTGGATGATTGGGTTATGAACAGGTGAAAAGGTTAGTTCCTCAACGGGATAGCTCCTTACAAGAGGAGCTAGCTCGTCAGAACTCCAATGAACGACTGAGGCGTCAGTTTGCAGCCCAGGCCAATATCATTGGACCCTGGATTCAGACCAGGATGGAGGTTAGGCTTTATTCACTTATTGACCTCCATTCGCCTTTTAAATGTCATTATCTTTACCTATCCGATGAATATTGTCTATTTACAGTTCCCGCTATTTGTTTTTTCACATGTCAGGAAATTACTCGTAATTCTGTGGACCTTGGAGGAACTCTGGAAGACCAGATGGGTCATTTAAAACACTATGAAACGATGATTATCAACTACAAACCCAACATTGACAAGCTTGAAGGAGATCACCAACATATTCAGGAGTATCTAATTTTTGACAACAAGCATACTAATTATACAATGGAGGTACAGTGTTAATATTTAACTTCTGTTTATGAATTCAAATTTGAAAATGTGAATATATCGTCATGTTGAATGTTCCACCTACATAGCTGGGTACATGGCTATGTGTAGATCAGATACAGAACAGTTGTCAGTAGTAGACAGCAATGACTAGACTATAAATGGTGATTCTTGTTCTTTCTGTTTTTTCATTTATTACTGTTTTCTCTCATTGTAAATTGTTTTTATGCCATTCATAGTCTTTATCCCAGGTTCATTTTTCTCTTACAGTCATTGTTGTTACGGTTAACCCTATAGTGATGAAAACATGCCCTACATGTACATGTGGTTTGCTTCCCTTATGTAGCATATACGTGTGGGCTGGGAACTCCTCCTCACAACCATTGCCAGGACCATAAATGAAGTGGAAACACAAATCCTAACTCGTGATGCCAAGGGCATCAGCCAGCAGCAACTCAATGAGTTCCGGTCATCATTCACTCACTTTGACCGGGTACCGTGGTTCCTATGATTGCACATATGTTAATTCCTATGAATGTGTGTGAATACTGAAAAGATACAGTAAAAATACTGATAAGTCTTAGAAATGCATTTTTTTGGAGCATGATGAATAATGTGGTAGCAGGTTTGGCCATATACAGTTGCAGACCAGCAATGTGCTGAGTGGTCATAAGAGAATGGGGTCATAAGACGGGTGCATTTGTGTGGTGATTTTAGGTACAGAATGTCTTCTGTTCTGTTCAGTATGTCTTCTGTTGGGTGCACTTTTAACAGTCCAATAATTAGGCAATGTTTAATTTAATTATTAGATTATATTGTATACATCAATAGTAGATCACTGTGCTGTTTTTTTTTTTAATAAACTTCCCTCCTTTTCTCTCCCTGCAGAAGAAGAAAGGTGGTATGGAAACAGATGATTTTAGGGCCTGTTTGATCTCTATGGGTTATGATCTGGTAGGTACAGTACAGTGATATCATTTGGAAAGAAAAATATCATGTAATCATTTGTAAAACATTGTAAATCACACAGTAGATATTGACTGAATATTTATATTGCATGGATCATATAACTATTAGCTGTTTTTTATATTAGGAATACTATGCTATTATGTACGAGCAGTTTCATATTCTTTGATGATGTTTTGTCTGTTTCTAGTTTCGTCATAAAAAATATAGATACCAGTAGATACTTCCTCACATTCAGTACACTTTAGTGCTTTATAATCTAAATATATATATCACTTATTAAATACATCTTAAATGCATATGTTACATTTTTGGGTATATATCCTAATCGTGTTCTACTGGTGTTGTGTAGGGAGAAGCTGAGTTTGCACGCATCATGGCGCTGGTAGACCCCAATGGCAAAGGCCTGGTGACTTTCCAGGCTTTTGTGGATTTCATGACGCGGGAGACATCTGAGACAGACACAGCAGAACAAGTCATGGCTTCATTCAAAATTCTCGCTGGAGATAAAGTAAGCTATTTCAATGTCTACGGCCCACTTCGGCATGTATTTTAGAATAAATTATGTAGATTGTATATGATGGTTAATATGCATGGAATGCATTTTTCTTAATGTGATAATATTGTGACTATCACTTTATCTTCACAGCCGTACATTCTTCTGGATGAACTGCGCAGGGAGTTGCCCCCAGAACAGGCGGAGTACTGCATTGTGCGCATGCCACCCTACACAGGACCTGATGGGGTACCTGGGGCACTGGACTATACAGCCTTTTCCAGTGCTCTGTATGGAGAGAGTGACGTTTAATAACTACCTTCACTATGTAGGCCTCTCAAGAAATCAGACCATGCATCAGCATTGTTAGAGATTTTGTTGTTTCTGTCGATGTTCCAGTATTCTCGTCAAGGACATTAAATTTGACTGAAATTCTGAAAAGTTATTTTAAACCCCAATAGTCTAATTAAAAAGAAACTGGTAACATAGTGTCCTTGTTCATTTATTAATTAATTCATTCAATCACTCAACTGGATGTGTTTGCAAATTGTACCCTCCCACATAGCGTGTGTGAACTTGGTGCGCATGCGCACAGTGAGCGATAAAGTGTAGTGCAAGTTACATCAGCTAGTTGTAAGTTTCTGACTCAACTTAACCTCATCTAACTGTCTACTGTACGTGAAGGAATACTTTTTTCACTTAAGATCGGTCTATGTCGACTGAATCCTTTGGTTCAAGTAACTGTCAAAAAAGAAATAAGATCTAAAGTTTTATCCATGGCGCCGACAATTCATCAATGTGCATCAGGTAAAGTTAGCTTAAAGATATTTCTTGATATTGAACTTCTGTTAACAATCAGCTGCACGGTAAGCAAGTAATGTGCACTTAGGCAAAGTCATTGTAGCAAAGTTAGCCTAATCACTATCGGTAACTTGCAAATCAACAAGTACACATGCTCACTTCCATGCGTTGCATGTGTGCATGTTTCTAATTCCCTTCAGTGAAATTAGTATGGCGGGTGATTCGTGCCAAAAATCTTCCGACCGTACACCAACTGAACGTTATACCACCCGCCTAACTGACATGCACGTGAATAATTCGCTTTTCATAAGCAGGCTACCAGGACATATGTGAACTTTGGTGTTCTCCAACATGTGGCAGAATTGGTACAACACGTGCTTATTTTGTGAGAACATGGTGGTACGTGAAGCGTCTTGCACGAACACGAGTGTTGAAACTTAATAATGAAATCTATCCTAAACCATTTTACAACGTAATGGCATGATTAATAAAAATATTCATCAAATGACACCTCTAATCTCAAGATCAAAAAAGAAATCTCACGCCAAGTCTGAAATTAGTTGATTTTTTTTTAAAATTATTATCTGTGTAGTAAACGTAAAAGTAAAGTGGGCGTGTAGCGTTATGTCATATCATATATCAACATATATATTTATAAGATAAAAGTTTAAGATGATATTAACTTAATTCATGTACCTGTAATGTCTATAATACATGATACCAACAAACTTCTCCAGATTCGGAAAAAAAAAACAATTTTGTGTGTGCCATAAACCGAGCTAGAGAGCCATACTTATCTGTAGGCCTATTTTTCTATGAAATTCCAATATTACCATACCTAATGAAAAATGACAATAGGCCAATATTAGAATAGGCTAATAGGCTTTACACATTTCCAAACTCTTGTTTTTCTGATTCAATAATTCCCCGTTAAAAAGCTTTCGCAATGATTTTAAAATGTACATTCGTAAATACAGGTGTCATTATTATTAGGCAATATGCTGCTATTGTTGTTATTGCAACTGATAAGGCTATTCAATGTATGGCATATTATATTTTTTGAGGCTTTAAAACTTGGTCTTGGGCCTTGTATGCCTGATCAGTAATACATTCCTGGTTAGAAAATAACGTTTTCCTACATTAATCAATCTTAGCCATAGGCCTGTTCAGAAAAAAAAAAACAATGAATCAGGTAGAGGAAAGGAGTGGTGACAGTTCTTGACACTGAATTCCCAAAATAAATAGGGATGGACCAGGAGACAGCAGAGGGGTTAAAGTCCATGAAAAATAGGTGGGCAGCTTTTGGAAGGGGTTGAAAGTTTTAAAATATACTTATATTTCTACGACGCCCTACACATACAGAGCACACATCACTTCACCTGTGCTTTCACCATAACCCCCATTCCCCCGATATAAACTGTAAGTGTCCCAACCCCACTCCACCCCAGACTTAACGATGCCTATCCTTAGGTTTTTAGGATGGGCATAGGTCAACACACATACACTCCCTCCATCAGCACGACCCCAAGCACTGGGTTTGCCTGATGAGCTTTGGAGCTGCCCAAGGTTTCTTCCATCTGCCCATTCCTACCACCCCTGGCTGCACCCATGCACAATAGGCTGAGAAACTGAGACAAATTTCAATGCATTATTTACATTCAGTAATTTTATGCATGCAAGCCTACCAGGGCTACCCTAAATAATCAATTGTTCTTTTTATTGGCATAGGAAATGTTGCACGATAACATTGATCATATGTAATAAGTGGTGGATATGACATTGAGTAGGTCTATTGCAAAGTAGGTCTATTATCAGTAGCCTAGTTCTGCTGCATTCTCTGATGAAACCGATTAACATTTTGTTTGAAATCAAACATGCCGACATAATGCAAAACCTCACAAAAATAATGGCTATGCCAAATAAGTCGGTAAGGTGAAGCAGACTACATTGACTTGCATGGCGTAAACAGACTTCCCGGTCATTAAGGTGTTGTCAAGTAGGATGACGTTCAGTCATCAAGTCATGACGTTTGGTCATCAAGTAGGATGATGTTCGGTAGATTTATCGGATGGTTGTATGGTCATCGTTCACGCGCCATAAATTAGAGGCTAAAGTAGGCTACAGCCCGATAACCACCTGTCTATTAACACGTCAACATGTTGAGTAACATTGAAGTGATTGTTAGCACAAGAAACTCTTTCAGCAGAGTCTATGGCTCTGCATGATCTGGGATTAATGGCATAATTGGCAAAGGTGTAGCCTAGAGGAGATTTAACTTGGAAATGTCTGTGATTTCACATAGCAGTCACATACAGAGCTTCGTATGACGTCTACAATAACAAATTATTTATCACATGATGTGTTTCTTGGGTAAGACCCGAGAACACAGACATACCGTGTCTGCCTAAGATGGCAAATAGGCGGAGAAAGATCTTTCATGACGAGGCCTTTCTAGGAACCGTGGTCACGCGAGGCATTGAACGGAACCCCCTCTGCATGCGCTATTAAAAAAATGACAATCACAGAATATTTATTAAAAGGCCTTATTTGTTTGAGCAATGGATGTACATCATAGTCTCCAAACCTTCCTGTCCAGTTAAGGAAATTGCTATGATGGTCTGGCACTCCATTCCAGACAAAATGAACTTTTATTGTTTGCCCAAGCTTCTTTTGAGCTACAGAGGGAAAGTCAACGACTGTGATTCTTTTGCAGACCTTGAACAGCTGCGCACATGTGATAGAAGTGGGTCCATGTCTATCCTTTGGAGGATCAAGTACATGGGCATGCTTTCCACGAAATTTATTTTTTTCGCACCATTTGAACATTTGATTTTGTTTCACTGAGGCTATTTTTCTCAATTTAACATGAATTAATTCATTACATAATATTGTGTATTCTGACTAAATGAATCTCTGCTGCTCTGCTTTAAAACCATCACCTGTAGTAAAAGCCAAAGTACAGTGATGTTAAGGGATTTCAAAGAAGGCGCTGCATGCATGTACTGAAAGGCAAGGGCTCACATTATAGTCAACTAAACAATAAGCATACTATTCTCTGTGAAAAACATGACAGTAGAAAACACCCAGTTTAACTGATCTTATGTGTTGTTGAAGCACATGTCTTTTGAAAGAGTGGATTGGGGATATCCACTCCTATTTTGTATTGTGCTATCTGCTGCCACCTACAGACATTTAATTGGTGAACATGGACAGGATATCGATGTTCAACCACTTTTGCTGTGCACGTGTTTGTTCCTGAGATTCAATTAGCATTCATCAATTAGAGTTATAGTTCTTGTAGTATAATTGACATTTGTGCTACAAAGCTGTGGTCTCACACTAGTGATTTATTTAACACAGAAATGTCTTAAGTGGTATAAGCGGGTTAATGGGCTTGTAGTTGTTCATATTACAATAGTGATTTGAGTATTTGATGCATTGTATTATATTACCATATTACCAACTTGAGTGTGCACATAATAACACAGATTTTATTTTCACCATTCCATATCAATACACTTTTGAATGGTAACTGGTACAGCAGTTAAACTAGCAAACAGCACTGGAATTATTATCTAGCTTATTATGATCAGATTTAACAAAAGCTAAGGGCAGCTAAGGGTTTTTTTGTACGGAACCATGTGTTTATTTTATGCTTTAAACATTCCTGATCTACATGTAGGGGACACCTGCAGCTTATGACATCTCGCTGTTATTCGCCTGGCATCGCCCCTATATCTGGGCACCTTGATGGCTATTATCCTTATTATCTCACATACAGTAGCATTTTGACATGATATTTGACATGAGTGCATCTTTCAGGGTCTGTTGGGTCCTGTCTGGAGAATGAACTCCGCGGTCTACTTCAGAAGAGAATTCTGATCCTTGATGGCGGCATGGGCACAATGATTCAGCAGAGAAATCTGCAGGAGGAGGATTTCAGAGGTCACGAATTGAAAGACCATTCCAAAAGCTTGAAGGGGAATAATGATCTTCTGAGCATCACCCAGCCAAACATAATCTATTCTATACACAAGGTACTGCAAAATGGAGAGTCAGTTACAGACGGGTCATTAAAAAATAATTTTCAAGTGTGTCACTTGATATAATGTACTGTAGCTGTTATGGTTACAGTTTGTTCAAGGATTTTTTTCTGTGTGTGATTTTGTGTATCCATAACATGCCCACTATTGCCAACATTTACGTCATGCCAACCATTAGGCAACATAAAATTACATAACATAACATGAACCTGCTTTACTTTGCTATTTTTTTCTCATCTGTACTGTCATTTACACCTGGCATTTGTTTTCCTTTGGGTCATCAACAGGAATATTTGCTTGCTGGAGCAGACATAATTGAAACAAATACATTCAGCAGTACCAGCATTGCACAAGCAGACTATGGTTTGGAGGATTTGGTAAGGACCTGGCATCACAGAATCCTTTCTAAATAGGAGCAACTTTCCTCCCTGGCTTTTGGCATGTCTTTTAATTTTTTAGTATGTGATTGGCTTGGTGGTCAAACATTAAAACCCATTTACTAGCACGATTTTGCTTTTGCATGAAAGTTTGACTCATGCCCATGGTCAAAGCTTCAGTGCCAGTGTTACACTTTAAGTAGGTATTCTGTATTTAAAAGAAAAAACTAAATCCCTTTGTCATTCGGACTTGCCTGAATACAGGTTTCACTGTAATAGGGTAGGCAGTGATTTTATCTGTACCTAGAGAAATAGTAGTAATTTATCTTGTAGAATGCAAAATTCTGTAGTCACATGTGAATGCATCTTATGAAGGCATATCGACTCAACAAAGCATCTGCAGAGGTGGCCAGGAAGGCAGCAGATGACGTCACTGCTCAGACAGGTCAGTCACCTACTCCCTTTTCCAGCCACACTTAATATGTGCTACTGTATATACACTGCACTACACACACACACACACACACACACACACACACACACACCTACATGATACAATATTTCTATTTATGGCACAATAAAAAGCACTGAATAATCTCATTTGGTCTCTTTTGCATTCTAATACATTTGTATTGTTAAAAAAATGGTTCCTCTCAGGTTCCAAAAGATATGTGGCAGGGGCTATGGGCCCCACCAACAGAACTCTCTCTGTATCGCCATCAGTGGAGCGGCCAGATTACAGGAACATCTGTGAGTATTTGAATCTTAATGCTAGATGACCTTTTTTATTTGCAATCATTTAAATCATGTATGTACATTCGATTATGGTTAAGAAGATAATGCACACAGTTTATGCTAGTCACCAAATGTGTGGGCCTTGGATACAATATTATCCCCTGCATTAGTTTGCTAAATAATTATACATCAGTACCTATGCCCATATAATTTAATGGGATTCTATTAATTTATTCAGCCTTTGATGAGCTTGTGGAAGCTTATACTGAACAGGCCAGGGGACTGTTGGATGGTGGAGTAGATATCTTGCTGGTTGAGACCATCTTTGATACAGCGAATGCAAAGGTAAAAATCATCTGTAGATAAAGCAAATCTCTTGTGATTTGTGTTTTATGTTAAATAACTTTTTAGCATTATATTTACTCACTTTTTAGGCAGCTTTGTTTGCAATCGACAAACTGTTTGAGGAGTATAATGAGCGAAGACCATTATTTGTAAGTATACCATTTTTAGTTTATACCATTTTTTATTTATCAGATGCTGGTATTATTAATCATAAGCCATACATGTAGCATATATTTGAATCCGGTTGCCTCTGTATCTGTAAAGATCTCTGGGACTATTGTGGACAAGAGTGGCCGTACTTTATCAGGTCAGACAGGAGAGGCCTTTGTCATCAGTGTATCACATGCAAAGCCTATGTGGTGAGTAGTTAGCTTACGAATATTAAAATCTGAACTTAAAACATGTTCAATGAAATTCAGGGTAGGGACAAACTGTGTTTAATATTTGCATTGTGTTTTTCAGTATCGGTTTAAACTGTGCCCTTGGGGCGTCTGAAATGAGGCCATTTATTGAAGCTATTGGGAAAATCGCTACCTCTTTCATCATCTGTTATCCAAATGCAGGTATTTGTATGAAGGTGGCTGGACAAGGCTGCTGTATACATGAACTGATATTATCTTCAGTTTTATTTTTCAAGTTTGCATTTAATCAGAAAATGATTTTTGTAAAAAAAAAAAAATATATTAAAGGTATGTCATTAGGATGTGTAGGATGAATTCACCTCAGAAACTGGTGTGAAATATGCAGTGGTTCCAGATCTAGCACCTTGTCCTAAACGTCCTTTTCAAATGAATAACAGAAAGGAGAACTGTATTGCAAGGTTGAAGCCTGTTTACTTCTGTCTAATTGTGTCCACTAGGTCTTCCAAATACATTTGGGGGGTACGATGAAACTCCAGAGTTAACAGCAACCCATTTAAAGGTAAACCTGTTTATCAAAATCCTTAAAAGGCTCATAGAATGTCAAACCACATATACCTCGTTATTGTTGACTTTAGGTAGCATAAGGTATCCAATGGACCATACCAAAACTTCAACACAGTCCCCCGCCTCCTTCCACATGTAAATTGAAAACTAGAGATGACATGGGCTGAAACGGGCGATTCTGAACATAGGCTCGCAGACACGTAAGATCAAAAGGACCTCCTATTTTTGCATGGTCCAATCAAAGATCGTTTAGGGGGATTCGTTTAGTCTCTGGTCTAATCCCTTGTTGTTTCATGAATTTGCCAGGGGGGCAGGAAAGAGGAATCGTTTTGCTTTAGCCCTTTTAAATGAAACTGCAATAAGACGCTCTGCTGTAGAAAATAAAAATTGTTTCTGGGTTTCATATACATAAACTGCACAGACAGAGGTGGCCAGGATGCTGTGAACAGTGGTGAGAGCATTTATTCGTTAGTTGCAAACATTAGGAATCTTGAGCGTGGTACGCCTGGAGGACAGCCAGAACTTTCACCATGGTAGTCATTCCATACTGCCCTCAAAAAACACATTGAGTTACAATATTTAAGCTGTTTCTTCCTTCTAATCATCGTATGTCAGGTGATGTCGGTGGTCAGGTGGTACGGTGATCAATAGCAATCAAATGAACAGAGGGTCACATAAGCATTTGAGTTGTCACATGTTCATGGGCTTGATTAGACAGTGGATTTCATCAGAAGACTTGATTAAAGTCTTGTGTTATGTGAAACAAACATTTAGTGTTTTAGTATACTGTGGAAACATTGTTCATTATACATAATGTAAGTATGTTTTTTATATTACACTACCAGTCCTCCTGGGTCACTTCCAGACGCACAAATTTGCATACGCTATTATTGAGCCTCAAAGAACAATTTCTGATGGTCAAAATTTCTGATGGTTAAAAAGTGTTAGGTATTTTGCATTTATCTTTTTATATTGTTGTATATTTTACAAATGTAAGTATGTTGCCGTATTGCTTTGCCATAATGAGAAGGCAGCTGACTAATATATACTTTATTTTGCAAAACATGCACTGTAGGTCAAATACAATGTCCTTTGTTAAACTGAACATCTTAAAGTTGAGTTGATATGTTTTTGCCATGTTAATGGTCTTTTTATTTGTAGAGGGCTTAAAAATGTCATTTGTATATTAAAATTGTGCAGAGACCCTGTTGAAACATCTAGATCTCTCTTATTGCTCACCCTGTACTTAAACAATGGTTAATACCGGTAGTTAATTTCATAAAATGTTTAAGAACTGACAAAGTTGAGCTTTGTCTTTTGGCTGGATGTTAAGTAAAACACTAGAACTGATTTCTACAGTGTTGTGCACTGGTAACTATCTATTTATGAAAATGTTTCGTAGACTGTGTTGTTGCTAACATCATTATTTCTTGATTGCGTACATAAAGCCAGAGACGATTCAATTGGAGGAAACGCATAAGATATAAAAGCTTCCCATAGAAATGTATTGCAGGCATTTGTAATGTAAAGATAGAGATAGCGTTTTATGTTTTTGTTTATTCATATTTATACTGATAAATTGTTTGGTTTAGGAATTTGCAACTGATGGGCTTGTGAACATCATTGGTGGCTGTTGTGGAACTACGCCTGGCCACATAAGGTAACCATGATCTCATGGATGTCTATGGCTTGATTGAGATACTACTACTTTTTAGGGATGTAAAAAAAGAAAATATCTTTAACCGGTTATCACGCCTCATTAACCGGTAAAAAAAACGGTTAACCTGTTTATTTGTTTTTGTAAATTCAATCTGCCACTCTGAAAATGGGATAGCACTCTGCAGTTAAAAAAAGATGAGTATTCTATTTTTCTGTAAACAAACGAACGTTTTTTGACAGATCAAAATAACCAATTTTTAACCGGTTACAGATCATTTTAACCGGTTATGTTTTTTTTAAACCTTTAACCGGTTAAAAAACGGTTAAAGGTTAACCATTTACATCCCTACTACTTTTATTTGACTTTACATAATGCATTGAAACCAATTAATTTCTTTGAGATGAGAGCATTATGTACCACTACCTGAGCAAGGGGTTTGGAGACAATACAAAAATTTGCTATGATTTCAAGACCAGATTAGTCACGAAGTGCTAATCCATGGAGTAATTATATATGCATTCTAATAAAGGTTGTAGTAAATGAATTTATGATATTTAAATGATTTGCTGGGTTTGTTTCTTTCTCTTGAAAAGGGCGATCGCTGAGGCAGTCAAACACTGTAAACCCAGAACTCCAGCCTCAAATGTTTTTCAAGACTACTTATTGCTGTCAGGTAAGTACAGTATGTCCTTTATGGAAAAAGTGCTAAAAGTTTCTTGGCGTATTGTTGTTGTAAAGAAGTTTTAGTACTATTTTGTTAGATCTTACTCGGAACACTACATGGAGAAATCAAATACTGAAGTACAGGTATGGTAATAGTGCTATAGAACAGTGTTTCTCAAACACTGTGGCACATTGATTTAAGGACTTGATGCTTTGTCCTACATCTGTGTGCACCTCTTTAGATAACTCATGTCCAATGTCACAACCACCTGGCTCACGGTAGCTGGGACATTAAAAGGGAGACCACACTATAGCTCAAAGGTTATATAATAAATACATATTTATTGAATATTAAAATATATAAAGTCAGTAATGTGTAGAAAGAAAAGTGTAATGCAAAGTATGTCTAGGGGTAAATCAAACAAAAGTGTAGAAACGCGACGCGTGCAGGGAGCTGCTGGAAAACCCGCAGGAGAACGGAGAGGCCCTCTCCAGCAGAGCACCGAGACGAGAGACAAGAGAGCAGAGACGCCATTTTCCCAGATGGTCTTATAGGGACGCCCATTACTCCCAACACCAATCTCTGTAAAGGACAAGCAACATAGGACAAAAGGGGCGGGGCCCCAACAGGCATTAGTTTGGCTGCCTTACTGGAAAGGTCCAGCAGGGTCTTAACATTCCCCCTCCTTTAAACAGAGGCCCATGTATACATGATACATGGGGCTCTGTACAACAGAACTGAAACACCCCAACTATGTTACCCAGCAACTGCCATGTGCCACATAACACATTCACACCATCAAATCTATGCAAAAAAAATACATTTAAAAGTCAATACTTTATTTTATATACTTAAGTTCTTAAAACCAACTTTACTATAGCCCACTATTCATAACTGGCATGAACATTCATAAAAGTTCTATTTGTCATAATCTTAAGTAGACTTCAATTACCCCACAATGTGCAAATCGCCACCAAACACGATATCACTAAGGACTGCTGTTACATGTCCAAGCAACCAACCACCACCAAGTGACATATCCAGTTTCAACACCCAACCACCCCTCCCAAACCTCCACTCCAGATCCACCAGCAATCCCGGTAGCTAGGAAAGCATATTTAAGGAACAGACCAGAGGAGAAAGAGAACAAGAGGGACAGAGGGCAAAGATATAGGACATTACTCAGTGACCCAGGAGCGGGACAACGCATCCGCAATTACATTGTCCACACCCCTGATGTGACGAATTTCCAGATGGTAGGGATGTAAAAATAAAGCCCACCGCATGAGTCTCTGATTGGGATTGTGTAGTGTATGCAAATATGTCAGGGGGTTATGGTCGGAATAGACCACTAAGGGCTGTGCGCCACCCCCTAAATAAACATCAAAGTCTTCCAAAGCCCAAATGAGTGCCAAAGCTTCTTTCTCTATAGTAGAGTAGTTTGCTTGGTGTTTGTCAAACTTTCGGGAGAAGTAACAAACCGGACGCTGGATATCAGAGTCATCAGCTTGGAGAAGCACTGCCCGGCCCCCACCTGACTGGCGTCCACCTGAAGTTGGAATGGCTTATCCAGCCGTGGGGCAGCCAGCACAGGTGAGGTGCTGAGGAGTGCCTTGATGTTATCAAATGCTTGTTGACATTCTGCTGTCCAAACAAACTTCACCAGGAGGTTCGTGAGAGGACAAACTACCGTTGAGAAATTACTACAAAAACTTCTATAGTATCCCACCATACCCAGAAATTGCTGAAGATCTTTCTTTGTTGCCGGCGGGGGATACTTATCAATGGCCAAGACCTTCGCTCTGACGGGTCGAACCTGCCCCTGACCCACTATTTTCCCCAGATAGATGACAGTGGCACGCGCAAATGCACATTTTACCAAATTTATTGTTAGCTTAGCTGCTACCAGACGCTCGAACAAGGCTCGAATACGCGCCAAGTGTTCTGGCCAGGTGTTACTCGCCACTACGGCATCATCTAAATACACTGCGCATCCTTCCAGACCAGCAATTACGCGATTCTTCAATCTCTTGAACGTGGCGGGCGCGTTACGTAATCCAAAACTCATGACCCGGTACGAATACAGGCCAGAGGGGGTGATGAAGACAGACACTTCCTGTGCGCGAGCAGTGAGCCTAACCTGGTAGTAGCCCTTTAAAAGATCGAATTTGCTAACATGACGTGCAGCACCCACTTGATCTATACAGTCATCCATCCTGGGGAGCGGAAATGAATCTGGCTTAGTTACTTTATTTAACCGTCGATAATCGGTACAAAAACGAAAAGTCTTGTCTGGCTTGGACACAAGCAAGCAAGGCGATGCCCAACTGAAATGGGACGGCTCAGCCAAACCGTTCTCCAAAAGGTAGTGTACCTCAGCGTCTAACACCTTAGATTTCTCAGATCCTATACGATAGAAGCGTTGGCGAACCGGCACGGCATCGCCAACATCAATATCGTGTTCAATAAGATCTGTTTGTGACAGTGTGTCTGAAAAAAGACTAGGCTATCCAAGTTTGCCAACATAGCCAAATGATTCAGCCTAGGCTGCAGCATTGCGTCATCAGGGCCAAATTCATCAACCTCTGCTGCCACCAAAGGTTCACAAGATGACCCTGTGTCAACCACAGCTACGGCAACAGATGACACCTCACCCACTCCTGAATCCAGACTTGGGTTCAGCGAATAGTAAGGCTTTAACAAGTTAATATGACACAGCTGTCTAGATCGCTTTCTGTCCGGTGTATCCAACAGATAGTCATAGTCAGACACCTGACGAACAATAGAATAGGGACCAACAAACTTGGCGCAAAACGGTGATTTTGGCACCGGCAACAAAGCCAGGACCTGATCACCAGGACTAAAAGTATGGTCAACAGCACGGCGGTCAAACTGCCTTTTCATGCCCTGCTGGGCCTTGGCAAGATTCTCGCTGGCCATTTTCCAGGCCAAAGTCAACCTCCGACAAAATCCATTTATATACTCAATCACATTCACAGGAGCCTGCGCCTCCTCCAACTCATCTTTTAACAAAGACAAAGGACCCCTAACTTGATGACCAAGCACCAAGTAATTTGGACTAAAACCAACGCTGTCTTGCACCACTTCACGTGCTGCTAGCAACAGCCATGGGATACCTTCCTCCCAGTCTCTGTTCAGCTGAAGGCAATAGGCACGCAAAAGAGACTTCAAAGTACTATGGAACCGTTCCAAAGCACCTTGACTTTGGGGATAGTAGGCGCTGCTCAACCGCTGTTTGACTCTTAGCTGTTTAAGGATGTTGCGGAACATTCTTGATGTAAAGTTGCTTCCACGGTCACTCTAAATCACACGTGGTATGCCAAAGATGGAAATGAACTGTGTGAGCGCCCTTACCACTGCCCTTGTTGTAATGCTACGCAGCGGATAAGCAGCCGGATATCGCGTAGCCTGGCACATAACAGTTACCAAGTAAGCACACCCTGACTTAAACGTAGGAAGTGGACCCACACAGTCAATAATAAGATGCTCGAACGGCTTCCCCACTGATGGAATTGGACACAGGGGTGCCGGTTTAATTGACTGATTATTTTTACCTGCCAGCTGACAAATATGACAAGTTTTAATGAACTGAGCAACTTCTCGTTTCATCCTAGGCCAACAGAAATGCTGTAACAAACGTAAATGTGTCTTACGTACGCCAAAATGACCTGCCACGTCACCATGTGCAGTCTGCAAAATCACATTACGGAATGGTTTTGGCACCACAATCTGAATGACTGGATCGCCAACCTCACCATTAAACTGAGACCATTTTCGCATCAACAGATTGTCAACCACAGAATATCCATTTGCTGCACTTCTCCACTCTTCCTCTGTCAAAGCAAGAGCAAAAAGGCTAACCAAATCCTCATCTTTCTTTTGCGCTGCCACCACCTCCTCATGGGAAAGAGTAGGTGGTAACAGCGGCAGATTTACAGCAGCACAATTTACAGACTCTTGCTCCTGTTCATCTCCTTGGGTCTGACTCATGGCACGAGTCACCGCACAGGAGGTGAACACCTCAGGAAAATCAGCTGAGCATGAATCCGATTCCACAAGTAAGACAGATGTGTTTACAATAGGGGGCGGAGGCTCCTCCGGCCAGACCCGCCCACCAGCTAAATTATTCCCAATAATCACATCTACGCCCTCTATAGGTAGACAAGGGCGTACCGCCAAAGCAACTTCCCCACTCACAAGCTCAGACTCCAATACTACACGATGTAATGGGACAGAGATTGTGTGCATCCCAATCCCCCTTATAAGGACACATGTCCCTGTGTCAGATGTCTGTGAAAAAGGCAACAAAGATTCTAAAACAAATGATTCTGATGCTCCCGTGTCACGTAACATACGTACTGGTACTTTCTGGTCACTTTCTACCAGAGAAACATGACCAGCTGTAATGAAGGGGCTATAGCTACTGTTAACACAAGAGGTTGCTCCTCTCTGACCTGATCAGCTCTCTCACTCACTGAACACAGAGATACCTCCTCCCCCACCTTACAGTTAGATGGTACACCCTTTTGACTAGCAGATGGTACAATTCTGGCTGCACACCCCATACCCTTAGGTTTACCTTTAGAACACCGCTTCTCCTTTAACTTAGGACAGGCATATTTCCAAGGCCCAGACTCAAAACAGTAATTACAAAGATCCTTTACATCTACCTGTTTGTCCCCAATATCTTGCCTTTGTACATTAGCATCATGTTTAGGGACAATAGAATCTCTTTTTACTGCAACAGAATCAGGTTTAGGAATCCTAAAGTCATTTTTATTATAAGGAGTAAAACGACGGGGCCGATAATCTTCATTATTTGCATGGACACTATGCTTATGAGTTAGGATGTACTTATCTGCCAGCACAGCAGGAGCTGCTGCCGTCTTAACTTCATTCTCATTTATGTAAGTAGTAATACGATCTGGTTAGATGTTTTTAAATTGTTCCAATATCACCTACTCACACAACTCAGTAAAAGTAACCACGCCTTCAGCTGTGCACCAACGATTAAAAAGACTAGTCAATTCACGCACTAGCTCCAAGTGCGTTTGCTTATCCGTTTTGCGGCAGTTTCGGTATTTCTGTCGATACGCTTCGGGAATTAACTCATATGCTTTTAGAATGGCTTGTTTCACGGTCTTATATTCTCTACATTGTGAATCATCTAATGCTATATAGGCCTGCTGCGCTTTACCTGAAATGACACTTTGTAACAATAAAATGCAATTTGAATCACTCCACTTTATGGTCTTTAGCCAATCTTTCAAAAAGGGAGAAAAACACATCGGGGTCACGCTCATCAGATCTAGGTAAAGGTTTAGCCATACGTGAAATCTCTGACTGTTGAGGGGAGACACCAGGATTGTCGCCCGGCGCTAAACCCTCCCTTGCCAATCGCAACTCTTCTTGTTTCATTTTAGCATATTCAAGTTCACATTCTTTTGCTCGCTCTGACTCTTCCCTTTCCCATTGCCGACGTGATTCTTCTCGTTCTTTTTCACGCTCCTTAGCCAAGAACTCATCTCTTTTTAATTGCATTTCTAACAATTTAATTTGCTGTTCATACGTATCCGGACGTTCACCAAGTCTCTCTGATAATGGTTGTGCCACTGCATCAGCGAGAGGTGTTGAAGACTTAGGTAGGTCTTCAGTATCTACTTGGTCAAAAGAAATGATTTCCCTTTCCCCCAATCGCTCCATAATTAACTGTAACAGAGCGTTTTTCTTGATGACGTTTGGAATATCAAAACCGTAGTGCTCAGCTACTTTTAAAAGTTGCTCTTTCTTAAGAGTTCTCAACTTCCCTAAGGAAGGCGCAATCAAGAAAGCACTAATGTCCATTTAAACTGGGCTATCAAACAGAGCACGAACAAAACAAACCCCTTGTAATAGGACTCAAAGTATGCCAAACATATTACACTACAAACTCTAAATTGTATCCACTAGTGCACCACTCAGTGGGCTACAGCAAATATTAAAACACTTCAAATGCCAGTCATGGGCTACAAAAAAGTACACCGTATTTTTCAAATAAGCCTACAATATGCGGCAATTCAACAATGCACTTACCAATTAAACTAATGCTTAAATAGCACCCACACAGCTTGTACAAGGTCAAAAACGGGCTGTGTGTCCACACATGCGCACTCTCTCATATGCGCTCTCAAACACAACCACAAACAGATGGAGGCTGCCCAACGTAGCGTTAAGTATAACGAAGGACTAAATGTTTTGGCCTGGGGCGACCCGCATCTAAACCCCCAAAACAAAGACCTATTTCCACCACCTCGCTTCTTCACGTGTCGTCGCGATTAGGCTATAAAGCCCCCCCGCGTTTAACATGCAAAAACAATAAATAAGCAGGAACAGAAACAAAACTTTTAAGCGGTCTTATCTACGGCAGGGTTTTCGCTTTGCTCCACAGGAATCCTAATTACTATACATTTCTCTTCGTTACATCCAACTCCACGAAAGGTTCTACCCTGGAAATAGCACTCAGAATGTTTAAAGTTGTTAATCGAGCAACCAATCAAGGTGGAAACAAAATAGCTCCTCTAACGTCGCGTCACACCCACGTAACATTAAACCAATGGCTATAGGGGTTTCCCCAATTTCGAAATCAACTGAGCCTATGCAATGAATGAACAAAAACATAGACTCACCAAACAAACAGCCAACACTCACGGTGCGACGGCGCAATACAGGTTACCAATGCTGGTGAAATCACAGTGTGTAACTTGCATTCAAAATCGGCGAAAAACTGGTCAAAACTTCGACTTGGGCCAAAAAAAGAAGGACGAGCTCCCACATGTCACAACCACCTGGCTCACGGTAGCTGGGACATTAAAAGGGAGACCACACTATGGCTTAAAGGTTATATAATAAATACACATTTATTGAATATTAAAATATATAAAGTCAGTAATGTGTTGAAAGAAAAGTGTAATGCAAAGTGCAAAATGCAAAAAACCCGCAGGAGAACGGAGAGGCCCTCTCCAGCAGAGCACCGAGACGAGAGACAAGAGAGCAGAGATGGTCTTATAGGGACGCCCATTACTCCCAACACCAATCTCTGTAAAGGACAAGCAACATAGGACAAAGGGGGCGGGGCCCCAACAGGCATTAGTTTGGCTGCCTTACTGGAAAGGTCTTAACACCAAAAATATTTTATTATACCATATTATTAGTACAGTAGCATTGATATTAATAATAATGCATTATTAGCAGTTATATACGTAGTTGTAGTAGGAGAGCCCTCAACCCAGAAACACTTTGTTTTTTACACTTTTAAACATTAAACTGTCCTTAAAGATTATACTGGCAAATATTTTCCTCAAATTTCCTGTAATGAAGCATCACTGTTAAAGAACACAATATAAGTATTGTAGAAATAGAATGCATACAAAAGAGATTTTTTATTACTTTTAATTACAGTAATCATTCTGATTTCAGACATTTTATTTAATTTCATTATGTTGTAGGCCTTGAGCCTTTTCGTGTGGGTCCATATACAAACTTTGTCAACATTGGTGAGCGCTGCAATGTGGCTGGATCACGTAAATTTGCCAAACTCATCATGTCGGGGAACTATGAGGTGAGCTACAGCAGTAATATGTGAGCGTATTTTTATTCAAACACTCATGATGTTGACTGAATGTGATGGTTGATGTATTTTATTTAATGGTACTCAGGAAGCCTTGAGTGTTGCTAAAGCACAAGTTGAAATGGGAGCCCAGGTTTTGGACATCAACATGGATGAGGGTATGCTGGATGGTCCTGTTGCCATGGCGCGCTTCTGTAACCTCATTGCTTCAGAGCCTGATGTTGCTAAGGTAGGACACTGTTGACCAGTTAGGTGAGCACACCATAGTGGAACAAATGTGCCTAAAAAGTTAAAAAGCTTTTTGTGTATGTCTTGAGAAATGTAGGTACCGAGGATGTAGACCAACTTGTTGCAAAACAATTTAACAATTAACAATTTTAACAAGGGTATCATTGGGTGAAATTAGGTTGATAGCAGTGCCTTGAGCTTGTTCAGTCATTTGACACTCATGTTCATTTGTCTATCTTATTTAGGTCTGTTTGGGAGGGGCTTCATCAACATTATATTATTCATGTACATTTTGCGTGTTGTTCTACAGGTACCATTGTGCATCGACTCTTCCAACTTTGCAGTAATAGAAGCAGGTCTAAAGTGCTCTCAGGGGAAGTGCATCGTTAACAGCTTGAGTTTGAAAGAGGGCGAGGCAGAGTTTCTGCAGAGGGCCAATCTTGTCCGTCGTTATGGAGCTGCCCTCGTTGTTATGGCTTTTGACGAGGAAGGGCAGGTGTGTAATACATGCTCTAGCCTTCACTTCTGTATACTTCCATTTATTCATAATGTTTGTTTAGGATTACTCTAAAATTTGTTGTGCTATTATTATTATTATTATTATTATTATTATTATTATTATTATTGTTTCATAGGCAACCGAGACAGAGAGGAAAGTAGAGATCTGCACCCGAGCCTACCATGTTCTGGTAAACAACATAGGCTTCAATCCCAATGACATCATCTTTGACCCCAATATCCTCACCATTGGAACAGGCATGGAGGAGCACAGCATGTATGCCATCAACTTCATCAAAGCCACCCGATGCATCAAGGTACAAAGCATACAGTGATTACTAATAGGACATTAGTGATTTACTGGCTGCATAGAGTTTGTAAATCCTGGGACATCCCCACGCTTCTTCAGTTCTGATCTGACTGTGGGGAATCTCTGTACTTCTAGAGGTGGATCTGGGAGTTGTATATCACACCCCTCATTATGTTTCACATGATCCAACCATCAACATAATTAGTCATTGGGGGTGTAGTCTTAATCTGCCCCTCTTTAGCAGAGTGAAGCTTGGGGTGGAACTGTCTGATCTGCCTTGGAGGCTTTTGTACTTACAGGGCTGTCTTTCTTTGCTCTTGATGTGCTGTGCTAGTTGTGTCTTGTTCACAAAATTGGAGACTGTGTGATCTCAGGGGTGATCCATTGTCACATGATGATGGCTGTGGTCTATGTCTTAACAGTTTTGCCTTTACTGGTTCATAGACATACGTTAGAACTGAGGAATTTTTTTTGGATGTAAGGTGGAATGTCTTCAAGCTCCAAAAAATTACATCTGCACCTTTTGAAGTGCGCGATTCATGACCTGAATAATACATAAATGATACATAAAATTATTGATTAGATTACCATATAGAAGCAGACCATAAATGTCAGAGAATGGGAATAAGCTGAACCAATCACTCCATCCTCTCCCACATCAGGACACCCTACCAGGGGCCCGAGTTAGTGGAGGACTGTCCAATCTGTCCTTCTCCTTCAGGGGAATGGAAGTTATCCGGGAGGCCATGCATGGAGCCTTTCTCTACCATGCCATCAAGGTGAAACATCTAATCCATAATTTTACACCAATCATTAAAGGTATTTATTTGCACTGTGCTTGTATTTGTTGGAAAGGAGTATGTAGGATTATGGATGTCAAGTCATACCAGTATATGTCATATGTCATGCCTATCTTCATCACTGACGATTTGATTTTGTTGATTGATTTAAGCTTTTTGAAGGATTTTTATGTTTTAAGGTTTTTGATTTGTATGGTTTATATCAGGCTTTTTGCCGCCTTGCCTAGACAATACTCTCGCCAGAAAAGCAGAAAAGCAATGACCCATAAATGACCCTTTAGAACGTACCACAACGGCCCTCTCCGCGGCTAAATATGTTACTTCTTAAGTAATTATGAAGTGAAGGGTCATTTCTGTTCTGTTCACAGCTGAAAATGTACACCCAGTTGAGTTCTTGGTTTTGAAATGTGACCAAAATGAAAATCCAGTTTAAAAGCTTTATGTCATTTGGATGCAGGATGGAATGGATATGGGCATAGTCAATGCTGGAAATCTGCCTGTGTATGATGATATAGACAAAGAATTGTTGGAACTTTGTGAGAACCTCATCTGGAACCGTGACCCAGAAGCCACGGAGAAGCTCCTTGGTTATGCTCAGGTAAGACACTTCATTTTGAACAGCTTTAAGGAAAGAATTGTATTCAATGTCAAATATACATGCTGTTTGCACCTACTGTGTGCTTAATGTTAGCATAACATTAGTTTTACCTTTCCCTAAATCATTTAAAACTGGATAGCAAGCATTGACCTTTTGTTTTTGTGTCAGACCAAAGCCAAAGGCGGGAAGAAAGTTGTCCAAACCGATGAATGGAGAAATGGAAGTGTTGAAGAGAGGCTGGAGTACGCATTAATAAAGGTGACTAAAGGCAACACATGTTAATATTACAAATAACAAATGTTTATATACAAAAAGCACCATCAAGCTTATTTTGGTTAATAACGATATCACAGTTATCCAAAAGGCATCAGTTAAAAGAAATTAAAAAGGATATAGAAAACCCAAGTCATTCTTGTACTACTATTATTATTGTTGTTGTTGTTGTTCTATATTAGTGGCAGCTATTTTTTGCTAAGTTAAAGAAAACTGACATAAAACTAGTCAGTAATTAGATTTGTATTATTAGGCTACTGTACTTTTTTGGCTTCTCGGATCACCCAAACAAGACTCAGGCCAGACCAGGCGTTTAACATTTAGCCACTGATTATTAGCTCAGTTGAACGTTTAAAACGGTATATACAGTATTTGGTTACAGTTCTTTTTTTGGCCCTGTCTGACACAAGCAGCAACAAGCTTGAAAGAAGCAAGTGAAAACCAAAGTATGTCCTTTTGGCAGCTCAGGTCGCCCAAACAAAACTCGGCACAGGCCTTTTAGCCTTTGATCAATAGCTCAGTCCTTTTGAGTTGTCAATTACTGTCCATTTGAGACTGTCCACAGAACTTTTAGTCAACCAGTGAACTGTTCTAATCAAGTTAAAATGCATTAGCCCATTATCATATAACCCAGCTGCTGTTCAGTGTGCTTTGGAAAGACTATTATTTTTTAATTATTTTATGAAAGCAATATTGGCAGTCATAGCATAGAGCTAGCTGGCTAGAATTTCCTGTTTGAAACCAGACAATCATTTAGTGTGAAGCAAACATGTAATCTTAAACATAGAACTTACTAACTAGCAGCCGATGCAATGGCATCATAGTTTACCTCTTAGCAGCAGGGTTTTTGTTCTCCAGTGAAATAATTCTTGTTTGCAAGTTTAAATGCCAGTTTCTTAAAATTATCCAAATTCCACTTAATTTCCATGAATTAACAGAAATACCTGTATATATTCATAATTCACAAATTCCTCAACTAAAGTTTGGTTGAAAGGTTTATGGAAATTTACCAGGAATTGTCAGCCCCTTTGCAACCACGATAGAGACCAAGCAAAAGTACATTTTGACTGACAGCTTTTTAAAGGTCCAATGTGTAGAAATGTCGCAAACCTACTATTTAACCTTGCGCCACGCAGTTCAAAGTATGTATTACAGCTACGGCATGCTACTAATCCTGCTAATGTATTTTAAGATGACGAATGCCTATGTAGCAACGCCAGCCATTCAAGCCTAGTAAATCGACCATTTAGAATACCTGAAGTTAATAGTGGTTCTAAATATTTATGAAAAAGCACATCTTTGTGAAGGGGTAACATAGACTTAGATTAGAACAAATAAAAATGCTACACATTGTACCTTTAAAGCCCAAACCCGTTTACAGACCGAAATTATTCAAATGTGCGCAGGCGCACAACTCTTCCTCATTTTGTAAGAATGAGTCATCAGGGGTGTACATTTTAACATTATTTATTAATTTTTAACACTTAAACTCTTTTACCATATCAAGTAAAAACAAAAAACGATGTTAGGGAGTTTTTCCTTGCCCCTGTTGCTCATTGTTAAGGCTATGCCTTTTGTAAAATGCGCTATACAAATAAAATTGAATTAAACATTTTTAACACTTAAAAGACCTTGCGTTCATGGCTGGCTCTACCAAAATGAAGGATAAACGCAACACTCCATCCTCCACTTCACCTCATCAGCATCCATTTTTTCATCTATCGCGCTGGTCGAAATGCATCACCTGACCGCTCATTTACTGCGAAAGGCATGGCGCAAGCCCGAGTCTGACCCGGGCCCGAGTAAAATGATAAAAATTAAGCCCGAACCCGTCGGGTCCCATTAGGCCCATTCGGGTTCGGGTAAAGATTTCCAGCTCTAGTTGTGCTACATAGTTGGGTATTGTTGGGGTTATATTCAATATTGCTAAAGCGTATTTTTATAAAACGGTAGCAGTAAATCTATACTTAAAGAAAAAATGCCCAAACCAATGGTTGTAGTTGTTATTCATAATAATACTTCTTCTGACAACAACAATATTTTACTTAATTTGTTTAAGTTTAGTCTTGAGTACTAAGTGTGGATTCCCAACCTTGTTCAACCTATAATGTGTCAATATGAGAGAGCATTTTTAATTCTTTGCTACAGCGATAGGGAAACTGCATCGGTTTCATGTAATATTTTGCCCAGCTGCTGCCTCTGACGTATATAATGCTGCTCTCCATATACGAGTCATTATACTGTATTTATCTGATGATGTTGTTTATCACAGGGTATTGATAAATATGTCGTTGAAGACACTGAAGAGGCACGGTCTAATATGTTGCGCTACTCTCGGCCTTTGCATGTGATTGAAGGACCCCTGATGAATGGCATGAAGGTTGTGGGTGATCTTTTTGGGGCTGGAAAGATGTTTCTGCCACAGGTTGGTTGGTCATGCTGTCTCTTACGTCCAAAAGGAAACAATTTGTTTCTGCATTGACCTTATGGTATCTACTCTTAACTTAATCATGTGCTTGTACTGAATTTATCAGATAGTCACTGTTTTACATATAATAATTACTGTACAGCAAGATGGGAAAACTCTTTGTATTCCTTGTGTGTAAAACAGTACTGTACGTCTTTGCTGTTACTTCTGAGCAGGTGATAAAGTCTGCTCGTGTGATGAAGAAAGCTGTTGGCTATTTAATTCCCTTCATGGAAAAGGAGAGGGAAGAAATGCAGGCAAACTCCTGTTCTGAGGACATAGTAAGACCCACATTTACATTGTTGTTACTGTATTCAGTATATGGGCAATTTTGCAGTTCAGATTTACAAAAAATTTATTCTTTCAGGATCCATATCAGGGCACTATTGTACTTGCTACTGTGAAAGGAGATGTTCATGACATCGGTAAAAACATTGTGGGTGTTGTGCTTGGGTGCAATAATTTCAGGTAAGGGAGGCCCAACGACACTAATACAGAATAATTTATTTTTTGTAGACTATTGAAGTAAATACTGAAATAAAGGAGTGTAGCAAAAACTGCAGATGTATATTTGTTTTCAAGCTAAATGATAAGAACCAGCAATGTAACATATTTACCTGCATTTTCACTGAAGACAGAGGTTATTCTAACCAACTTCTAAATGAACTTTGGCACCGAAAATGTGTCAAGTTCTTTGCCTCTAACTTGTATATCAATTTTTTAACAGAAATGCTCGTACATCTAGCTACCATTCCCTCATGTACATTTCCTTTCCTCAGGGTAATTGATCTGGGTGTAATGATTCCATGTGATAAAATCCTGAAAGAGGCCATAGAGAAAAAAGCAGGTGACATTATTTTTGTTGTTGTAATTTTTATTGTTTTTGTTATATTGTTACAATTCAGGCCCATAAATTAATTGTATTTATTAATCACATAGCCTTTTTGGCTGTAAGAAACTTTCGAGATTATCATAAAATTAACACAATAAACACAATTAACATGTCAATTGATTTTAAAGGTGCTTTATGAGATTCTGCAGGATTTTAGTGCAATTTAATTTTTCTGTTAAATTGTATGCATTGTTTTTTGTCAGATATCATTGGTCTATCTGGTCTCATCACTCCATCACTGGATGAAATGATTCATGTGGCTAAGGAGATGGAACGTCTTGGAATGCATACCCCTTTATTGATTGGGGGGGCCACCACCTCCAAGTAAGGATACGAGGAAAAGTTTATCACATGTGTGGTTACTGGATGTAACTGCAACAGGGGCAAGGAAAAACATGCTAGGCAGAGTGGCAGGGTAAACAAGGGTTGATTGGGTTTGATTGTTGGTTCAATTGGGTTGATTGTTGGTGGAGGGAGGGAAATGTTATGTGTGGAGAGATGTACTGTAAGACCGGTCCATAGGGTAATGAGGGATATAAAAGTACTGCAAGACAGGTGTGTGTGTTCGTGTGAAGCACAATGTTTTTGAATGTATTTGTGAATGTAAAATATTCAGTTCAATTTGATTTGTATAGCACATTATACAAAAGACATGTCTCATAGCGCTTCACAACAAAAAAAGCACCAATGAGCAGCATGTGTTGAGGAGTGAATGTGTGTAAAGTGTGTATAGTGAGTGTTTAAGGGTTGGATGGCCTGAGGATAGAGACTGTGTTCAGACTTGACCTCATCCATTGACCTTATCTGTTATCTGATGAGATCTTTTCCTCTGTCTGTTCCACAGAACTCATACAGCTGTAAAAATTGCCCCAAGGTACAGTTGCCCAGTGGTACATGTTTTGGATGCATCAAGGAGTGTTGTAGTGGTAAGTTTTTTTGTTATTTTTTTTTGCACTACTTAGCAGATGAAAAAAAACACATTATAGGCATTTAAGAGAAAATCTTGTATAAAACTAGCTTGGATGATACATTTACATTTTGGATGTACATTTTCTCTGTATGTTCTTTGTATGTATATTTTGTATTTTTCTCTGGTGACCCAGTCAAACACTCAATTTTTGAACCTGAGTAAATAAATGCTTCAAAAAGGACAGTGTGAGCAAGGCATGTCTGCCTTACTTTTTTATGGTCACCACCATTAAATCCACACAAGACTGTCTGTACATGCAATTGGAGTTTAGTAATCAACTAAATGGACTTTTCTCCTTGCAAGATGGCAGCTTAGAACTGTAATTATATGTTTTACATAATGACTAAATGAAGTCAAAAGAGGCTTGTCATTATTACACCTTATTATCCAGTATCCTTTATGGCTTTTTGTTAAATACTCTAATTTGTTTTTACTTTTCTTAAAGTGCAGTCAACTTCTTGATGAGAATTTGAAAGAAGAGTTTTTTGAGGAAGTTTCAGAGGAATATGAAGAAATCCGACAGGATCACTTTGACTCACTTAAGGTATTTATGTGGATGGCATAAATGTGTCGTCTCCTGCTTAATATAAAATTTTTAGCGGACACTAGGCTAGCAGGTTTTTAGGCTGATGCCTTTATTTTATTAGGAACGCCGTTACCTGTCTCTTGCTCTGGCTCGGGAGAAAGGCCTACACATTGACTGGCTGGCTCAGCCTAGACCAGGTATGTACAACACATTAAAAAGTTAAACCACTTTCTCTATTCCCAGTGGCTTGTTGCAATAAATGACCAACCAGTCTCATGATAACAGTGGCAAAATAGCAAGATGTAATGTCCTCTTCCTTCTGTTATGACATTTCCCACCATGTTCTTATAGGTCTGTCATCGAAGTTGACAAGATAATGTGTGCATTTTATGTTATGTTTCCCTGTTTTTGATACAGTTAAAGATTTCGTAAAGTCCTTATACAAAAGAAATAGTTACTATTAAGGCCAGGTCAAACCAAAGATTTGCGACGATCTGAGACGTTTGCGGAGAGCAGCTGCGGTGGTGTGAATCATTTTCTGCGTCTCTTGGTATTTTTCGCTTCATCTTGTCTACGTTGTTAAACGGTCTATGCCATTACAATTAGTAAGTTTGCTACGACAATTTCATCCATTTTTCCTGTTTATCTTGTCCTCTCGCCTAGACTGTTGTTATGGTAACATTGTTGCCGTTTAATCTCGTTGCAGTGGTCTGAACACCCCAGTTTTAGAACACATTGTTGCAGAAAGTTGCTGATTTTTAGAATGTTGCAGCTCGTCTCGTCGCGGATCTTGTGTTTGAACTGGCCTGACAGACTAAAGGAGTTTTCTGCATGTGTCAGCCATTTCTGATATATCTCAATAATTTGAATTACTTTAAATAACGGAGTATAAATGGAGTGTTGAATGAACCACAATGTATGTACAATTTAGAAATGATAACAATTTTCCTGCTTGATTTTGACCTAAATTTATATAAATCCATATCTTCTAATTATACATTAAAAATCTGAAAAAGAACTTTTTTCTTTAGTATGTCCACAGATCACGGGCACACAGGTCTTTGAGACATACGACCTACGGAAGTTGGTGAGTTACATTGACTGGAAACCCTTCTTTGACATTTGGCAGCTGAGAGGCAAATACCCTAACAGAGGATATCCCAAAATCTTCAAAGATAAAACAGTAGGTTAGTAAAATAATTGTCAATTAATTATCCTGACTTTTTTAGGTGCTACTAGGGTTATTATCATACATTTAATGTGTGTGTGTGTGTGTGTCTGTGTGTTGGTGTGCCTCTTTTCTAGGGGAGGAAGCTAAAAGAGTATTTGATGATGCTCAGAAACTTCTAGATAAGCTCATTGATAGCCAGGAGCTGAGGGGTCGAGGGTTAGTAGGTTTCTGGCCAGCACAGAGTGTGGGGGATGACATCCACGTGTATGCTGAGAACGCCTGTCCACACAACAGTGAGCCTGTTGCCATCTTTCATGGGCTTCGGCAACAGGTGTGTGTTGTTTTAAAACTGCAACTATTGAGTAATTATTAGAATTCTCTGTAAGTAATTTGTTTTTTGAAAACATGAACAATTTTGTTTGATTTTGTGTTTCTTTTTAATTGCAAGGCTGAGAAAGACTCTGCAAGTTCAGATCCTTACCTCTGCTTATCTGACTTCATTGCACCTAAAGACAGTGGAGTCGCTGATTACATTGGACTCTTTGCTGTAGCTTGTTTTGGGGCAGAGGAACTGAGTCGGAAATATGAGAGTCAAGGCGATGACTACAGCAGCATCATGGTCAAAGCTCTCGCTGATCGGCTTGCTGAGGTGTGATTGCAAAATAACATCTTAAATGTTTATTTTCGACACCTGGAAAATGGCTTGCTTAATTAATAATAATAATTTCCTTTGAAAAGGAGAGAGAAAGCACCTTTATAAATAGAGCTGAATGTTAAATATTGCTTGTCCCTTTATCTGTTAAGGGTCCCCTGTATAATAGCACGTTAAGAAATCATTACCACAGTTTGTAAGAACACTTTCACATTAACACATGTATATCCTGAGCAAGTATACTAGAACACATGTATGGCTTAATATCATATAATTCTTAATTTACACTCAGAGAAAATGTCATCTACTTGCTGCTCAGAGGCTCACTAAACCCATGTGCACACACTTGTATCAAGGCCTTTGCTGAAGAACTTCATGCCAGAGTCCGCAAGGAGTTGTGGGGATACTCCACTGAGGAGCACCTCCAAGCAAGTGACATGCATAGGATCCGTTACTCTGGCATTCGCCCTGCCTCTGGCTACCCCAGCCAGCCAGACCACACAGAGAAGATTACTATGTGGAAGCTGGCTAATATCCATGAGAAGACGGGTGAGGAAAACATATGAATTAAAATTATCTGCTTTTACTGGTACATTATTGTGAGTCACAACTGAAATGTCCAATTGCCATATTTTTTGTGTTAAGACATCGGATTGACTGAGTCTCTGGCAATGACGCCTGCTGCTGCTGTGTCGGGGCTGTATTTCTCTAATCCAAAATCCAGCTACTTTGCTGTGGGAAAAATTACCAAAGAACAGGTATCAGTAGCTTTCCATCAACTTCAGTTCTGCTCTTGTTGAACATGTTGAACATGTTTTCAACAGGTTTTTTTTCCTGAAACTAAAAATTCTGTTTGGCAAGTTTTTCAGTGCTTCACAGATTGTTGTTGTGTGTCCTGACATTCTGGAAATTTTGTTGTTGTGATCTCTTAAGGTTGTGAGCAAAATCAATTTTCTTAGCCTTTTCGGCAAAGGGTATGTATATATGTATAGCCTGAATGAAGCACATCTTCATGGACATCTTCAAGTTTTTCCTTTTATACTTGTAGATCCCGATAACAATACGCTGGTAACAATGTAATAATGAAAGTTTGCGTAGGTGATGAAAGTACTGTGCGCTGTCTGCAAAATGAAGTCTGTAGACTTGGATATGACCGCTAATCAAGAGCTTGCATAAGACCGATTTTAACAAGTGATTAGCTGTAATTCATATTATCTCTCATTCAGCGTAAAATACATGGTTTATCTTTAGCCAAATGATGGGCGACGGCTGGTTGACTAAGACGTTGACAAAGTTGATACATTTTTTTAGAAGTTGACTAAGTTGATCAATTGTTGCAACCCAAGTGAAAATTTTAGACCTTCATTTCTTTTTTGATGTTGTATAGGTTGAGGACTATGCTGAGAGAAAAGGGACATCAGTAGCTGAAGTGGAGCGCTGGTTAGGACCAATCATCGGCTATGCTACGGACTGATCTTCACATGCACTCGCTTCTATGATTCTAGGATCTACCTATTTTCCAGTGTTTACGCAATCCTCAGGAAATTCAAAGGTGTATTTTCAAGTTTTAAACATTGAGTATGAATGTATTTAAACAGGTTTTGATAAATATTGTAAAAAAAAAAAAAAGATTAATTAGATGTTGTTATTAAAGTGACCAGGTAGGGCTGGGCGATTAATCGAAAAATAATTGTAATCGACATTCAGAACCTATAATCGAAAAAAATTTTCCAGGTCAATTATTTCAATTAATTTCCTTTTAAAAACACTACTGTGTGACCCCGCTCTTCTACGTTATTTTCGTCGACATGTCAAGCATGGAGAGCTTAAAAACTGAGACAATTGAGATCTCCTACTTGTAATATGTCAGCATATTTGCTGTACAAAACTTGTCATTGAACTATGAGGGCAAAACAATGAAATAAATAATCGTTCATTAATCGTAATCGAGTTAAAATGTTCAATTAATCGAGATTTTCGTTTTAGGCCAAATCGCCCAGCCCTATGACCAGGTGAATTTCCCTAACGTTCTGATGGTGTGTGAAATGTAAATAAAAACAGGACGAAATGATTTAATCACAGAAAGGACATGTTAGCATTGTTGGGAGTACCATCACATGATCCTGTCCCAACTTTACCCTACTTATTTTTCACTATGTTGTCTTTGCATTTCATGTGATTTGAAGATCGTTTCATTCATGTTTCTATTTACTCATTGCACAACATGCACAGTATTTTCTGTATTATGTAGTCTTATTGGTGGCATTGATTCCTGAGATGCTGGTCCCATTACTTTCAACCTTTAATCTCCAAACCCGGACAGCTGTATTGACATCATGCCAGATGGGTCTTTCTTTCTTATTTCAATTGTCCATACTTGAAGTGTCTATGCTAGTGAAATTTTTCTACTAACCCTAAAGCCCTAAATCCTCAAGCACCTAAGTGTCCTGAATTAGGCAATCATTAAGACAGCAATTTTCTTAAAGGTATCATAGAACACGTTTTTTGACCTTCCGAAATTGTTCTTTGAGGCTCAATAATAGCGTATGCAAATATGTGTGTCTGAAAGTGACCCAGGAGCACTGTTAGAGGATCTTATGCAGGCAGGAGGTGTATAGCAAGGTGACGTTGCAAATGATGGATGTGTATAGCAAGGTGACGTATCCTCACACCTCTATTGAGATTGGCCCACTTCAGCCCTACTAGTTTGAAATTTACATGTGAAAGAAGGCAGGAGACGGTGTTGAAGTTTTGTTATGGTCCATTGGATACCTTAAGCTACTTAAATTCAGCAATAGGGCTTAGGGTTTAGTATGGTGGCCCTGAAGTGCAAACCACATCAACAAATTAATAAACACAAAAACAAATTGAGAAACACAAACAAATTCAGAAATAACAACAAAAGTGAGAAACACAAAAACAAACAAAGAATCACAAAAACAAAATTGAGAACAACTGAAACATTTAAGAATCACACACAAAAATCAGAAACACATAAACAAATGAAGAATCACAAAAACAAAATTGAGAAACACAAAAACAAAAGAAGAATCACAAAAACAAACTACAAAGCACAATTACATTAAGAAACCGGAAAGGGTAGGTACCAGTCAGCAACAGCAGACATCACTGATTGGACCTGTGGCTTTGGACTTGAGCGAGTCCATAGCAACGGGTATTTTTAGCGACTTTATGAGCAATTAGCTCGCCCGTTTATCTGATATTATACAGTTAATGTTGTTTTGAAGCTATGACGCCGTTAGTGAAGTTACCAGTAAAAACAAATAATAGTTCAGCAACTACAACTGTGTGTAGGCTCATTATTAATCGTGATTTGTCTATGTGAAGCCATTGAAGCTATTGTTTGTCTACTTGAAGCTATTGAAATAAAGCCAAGTTCATCACAATATTTTGATTACACTCAAGCATTTCCAGTATCACCTCGTAGGCCTATGTCCTGAATCAAAATATTCTCAAATTGACAGCTGTTACTGTACGTTTGTATAAGCCATCTTTTATTGATTCCCTCACGGACCACTAGAGGTCACAGGCGGATCACACTTTGAGAAACACTGAACTAGACAAACAGCCCGTCGTCCAATCAGTGATGTCTGCTGTTGCTGACTGGTACCTACCCTTTCCGGTTTCTTAATGCAATTGTGTTTCTCATTTTGTTTTTGTGATTCTTCTTTTGTTGTTGTTTCTAAATTTGTTTGTGTTTCTCAATTTGTTGTTGTGTTCAGTAATTTGTTAATGTGGTTTGCACTTGCCACCATAGTTTAGAGTTGTTATCATGCTACAGCTTTATGGTAGCTTTAAATCACTACAAACTTAAGAGTACAGTAGCATGGAGACAAAAAAGATCCAGATCCATTGATGCTGGTAACGACTTGAATTTTAAATTTTTGAATTTTGAATTTTTATTTTTGGGGAGGGGGTGAGGGGTACAATGAAGTGTTAACTGCTGATAATACACAATTGTGGTCTTCTTCTTCTTCTTCTTCCTCATCTACATTTTCTTATTTTCCTTTTTCTTTCTCTTCATCTTTAAACACTACTACTCTGCTGATTTCGCAATATGTCCGACATTTGTTCTTTGTTATCATTCAATGCATGCACCTTTGAGGAGAGTTAAATATTGTGAGGGAAATGTTTTAATAAATGTTTCATGGTATTTATGATTTAATGAATCCGCGTCTGAATCTCCATTAGAGGCATACCAGACAGGTCTCTGATTTTTCTGGGGAGCTACAGGGCAAATTAAACAAAAAAAAAAAACATATAATGTTGCCTGGTTTACCTTTAAAGAATGGCATGATGTAAAGTGACGCTATACATGTTGGGACACCACACCAATGTGTGGACACCATATATGTGGGAAATCATCTAATGGACTCAACAGTGACTAAAAATGTACTTCAATTCAGTTTAATTATAATTGCGCTCAAGAGCCCCCGGGGCAGTGTGGCAGAGCTGGTGATATAGTGCCAGGCAGTGTGGCAAGGACAAAAAAGGTTTTGGGTTTTTGTATGATGATTAGTGTCAACCAATGGTGTATCAATCCGGGACCCTGGATGAACAAGGAAGTGCAGCTCCTACTAAAGGAACGTAACAATGCCTTCAGATCAGGTGACACACAGGCCTACAGTACGTACAGGGCAGACATGAAGAGGGCATCAAAAAGGCCCTGCAACTTCACACAGACAGCAATGGATGTGTCCTTCCTCAATGAGCTAAATAACTTCTATGCTCGTTTTGACATGGACAGCTGCCATAACCCTACCCTCTGATGACTGCCTGACCACCACACTTACCAACACAGAAGACCATATCACGCTAAGCCGTATCCACCGTGCTTCAAGACCACCTCCATAGTGCCAGTGCTGATACACTCCTCACCAGTGTGCCTGCATGACCACCGCCCTTGTAGCACTCACACCCATTGTGATGAAGTGCCTTGAGCAGCTGGCCCTGGCACATCTAAAGACATACCTGACACCCTCTCTGGACCCTTACCAGTTTGCCTACGGCAGCAATAGAAGCACTGAGGATGCAGTATCCACAGCGCTGCACTGCTGCACTGTGTTCTCGCACACCTGGAAAACAAGAGCACTTCTATAAGAATGGTGTTTGTTGACTTCAGCTCAGCATTCAACAAAGTCATTCCCTACAAGTTAATCACCAGACTTGGGAATCTTGATATGAGTGCGTTCCTCCAGAACTGGATCGTGGACTTTCTGACCAACAGATCTCCGCATGTTTGGTCCGGCCACAACTGCTCACACAGCACAGGGCTGTGTGCTGAGCCTGTTCCTCTACTCCCTTTTCACCTATGACTGCAGGCCTATGTATGGATTGAATTGCAACATAAAGTTTGCACAGAACCACATCCATATCAATGGAATGAAGGTAAAACGCGCTTCCCGCTTTAAGTTTCTGGGGTCTCAGAGAAGCTGTCCTGGGCAAACAACACCACCAGCCTAATTAAGAAGGCCCATCAGCGCCTTTTCCTCATGAGGAAACTGAAGAAGAACCATTTGTCTGCTGGCATCATGGTCAACTTCTACAGCTTTGCGATTGAGAGCATCCTGACCAAATATGTCATAGTCTGGCATGGAAGCTGCTCTGTCGCTGACCGCAAAACACTGCAGCAGGTGGTGAAAACTGCTCTAAGCATTATGAGTTAAGTTATAAGGTAAGTGAGTTTACCATGACCAAAAACAAGGAGATGGGCACTTACTTTTTTTCTTTTCTTTTTTTTTTTTATTCATGTTTTGTTCAGACAGCAGAACGTCACATATAAAGTCTACATATCAATATACAAACATACAGTCGGCTCTCTGTCCCCTTTTTTCTTTTCTTAAACAAGACATAAAAGAACCATCTCACACCAAAAGAAAAGAAAACAACAACAACAAAACAAAAACAGATCATACACCAACAAAAACAAAATGCCTACCAACTTAAACTTAAATCTTTACCTCTGGGTATATTACAGATTTATATCCCATATACAACACATATCACATCTGTTTATACAGAGATACTGCAAAAAAGGCCCCCAGACTTGATTGAAGATATCTTCTCTCCCCTTAACTCTATAAGTAACCTGTTATAAGGCCATTTTGGTCATTTGTTCAGACCATTCCTTAAAACAACAAAAGTTGACTTCCAAAGTCTAAGTATTATCCTGCAACCTGTTATGACAGCCCCCCATGATCAGGGAGAAACATGCATCTACAAGCAACATACATGTACATGTAGATGTACAAGGATGAACTTTGATGGCAATAATGCAATGTGTTCCATTATGCTAGTATTTTCTATCTAGGTGCTCTTAAAATTAATATTATTATTATGAGTTGAATTCATATTCATATTGTGTTGTCTTAAATTATTTAGATAAACATTTTGCCTAATCTGATATGTCAATCAGATTAGGCAAAATGCTACTAATAGTACACCCAGCTTTAATTATCTTAGAGACCGGAGACAAAAACTGCCAGTTCTGTCATTGTTTTTTGTTAATTCTCTGGAACATCTTTGCTGAAAAAGTATGTTGGTTTATTTCTATAGTTTTGTTTCCTTACTGTCAAATCATGAGTATGATCTTGTTAATTGCCACTGCAGTACTAGCAGTATTGAGTACTAGCCTACTTCTACAATTAATAATAATAAATATGCACCCGATTCTAATTTCATATCCTGGAGGGCAATGACCTCAGAGGACACTGAGAATGCCTAAACCTCTCAAATGAAAACATTTCATCAAAGACAATAGACCCACTAGCCTAACTGGTAATGTTTTTGTAAGGTAGATTAGTTTTGAGTTTTGGTTGGAGGTGAGTGTAGGAAGTAGAGGTCTGTCTACTTCAGGTGTTGCGACAGCGACAAGCTTTATTTCTGCATTTTTCCAGAAGAGGGAGTTATACGTTTAGGTTACTGTGTAGGCTACATCCCACATACACCTGCACAACTCCTCCCTTTGATCGTTCCGTCCACCCAATAAGCGGGCGACGGGAGATGTTGCCTACATTACTATAACATTTTGTCAGCAGCCTCAGATTCGACTCCATTCGGGTGTAATCTACTATCTGCGGGTAACCATGGCAGAAGGAGGAGAAGGCGAAGATGAAATTCAGTTTTTGCGAACTGTAAGTACCAGCGATAGCTTATTTAAAATGCATGTAAGATCTGCAGTATAGCAATCTGCAGCATCATGCATTGTGAACTGCAAGGCAATGGGAGTTGCCGATCTCTTTTATGTCACCTGTCATTTAGCCTCAAAGTTACTGTTCCTTGTGAGTCCTTATAACTGACATTGATGATAAAAACGTGTTATCGTTTTATTCTAAATCCAGCGGTCAAATAAAGAACGGTCTCCTTGCAACTGACTAGTATTTGTCATTATATGTAAATAGCTTATTATGGCTGTCTAATTTGCTGCTTAACTGTTACATTGGGGTGTAGCTATATTCTCTTAACCGCGACAAAAATTCGGTGGGTTAGGTCATCAGCACTGCTCAAATAGCCTAGCTGTCCGGTTCGGGCTTCATCTGTTTGCATTGCGTCGCTCCTAAAATGTGAACAGCAGGCTGCTGCAGATCTAGCCTGTTCCGGGGAGCACACTGTGGATTTTGTGCCCAATTAAAACTTAGATGGCCACTAATCTCTTTCAGAATGGTATTTCTTTAACTGCAGTCTGACGAACAGCTAACAAACTGATTGTATATTGGCCTTATTAGTGGTTTTGCTAACTGACGTTGTACCGCCGCAGTTACCACAACCGCAGTCTGTTATGGTATTGATGTGTGTGTGTGCGCGCGTGCGAGTGTGTGTTTGTTTTTGGTAGCCTATACCATAGTCTGTCAATTGTACCTTATATTCAGTATCATTTTTAAACGCAGACTGTTTTCAAACAACTGCATGAAGTTCAGGCAGCAGCTTGGGTAATAGTGGTTTAAATCGCAGTACCATTTCATAACTACACCCCTCCCTCCGCCGATTTTTGCACCATTATGCAGAATTCCAATGTAAATCGATAACTCTAAAGGCATTCCTTTCAAGGTATGGAAACAAAAAGGATTTTACATGTCTTCTCAAAGAGTTCCTATAGTCATAAACATTCTAGCTTGGTGTGCTGAAGCCCATCTTGTTTCGTGTGAAAATAAACTGTTGCTGTCAATCAGGGTGACTTGGAGGTTTATTCACGTCATTTAACATAACGTCGAATTTGTCTGTAGGCCTAGTTTATGCAGTCTAACACATTTTAGGCTAGCCAGAATGATTCTGAACTGTATCAGGTTAACATAAATCCCTGCCTTTGCTGTGCAAGCCATCTCTAGCTCTAACTGCACAACCTAATCAATAAACTTGACAGCTCAAGTATTCTGTCAGACAGCTGTGGTGGTAGCTAAACCTACTTTGTTATTAGTGTAGATTAATACATAAGTTGTTGATTCTGTATTTCAGTTAAAACATGTCGATATTGAAATAGGCCACTGTGGCCCAAACACTGTTGTATTCCAGTCACATTCCTCTACTGTTTGGCCCCCTGGCAGTAGTGGAGCATTGTATTTGTCAGTGAAGGCCTACTGCAATAATTGTCTGATCTGGGCTACCTTGTTATTAGGAACAGGGACTACTATTAGGAAGAGCTCTAGCACTGCAGTGTGACTTTGATCCATCACTGTAAGGCCACATTGCTCTCCCTTTCTTCCTTTCTCACTCTCAGTCTTGCTGCAGTGCCATGTTACATCATTACCGTAGATCTACAAGGATGACTTTTGATGTTTTCTTGTGGCAATAATGCTGTGAGGTTAATTAAACAACATTTCTTTTAAGGCAATGTGTTCCATTAGGCTAGCTTTTTGTATTTTTTGGCTTGTTTAGTTGGAAATACTTAAAGCCAGTTCTATTGTTTCTCAGTGCATGACCCATCACACTCTCAAAATTATTATTATTAGTAGTAGTAGTAGTAGAATTCATAGTATTGTATTTTCATGAATTCTTAGATAACTTGACATATCGGATTAGGCAAAAGGCTGCTGATAGTACACCCAGCTTTAATTATCTTGGGGACTGGACACAAAAGCTGCCAGTTCTGTCATTGTTTTTTGTAAATGTGCTGGAAAAAGTATGTTGGTTTATTGTTTTTATTCTTTCAATGAAATCACGAGTATGATTATTAATTGCCACTGCAGTAAGAACTTCCTGCAGCCTGAGGATACCCCCACCCACAAAGTTCTACCTCTCTTAGACTTTATATTTTCTGCTGGAATAGATGATTCTAGCCATTGCACCATAACTCAGAAATTGTTTCAAAGGAAATAGGGGTTACCATTCATTTCTCCATAAACATTTAGAAAACCCCGGTTTTTAAGCCTTTTAAGACTTGACTCAGTCTAACCATCAAGTAGATCACCATATGAACCTTCATTCCAAGTGAAATGACTACCATTTCCACCATTTTAAAGGGGTATTGTATGCTTTTCTAAAGCCATGTACATTGTGTGTGATAAAAGTTTATACCTCATAGACCCACAGCTATGCAACTCACATCTCTGTGAGCTTTGGTGCATACTGAAAGGGAGGGAGCCTGCTTTCTGTGTTTCTGACATAAACCTTTGTGACATGAGACTGCCTTAATAAGAGCTGAGGTGTTAGTCCTTGTCAAGCCCTTCTCAATGTGTCTGGGTGGAGTGGAGACTCTCTCCACACTATCCCTGTTAATGAGAATGAGCTGAATTTGGTTCATATTTTTCCTGTAATCCACAATTATCTCCTCGTCCTTTGAGGTGATCATGACCAGGTTTTTTAATGAACCAAACAGACAAAGATTCCTTGGTATGCACACTCATACTGACCAAAATTGAGCCGACTATATATTGTTTATAGTTTTTTTTTTTTTTAATGAAATGCCTGTTTGCAGAAGGCATAGAAAAAAAGAAGGCAACCACCCTTATGCAAAGCATCTGGAATCCCTCTGTTGGCATGTCACCTTACTTGTGGGTAGATATATAAAAAAATATTAGGCATGAGAGAACACTCTCATGCTCTTTACGGATTGCCCAGCCAAAAAAATGTCAGAGAACACCTAAGTTAATGGAGAGAACAAGGATGGCGCTGCAAAGATTAGCGCATTCACTCAATAAGGTTGGGCTTTCAACTCATTTAATCAGTTTACTGGTCTGTTTTATGCCACAATCCAGATAGACACAAGGTTTTGTTTTTTACAGTCCATTGATAAACAATGTCATATTGGGAGTCAGATTGCTACTCATGATGTGCATTGCTTACTGATTTTTCTGTAACAAATCCACCTGTTGCTTCTAAGACTTCTGTGGTCCTTGACTCTTGCTCTTCTGAATTCCCTTGCCACTCCAATTCAGAAATCTTGCAACGATGTCCAGTGTATGTCAGTGTTTGTAAGACCTTAAGAGGGTTATTTTCTCTCCTGACTGATGTTAATGTGCACAGATAAGATGTATACTGTGAACAAAATGTAGTGATTCTATAAATATTTAGATTTTTCATACTGCTCCAGAATTCTGTGGAATGTTCCATTCACATCAATAGGATTCCTATATGTTCCACAAGGATCGTTGCTTGTACTGTAACTGCCCCCATTCTTCAATGAGCAGGTATGGTGATGGCCAGTATGTACCTGGGATTTTATCTTGCCCACAAACTGGACTGGTTTACTAACACTGATACATTCTGTAAGAGGAGCACGTTCAATTTCCTCACGAGACTGAGGTCCTCCAATATCTGCAGCAAACTCGTTATTAAGGCCAGTATCTACTATGCGGTGTGTGAAGCTGCACAAGGACGAAGGTTGCTGGATGACTAGACAGGCTGGAGAGAAAAGCTGGCTCTGTTTTTGGCATAGAACCAAAGTCACTTACATCAGTAGCACAAAAAGAATACCCTGAACAGATTGATATATATACTGGACAATGGCCATTTTCCCTTGCACACTCTATAAACGTAGGAGCATGTTCAGTGGCAGACTCCATTCCTTGACATGGTCACCTGAGTGACTGAGAAAGTCTTTTGTCCCATGGCCTCTACAATGCAACACAGAGGAGGTGTGATGAGGTATTTTTTCCATTTTTATAGACTGAGTACTTGACTAAGCCTTTGCTGATATGTTTCAGCAAAATAATTAATCAGATTGCATAGGAACATTTTGCTGGTAAAACCTACCTACCTAAAACCTACAACTAAAACCACTGTACAAGATGTGGTGAGGCAGCGTTTATCTACTATGCCTTTTCATTATGGCATTCCCAGAATTGGTTGTTTCAAATATGAAGATCAAGCTGTTCTCAGATGCAGTCCTGTCAGCAAAGAGAATCCTATTGTTAAAGAGATTAGGATTATGTTAAGGTTAGGTAGGTTAGGTAAGCGGTAGGTAATAAATTGAAGCTAATTAATATCACTTCATTGGGACTTTTACAATGTTCTATAGTCTGATATTTTTTAACCATTTTTTGACAGACTATTTTCATAGAAAGTGGAACATAACACCATATTTTACCATATTAATAATTAACTAAAATGACTATATTAACAATTATGATATTCATATTCATATTCATAGTCATGTAATAAGTATAATAATGTTTCTACTGGTTTACTCTGTTGAGAGTTATTACATGATAATGACCAACTTACAAAACGTTATCCGAAACGTTATTACATATTTGAAGTGCGGAAAAAATGTGGAATTTGAACGTGCTTGTGCAGTTAGCCTAGGTTGTAGGCTGTTTCATTAAAGTCATCCAGTGATAAAGTGGGTTTGGGTTTCTTTAGCTGTGCCAGTAGTAGTATGTATATACTGTAGTATATAGTATATAGTATGTATTCAAATGGGAACATACAGCATAGTCTAGGCTTGCAATGTAGTACAGGTTGAACGGAAGTGAACAGGTGTACTGTTTGTGGCTGAGGCAGCGACACAGATCAGTTCCTACTGCTGTAAAGAACTAAACTCTGCATGTGTATTGCTTTGAAGAGTAACATGCTTTGAAATTGACCTTTTGGAGTTAGATTAAATAAATCATGAGCAAATAGATGTTGACCTTTTGTGTATTTGGTCCGGTAAAGTACTAGCAGTATAAAGGGGGAGAGTTAGGAACAGCTGAAAAAAAGTTGATAATAGTAAGATCATAGTATCGGGCAATAAATAAAAAAACATTTTACAGTATAAATCCTGCTGTATATTTTTGGGGTGGGGGTTGGGCGTTACATTTCTTTTGATCATTTGAATTTATGAAAAATCATCATGGTTAAAATACTGTACTTAGCCAAAGTCACTCTTCTTAGTATTTGTATCTTAACTGTCCTTATTGGCCATGCCATAGTTTTGAAAATCTCAAGCAAAAACACTATATGATTGTATTTATTTCCCTGTGGTGCATAAGGCTGTCAAAAGGTGCGTAAGGTACTCACAGTAGCAAGGTGAATTACATTTTTGAGTTGGCGACTTTTGATTAGTGAGAGAGTGTGCATCAGTAATTTCGAGATGATGGTTCTTTTTATGTCGTCATGGCTGCCTGTCATTTATGTGTGCTCTGTCCTCTCTTGGCCATGCTGTGAAGGTCTTCTTTGAACATCTAAAGGCCAACTTGTACAGCATGAGGAAGGAGATCAATTGATCATTGATCGAAGTGTGCCAGGATGAACCCAGCCATATCTACCTCTATTGAGTTTTGTCTGTAATTACTCTCTAATGTGAAAAGACAAACTCTTTACTGAATGAATGGGTTTGTTTGGCACATTTATTGGCCTATTCTTAAGGCGTATTACACATCTATGCCACAGCTATGCAGATCACGCACTGCGAATCGGGCACCAACTTTTAGTTAACCTCCCTCACAACATCTCAGGAGCCTCCTAGACAATTGACTGTGAGCCTGGTCATCTTGCTATTTGTGTTATTTTCTTCATGTCATACAAAAGTGTAGTTTGGATGAGGGTAACTGTATTTGCTTGGTTGCTTCCATTGTTGCTTATTTCCACCGAGACACGTCTTTAGGACCGCACATGTAATGTGTAACTGTCTGCATCTTCTAGTTCAGTTCTCTAGTAAGAAATTTTGCAGTGGTCATCACATCTAACGGAGTTGCAACCACATTTAATTTTTTGATAATATAACTAAATAAAGTAATTGTTAACATGAACTTGAGAATGTAATTCCAAGGAATTCCCAGCTTATGAAAATGCACACTGTGATGATCTTGTGATGATCTAATTCAAAAGTATTTCATTCATCCCTCTAAAGACAGGGCACTTAAAGACCTCAACACATAAACAGCATAAAGACCTCAACACTTAAAAAACACCGAAAGCTTACCAATATAGGCTACACTACTGACAAAATCAGCAAGTAAACTACTATAGCACATTATGGAATCTAGATCTTCTTTCTACCCCTGCTCAATACCCTGTTGCATTTCACTATAAAGGGCCTACTATAGTCTTTCAATGCAAAATGCAAGATTAAAGAAGTGTCCTGGTGGCACACCTGGTGGCATTACAGTGTTTGTTGTAGTCGGTGTTAACTTGGCTACACTCAGTACACTCTACATCACACTCTAAATCACACTCTAAACACTAAATATCTACTGTATGTTAAAGACCAAAATGGGTTGTGACAAAAATCAGTCTGCTCTGTGTGGACTGCCAGTTGGTTCTGTGAGCATTCTAAAAACTATAGGCAAATTCTGACAGCTTCCAACTTTAGAATGTTGGAGTTTGATGGAGTTTATTGGGGCAGTCCTAGCATTTACATGAGACCATCAATTCTGAATAAAAACGATTAAATTCAGAATAAATTAATTTGGCTTTAAAAAGACCATGCATGTGAACACTTGAAATGATTATTCAGAATTAAACTTAATTCCGAATAAAGTGGGTGGTTTATTCTGATGTTAAAGTAGCATTAATTAATCATGTAAACATTGCTAATAGCTAGCTAACTTAGACCAAACATTATCTATCTACCTCCGCTCAATACCCTGTTGCATTTCACCATAGGGCTTACTAGTCTTTCAACGGTAAATCCAAGATTTAGGCTATAACACTGTCCTGGTGGCACATCTTAATTACTGCGTCGAAAAATACAAAGCATACATGGCATGAGTGGTTCTTGCATAACGCAGTTTGAACAAACGTTTCTACATTAAGCTGTTTGGGTTGTATTAAAGTTGTTCAAAAATAATGTAATGTACAAGGCTGAATTCATAAACTGTTTGTCATCAGATTTGTCATCAACAAATACAGACATGTGAGAAAGCTTTCATATAGATGTAACCTGATCATCCTAGCATTGTGTCACTGATTATCAACAGACCAGTGACTGCTGATAGATTTGTCTATTTGGTTTTCTAATATTTCACCTATGCCTTTGTAGTGGAGTGGATAGATGGTGTGGGCTCAGTGCTTTGCTAACCAGCCTCTCTAGAGCACTTGGGTATGCGAGTTGGCGGAGCACACACATTGTGTAAAGTAGTTTATGTCCCACAACACACCAAACACCCACCAATGGCCTATATGCTGCAGCTGAGTGGGAAAGAGTCAAAAACAGCCACACGGCGGGAAAACCATTGTGGCTTGCTGAATGTAAGAAAATGAATACAAACCTTTAGCAAATGGCTGGCCAGCATTATGCGGAAGGATGGCATATGTTTATATATGAGGTGTGTCATGTAGCCTACTTTATACTGTAAATGAATCAGCTATCTTACCGTGTACTGGAGTTTGCTGCATGGGAGTTCATGTAACTGGTAACCATTACTATGACTTTAGCAGTGCAGGCTAAACACTATAGGCCTAGTTCTGTTCTCTGTGGACAGTGGAAATGAGAAATTAACACAACATTATCATATCATAGCCTACCTAATACAAAGATATTTTAGGTGGCTACAGTAAATACAAACTTACCTGTTTGGCCTTTTAATGTCATTCTCTATTTAAAGGTACAATATTATAAACATGATGTTCAATGTCTATGAATGAGCTGATCTGATTACAATATTCCATAGCATAGTGTTTTATGACATGGACCCAAATCCACTGCAGTACCGAGCAGTATAATGAACTGCCAGCTTCGATACAAATGTTGTTATTTTAATCATTCGATGGCACTGTTTCAGCTGCACAATCCTCACTTAGATGAAAGCTGTATTTGGGGTTCTCTTTGGTCTTACCCAATCTTGTAGGTGGTAATTAGATGGTCTTTTTACTCACCTCAGTTACCACAAGGGAGGAGTGCCCTGGAGAGGACACAGAATGAAATTCTAAATCTATTTTCCGGCATACACAACACATCTCTCATACACTACGAATCTCTCATTTTTTATGTCCAAACATTAAGGAATTTAGGTGATATACCACCAAATATACTTTGAATTTAGGAAATATACACCACAAAATCCAAGTCTAGCTCTGCCACTTGACACTATTGGTTTCATATACAGCAGTTTAAAGACTGGAGAAAGATCTAGACTTTTTTTGATTGCTTGTTTTTGTTTTATTATCTTTGTCATTCCATATCATTCTTGAGAGTGGTTTGTGCTTATAGCATTTAATGTAGCCTATTATAAAACACTTCTCTTATATTGATAGATACATTTTTCAAAAGTGGCCTTTTTCTTTTCTCATGGTGTCATTCACATCACATTCTTTAGATAAATCACCAGATTATTTTGTTTTTTACCAGAGGAGCAACTTATTTGAAGATACATACTTAATTATTCAATTACATAATAATTAGTTGATTAAAGTTAATAGTTAATTAATCATTATTGTTAAAACACCTGGGTTTCCTTCTGTTTTTAAACTTTTAGTGAGAAAATGCTCATTGCACAGATTTTATGTGAGATTACGCTTACAGATGCCATTATTTTTTAGCACCCTAAGGGAAACCTTTGCTAATTTATGGTCAATGAGGCTGTTGCTTCATGCAATCTCCTTAATGTCCTTCTGGATAAATAAAGTATCTCTATCTAGCTATCTATCTATCTAATCCTTTGCCGTGTGCACACAGACTGTTATAAATCGTATGTGTCTGTGTGGGTGGAATTTGTGTAGCCATGGCAGTGTGGGCGATGGTGCCCGGGGGTAGAAACGAGTGTGTGCACTTGTAGCTTGATGGGGAAAGAGAGAATCTCTCTTTTCTGGGAATGCCTTCTTGATGCATACGAACTGAAGCATGAAGAGCTCACTCACTCTGCGTGTTGCATGGTTATGTAACAAACTCATAGAGCTAGCAGTTCAGGGTTAAACCACTTTCTCACCCACCCACACAGGCACAGCCGATGCTTGCCTACTGCGCAGAATCATCACACTTCTCTGATCCACAATGCAGGAGTGCTGCTCCTCCACAGAAAGCACATACTAAAGCACCACTAAACACTGTAGAAATCTCTAGAAGCACATTGTATTCTTTTCTGCAATGTGCTCCTCCTCTGGTATGTGTTACACATACATGCTATTGAGGATGGAGCAGTGCAGAAAACAGAGCTACTCTAAGGAGTAAGTGTCGCATGGCATGTTTGTCAGACAAGTACATGGCCAGTTGTTTGTCATCGCACACACATTTATGCTTACTTGACTAGAGTTTATGTTTGGTGCCTTTAAACATTAAAGGAATATAAAGTTTTTCATGGTAGCACATTTAGAGTACTGCTTTTTTATTTTGTAGTTATTTTTGCAATTTGGTATGTTGGTTGTCTGACATGTCTATACACTTAGCATACCCTTCTAACCAAAATATTATAGGCCTATGTGGTAACTACACATATTGCAGTAGTAGTGCGCAGGGATTTCTGCTTTTAAGCATTTGCGCACATCTTCATTAGTGGTTCATAGGATGTAGAACTACACATTTGACACTACTTAAGGTAGTGCTGACCATAGCATTACATTGTGGCAAGGTTTAATGGACACCAGCTTGCTGTAAAGAGTAGAAGGTGTCGTGATGGCTCTATAGGAGAAAGCGAATACCTCAGGAGTATTACTTGGCATTCACAGTTAATGGTGATCAATGCAAATCTATCATCATTGATGGTCATTGCCAATTCTTGCCTCTCTTTTTCCTTGATGTGTACATAGCCTACAATATTGTGCATATCAATCAGATCAATCAATAGTGTAAGGGATAATAAATGACATGGAATATGTGTATCTGTAAATATTATTAAATATAGTGTGATAGCATTGTAATAAAGCCCCAACACAGATGCAATATTCATTTTGCTACAATACTTGTGTTGGAACATCAGCAAACACCAATACCCACGCAGTGAGTTGCACGTATTTTTAAACGTTTAGGGTTGTTTTAAGGACCGATATGCCCATTGCCCATATTGCCCATTGGATGCCCATTCGTAGCCATTCTGAAACAGTCAGAGGTGATTCTAAATTTCCCAAATAGTTGGGTCAGGACCAGTCATTAAAATTTTGGTGTCAACCACTTTTCAGACAAACCATGCAAGGGGCTCAAAGTGTTAAAAACTGAACTAATCCTTTAAGGTTGTTGGTGGATATCCACACAGATATGTTTATCTACAAAAAAATATGTAATATTGCATAAATATATTTTATATAATATAAAAATGCTAAATATGTTTCTGCAATATTACGTATGAGTTTTTTTTTATTATGAGATTATATTTTAGACTGTGCCAATACATGGATGAAGGGAAAACAGGCCTCTGTCAAAGTCTCCTTATTGGGGCCGTAGGCAAAGCACTCTGAATGGAAAAATAACAAAAAGACAGAATAGGGAGATTTAATGTGCAGAACAGAATGAAAGCTGAAAACCTCAGGGCAACATGGGCTAAGAAGAAATCTGGCTTTTTAGAGAGTAATAGGAGTAAATGGAAAGCCCACTGGAGAGTGAGTTTGAAAGGAGAGCAGTTCTTCCTACCACATCCATGCTGTAAGGTGGCTGTGCTCAGCTGCAGCACAATGAATAATTAACAGCCTTTTTTTTCTCGGACTTAAGAGGATATAAGCTCAGACCCTTTGCAGGCTCAGCAGTGCCTGCATTGCTTGCCGACTCTTTAATGTATCTGTGTATCTAATTATTTATTTTTGTTGTGCAGATTTGTCTGTTTAATGCATATGCTCAACGGGGAACTCAAGATCCTTCAGCATTGGTTTTGAGTATTTTCTAAAGCTAGTACTGCCATGCTGTTCTACACACTAACAGTTCTTTTTTTAAGCTTCTTTACTTACATAGACCATCCTCTCCTCACCCACACACCTTCCATGGAGGTGGGGAAATGTGGTCTGATTTTTGTTGGGTCACATAGCGCAACCCACCCGTTTCTATTTGTGTCTGATAAACCGCTGCAGTTCTATGTGGAGTCATACTTTTTATAAGTGAAGATGTTTTGTTCTTTTCTTGTCCACATCCTGTGGTATTGACAAGCACTCTGCTGAGGCAGGTGTGTGTGTGCTTTTTTGTGTGGTTCCATCCGTTTCATGTGAATGCAGGGATGATCATAAGTGATTGAATACAACTTATATTATTTTATGTATATATTTGCTTTGCTTTGCCCTTATATGCCTTTATCCTTTCACGCGGGAAGAAATTCACCTGAACCTCTTTAAAAAAATAATTACAAAAAATTTACAAAAAAGATATAGCTCGATGTCCAATTGATACTTCTGAATGATAATGTTGCATTTGTGCTGGTGGGAAAGTTTTCTTGGCATACTTTGCTGAGTTTTATCAGCATGGACAAAACCCCACTTGCTTTGTACATTTTTGCTCTAGTCTATGGCCTCAACATATTCTGGTATTCTGGGTAGGATATGGTCTACATGTGTCTAACAGGTATGTTTTGACCAGTATTAGTTGGTTGCTACCTAGCTTGTGCTTATCTCATGTTATATCATCATTTCTATGTGAACTAACCATGTGGAATATAGGCTTTTATATACTTTGGAAGAGAGTCTTGGATTTAATCTTTTTTGCTAATGATTTTTGCATTATCCATACCAAAGACCCAATATCTAACCCTTATCATTTATATATGATAAGATTCATTGTTTTCACTGGGCTCTTTGAGATCTACAGCTTTTTTTTGTGTGGGATGAGTTTGGCTCGTAATGATAATGATGCACTCTGCAGTTGTTTATACTTGTTCAATCAAATGCTACCTAGAAATCCTTTTATTTTTTTTACAGACAGGCACACTTGTTATGATGTGTTACTGTATCATGCAGTCTTACTTTCTACAGCATTGACTATTTCTAAGAGACTGTGATGGAAAGATAGACAGTTGGCACTAGAGTGATCTCTGCAGTAAACGTAGGGATTATTTAGTGAACTCAGGGATCTTGATCTTATGTTCCCTAAACAGCTAAAGAGGTCAAGTTCTTTGTGGGATATGCCAACTGCATGCATCTGCTTACTGTGTTTCAACATTGTAGCGATTCACAAGTACTGTATATTGATGTGTGGCCCATGAATCACTAATTAATCTTGCCAGTGGAAAAACATTTCTATACCCATTATGTGTATTAAATCTGCATTAGCAATGTAGTTATGTACAGTGGATGAAAGAAAAGCTTGCGCTGTGAGCATAAGCAAATGTACTGACCAAGCATTTGCAAACTGCATGCATCTGCAAATGAAAGCTTACTGGATTTCAACATTGTAGTGTTTTACAAATATATTAATTTGCAGTTATGTATAAAATCAGCCGTGTAGTTATGTAATTAGGTGTTCTCTTTCGTTTTGAAGCCGAAATGTACGAGTGGATGATGCCAATCATCTCCTACTTTTCTGAAGTCAATTTTAAGCAACCCTTTGAAAAAAGGGCAGTAAGCGCTCTGACGCGCGCAGGCAACTACTTAGACAGCCCTGCGTGACGTCAGAAAGTCTATATATTGACTGCGCTTACGCTTCAGGTCCTCTTTGCCTCTTTCACCTCGGCTACGGCGTGTGTTTCTGAGTCGCCTTTTCGTTTGCTTTCGCGAATTTTTTTGAAAGCCCACCACAAAAGCTTTTTTTCAAAGCTCTCCGAGGGATTCCTGTCTTGCTCCAAGTGCTCACGCCGGTCCCTAACTTCTGGTACCTCGAGACGCAAGATGGCTACTCGTCGTTGTACCGACTGTGATCGTCCCATGGCGATTTCCGACCGCCATGCTATTTGCTTCATCTGCATGGGGAGCGAGCATGCTATGCGGCCAGATCTCTGCTCGGCTTGCGAACGCCTCTCCCCTGCGGCTATCGCCAACAGAGCGGCATTTTTCGTGGGTTGCGCTGGTAGTCCAGGGGCGGCCTCTACCCCCGTTGGTGCCAGTGCTCTCCCCACCTGCCAGTCTATCGATTTTCCCCCGGCGTCCTCGCACCCGGATGGGCTAATCGACCGGTCTTCAGTGGCTATTCGGCCGTCGGTTAGCTTCTCAGCGGTTAGTCAGCTACCAGCTAGCCAGCTAACCGCGGCCCACCAGGCTAACCCTGCTAGCTCCATCGGCGCTGCCTTTGCCCACGCGGCTACTACGCCGCCTCAGGGCGACGAGGATGACCCAGTCATTGAAGCTGTGGACGAGGAGGAGCTCACTTCCTTCCTCTCCGCTAAAGGTTGCGCCACCGTGGAAGATTTGCCACCTATGTTGAAGACCCACGCCGCCCAGTTAGCTTCTGAGCTAGCTTCGTTGGCTACACAGGCGGCTAGCAGGCTAGGCCTGCCTCCGCCTCAGCGCTTTCCGGGAGGGCGTTTCGACCCCTTCTCCGGTGCGCTCCCTTCTCCGGATGCTCTCCCACTCCCTGCTCACCCCATGGTTGTGACCGATGCGCAGGCCTCATGGGAGGCTCCCTACGCCGCCATTGCCCCTATCCAGGGGCACGCGGCATTTTACGCGATGGACGGAGCGGGCGCCAGTGGCCTCATGCAGCTTCCTCGCGTTGAAGATGCGGTTGCTGGTTGTTTAGCACCAGCCTCTGCCACCACCTGGACATCGCCTCCTGAGCTTCCCTCCAAGCCGTGTCAGCGCACGGAGAAGCTCGCCTCCAAGGCTTTTATCTGTACAGGCCAGGCGATAAGGGCGATGAACACCGCCTTCCTCCTCTCTTCTCTGTCTGAGGAGCTGGTGGCAGACCTCTCAGCGCAGCCGTCGGACTTAACCCTCCATCAGCTGCGCAGCTGCGCAGAACCATTAAAGCCGACGGGCGCTCCCTTGGCTCTTTGGTCGTCCTAGACAGGCACCTCTGGCTGATCCTTTCGTCCATGCCAGAGAAGGAGAAGAGGCATATGATGAACGCTCCCATCTCCGCTGATGCTCTGTTTGGCCAGGCGCTGGAACTGCAGCGCGATCGCTTAGAGAAGACGAAGTCGGCGGCTCAGGCCCTGCAACCCGTACTTCCTAAGCGTGCGCCGCCTCAGTCAGCCGCTCCCGCTACCCCTCAGACGCGTGCTCGCGCGCCTCAACGGAGGCAACAGAAAAAGAAGGCGGACGCGCCCAAAGCCGCGCCACAGCCAGCTACTGGGTCCTCTCTGATCTCACCCCCTTACGGGGCGCTGAGTTTACCTTGTTCACAAGCACTCCGCACACACACTATCGCCGCTCTGGGGCAATGTTTCACGATGAGCCCCGGCCCAGGCCGGAGGACGCTCTCTGTTCTGTCAGCGCTGTCGCGCACTGGGGCACCGATGCGGTCTCCGCCGCGCGTTCAGCTTACACACGCCCTGCGCTATGCGCCTCGCGTGAGATCACGCCTCGACGGCGCCCAGGTGGCGCCGAGGCCTCTGCTGATGTCACGGTCTCCGCGTCCTCTGTTTCTCTCGCCTCCGTGCAGTGGGCATGCGACGCTCCAGAATCGTTCACGGTCGAGAAGCCCTCCTCCTCGACCACCTACGTCGCTGACACGCGCTCCAGGTCGGCCGCCCCACGGGGCGTCGCAGGTGAAGTGCGCAGCTCACCGACATCGGATTTCGCTGACATGCACGCCAGGTCGGCCGCCCCACGGGGCGTCGCGAGTGATGTGCACGGCTCGTCAGCCACGCGTGAGCGCCCAGCGGTCTCACACACGGCTTACTTGCCCTCAGCCCCCACACTACGTCGGGTCTCTAGCTTGCCAGTCGGACGCTCTTCAGCTTCGCGGACAGCCTCAGTCTTTGACCTCGGCTCCCCCAGTGCCACTCGGAGGCAGCATAGCACTTTGTTTGTCCTTGCTGCCTCCTCATTCCGCCGCTCTGCTCAGGCAGAATTGGGCGATGTGCACAACGTCACGTTGGGTTCTTTCAACAGTGTTGAAGGGCTATCAACTGCAGTTCAGGTGGCCACCCCCGCCCTTCAGAGGTGTCATGGAGTCAGTGGTGCCCCCCTCCAGGGCCCCTGCTCTCAGACAAGAGCTTTGCGATCTCTTGAGAAAGGGCGCTATTCAGCGCGTAGATCCGACGCTCGCGCACGCAGGTCGTTACAGTACGTACTTCCTTGTGCCCAAGAAGTCGTGCGCTTTTCGCCCTATTCTAGACCTCAGAGCGCTCAATGCCTCGCTCAAACCTCTCACCTTTCACATGCTCACGGGGCGCATGGTGGCGGAGTCAGTCCGCCAGGGGGATTACATGGTCACCATAGACCTTCAGGACGCCTATTTTCACATAGGTATAGTCCCCAAGCACAGGCGTTTTCTACGCTTCGCTTTCGAGGGCAGTGCCTACGAGTACTCAGCCCTCCCCTTCGGTTTGTCCCTAGCACCTCGGTGCTTCACCAAGTGCGTGGAGGCGGCGATCGCTCCTCTACGCGCTCAGGGGATCAGACTCCTCAATTACTTGGACGACTGGATGCTGCTGGCGGGTTCCAGACAGCTCCTAACGTCACAGGCTCACACTGTTTTGCGTCACCTGCACAATCTGGGCTTCTTAGGAAACCTAAGCAAGTGCATGCTCTCTCCCTCTCAGGAGGTCGAGTTCTTGGGCGTGAGGCTGAACTCACGCTCAATGAGAGCGACGCTCACTCCGAAGAGACTTCAGGACGTCAGGGCGTGTCTACGCCACTTCAGACTAGGTGCCTGCGTTTCGGCCAGGTTGTGTCTCAGACTGACGGGCCTCCTGTGCGCCGCAGGCGGCGCTGTCCCACTCGGCCTCTTACACTTACGCCCACTGCAGCTTGCCTTAGCGGAACTAGGTGTGTCCTCCAGGTCGAACCCCGCCCGTCGGATCTTAGTGTCCAGACGCATGTGGCTAGCCCTCGCGCATTGGCGCAGGCCGTCGTCCTTCACCAAAGGCGGCGCCCTGGGCGCTATAGCCAGGCGCATGACGGTGACCACCGATGCGTCCAAGAGCGGCTGGGGCGCCGTTTGCTGCGGTCGCCCCACCAGGGGGACATGGGGCACAGCCTCCAGGAGATTACACATCAATGTGTTAGAGCTCCTTGCTGTCTTCTGCGCTCTGAAGGAGTTTCTCCCTCTTCTCGGAGGAGAACACGTTCTGGTGCGTACAGACAACACCACTGTTGTGGCGTATATCAATCGCCAGGGCGGCACGTGTTCTCCGGACCTGTTTCGCCTGGCGTACAAGCTGCTCACCTGGGCCTCCCGACACTTCCTGTCGTTCAGGGCGGCACACTTGCCAGGTGTACGCAACACAGGCGCGGACCTCCTCTCCAGGGGTGTTCCGCGTGCAACCGACTGGCGCCTCTGCCCAGCCGTGGTGCACAGCCTTTGGTCCCGCTTCGGGCGGGCACGAGTCGATCTTTTCGCCTCGAGAGAGAACGCTCACTGTCCAGCGTGGTTTTCGCTGGAGCGAGATGCGCCGCTAGGGTCAGACGCGCTGGCGCATCCGTGGCCGCGCGGTCTGCTCTACGCCTTCCCCCCCCTTCCTCTGATGCGTCAGGTATTGGCCAGGATCAGAGCGGGGGCTCACAGGGTGATTCTGATCGCCCCCAATTGGCCATCTCAGAGCTGGTTCTCAGATCTGGTCTCACTGTTGGACAGCTAGCCGTGGACCCTCCCTCTGAGGAGGGATCTCCTATCACAGGCTCACGGGTCGCTGTGGCACCCCAAGCCGGAAGCATGGAGACTCACGGCTTGGCCCCTGAACGGGCGCGTCTCCTAGAGAGCGGCCTGTCAGGCGCAGTTATAGAGACTGTTCAGGCTGCTAGAGCTACATCCACTAGGTCGTTGTATACACTGAAGTGGCGTGTATTCAGCACGTGGTGCAGAGACAGAGGCTGTGATCCTCTAGTCTGCCCTATTGGCGAGGTGCTTGCTTTTCTGCAACACCTGTTTGATCAGGGTCGTACACCCTCTACTTTGAAGGTGTACCTCGCAGCTATTTCAGCATGCCATGTTGGCTATGCTGGCATTTCCCCAGGCGCTCACCCCCTTGCGTCGCGCTTCATGAAGGGCGTCAGGCGGCTTCGCCCCTCTTCCACTCCTTCGGTCCCTACTTGGGACCTGGCCACTGTCCTACGCGGACTGGCCCTTACGCCCTTTGACCCTCTGTCGAGTGCCAGTCTAAAGATGCTTTCCCTTAAGACTGCGCTTCTGCTCGCTCTGGTCTCGGTGAAGCGCGTTAGCGATATGACTGCCTTGTCAGTCAGTCCTGACTGACTCTTGAGTTCGCGCAAGATGACGCGCGGGTAACGCTGCGACCAAATCCCTTTTCTCGCCCGAAAGTGCTGTCTACTGACCCTCGTTCGAGGGTCATTGAGCTCTCAGCCCTTCCTGAGACGGGCGGTTCTGTGCCCGTCACTCTGTGCCCGGTCAGAGCGCTTCGTGCCTATTTGACACGTACGCAGAGCATCAGGAAAACGAACCAGTTGTTCGTCTGCCATGGCGAGCGTGCCAAGGGTCAGGCCTTGTCTACCCAACGCATGTCGCATTGGCTTACTGAAGCCATACGTCTGGCATATGAGGCGGCGGGTGTTCCTCCGCCTGCTCATGTCAGGGCGCACTCCACCCGTGGAGTGGCGGCTTCTTGGGCCTTCTGGAAAGGCGTCCCCATGAAGGATATCTGTCTGAGCGCTTTGTGGGCCTCAAGCAACACCTTCGCACGTTTTTACGCATTGGACGTCACCAGGCCGGGTGTAGCAGAGAGTGTTCTCTCTGGGCCCGGCGGCGGTCCCATGGGTCTTCCCACCTCGGGCTCCTCGGTGTAGGGCTCTTGAGGCTTGGTTGTAGTGATCCACTTGTACGTTTCGGCTTCGAAACGAAAGAGAACGTTACGGATACTAACGTATCCTCGGTTCTCTGAGTGAGAAGCCGAAACGTACGCTTCGGGCCTCAAGTCGCCGACGCTGGCGAGCTTGGCAAAGAGGACCTGAAGCGTAAGCGCAGTCAATATATAGACTTTCTGACGTCACGCAGGGCTGTCTAAGTAGTTGCCTGCGCGCGTCAGAGCGCTTACTGCCCTTTTTTCAAAGGGTTGGTTAAAATTGACTTCAGAAAAGTAGGAGATGATGGGCATCATCCACTCGTACGTTTCGGCTTCTCACTCAGAGAACCGAGGATACGTTAGTATCCGTAACGTTGTTCTTGCTGTATAGCGCCATGACAGAATACTATTGTAAAAACTGTCGTGCCAAAGTGGACAAAATTACCTGGGTCTCAAGAAGCTGCATATAACGAGCAAGACCTCAACCACCCATGTGTGGCATAGCACCACCCATTGGACAAGAAAAAAAAATCAGTGTGTAGTTCACAATTTCTTCCAGGGACGTTGACCCATCAAACCACTTGAACCTTACTGGACATGCAGAGCCGAGGTTTTAACATTCACTCACAGTTTTTGCAGAACCTCAGAATCGTTGCATCTCAACAAATAAAATTTTAGTAGATGAAGACCCAACAAGCTACATCCAACAAGTACTCAACCTCACTTGTGTGGGGTAGTGCCATCTATTAACACACAAAATAGCATTTCTTGGAGCAATTACAATGAGTCATTCTAAGGACACCAAAACACTGGGTCCCTTCAAACTCACTGGGAATCCCAGTGGGCTCAGATGTCCTAGGCTATTGTTTTCTTGGGGACAGCCCCTGCTCTGTGCTGGTGCTGGAACTGGAATGCTTTGGCTGATGACATTTTGGTAGTTTCAAGGAGATGTATCCAAATAGCCCTCTAGTACTATTGTGAAGTGTTGCGCTACCTAATAAGGAACAAACATTTTCATCAAAAGTTTTTAAAAGTTTTCATCTATGGTTTTGGGGGCACATGGGGTTCAGCAAGTAAGCTTTAGTCAAATTTGGTTTCTCGTGCTTGATTACACCAACCATCTGTATGTACAGTATAAGAGTTTGAATGGACATTTATCTTCACTGGATGAAACATGTGGTCATGTTAAATATCGCTTGGGGGTACAAAAAATAATGTTCTGTGAGGTGTACATCTATCTTGAACTAAGCCTGGAAATAGTGATGCAAGCGGCCTGCCTCATATTATTGCTTACGTGTTAAATTACAAGAGGACTCAGCCGTCCTACTTTTCTTCAGTAGTGTTTCAGTGTGCTGATAGTTGATTGTGAGAACAGTGCTACAGTATATTGTTGTTGTTGTTGTTGTTGTTATTGTTGTCATAGGATGATGAAGTGGTGCTACAGTGCTCGGCCACCCTCAACAAAGAGCAGCAGAAGCTGTGTCTGGCAGCCGAGGGCTTTGGAAATAGACTCTGCTTTCTTGAATCAACCTCCAATTCTAAGGTAAGTCTGAATAATTCCGTAATAAGTAGATGATACATAAACCTAAGTGGCTTGCCTTTGTGTTGTATTTTATGTGATCACTCATTTTAGGTCAATGTTGCTGATAATTAGTCAGAAATATAATGTTGAGAAATGGATTCACTAGTGGGGCTTAAGTTGAGAAGTAAGAGAATTAGGGCCTCAAAAGACAATAATGTTCATTCATTAGTCTAGTTGGTGTTACAGAGGCCAACTGTTCTTGGGTTCCAATCCATCTATCAACCTAACACACACAAAAATATTCTGAGTAATGCCAAAGATATGGTCAAACTATTTGGACAAGGCATTTTAGAACAGATTTATGATCATTATGTGATACCCGAGGTTATCCCTAGTCTGTATTTTGAACACTAATAATCTCTTTTGTGACATACTGATTAACAGTTGTGTGGTGTTTAAAAAGAATTGAGGACTTCCTGTCAAACACCTTGACATTTAGTTGAAACTGAACCGAATCAATATTGACACAGAAAATTACTCAGAAACTGAGTGTGTGCACCAGAGTGAAATTATGAGCATATAAGTCATCATATGTTTACAAATACATTGTCTGTGGCTATGTACACAACGTCAAGTACCATGACATAGAGTAGACTCAGTTTTGACTCAAAAGTTCTCGCTAGTCAAAGGTAAGGACACAAGACAACACTGTATAAGGCTTGGGATATAATCAACCAACGAAAAAACTATGTCCTGAAAGTGATGTACACCTGTATGGCAGGGAACAGGATCGTATTACTATGTAAAATATGTATGGCAGTGAAAGTATACCCTGCTTTTTTGTGACTGTTATTCATATTAAAAACATGTGTGCAAAGAATAAAAGTTTATTGACTATTTACTATTTTGCACTATTGTATTTTCCACAGAATGTTCCCCCAGACCTGTCTATATGTACCTTCGTCCTTGAGCAGTCCCTTTCAGTCCGTGCTCTTCAAGAGATGCTTGCCAACACAGAGGAAAAGGCTGAGGGGGTAAGTATGTGCTTTTTTATCAATCATGATGATGATGACGGTGCAGCTAAGTATGACGTATGAATTAGTGTTCAGTGTTTTAGTGTACATTTTAATAAAGATATGGCTGACAGCATCTGCAGTTGGTAGCTAGTTGTCTTTCATGTCACGGTGCATGTGAAAGGTAAGATTAGCTTGCAAAATTTATGCAATTCTTGAAGTGTTTGCTTTGCCTATAGTAGATGAAAAATGGAATACAAATTGCTTAGTATGTTGGTATCTCTGCATTGTGATTGTAGGGGTTTCAGGCAGTCTGAAATGAAATAAACATAATTAGTCTGCATATTTAGTAGATATATATGATAAGATCAATAAGAATGGGGGTAATCGGCTTGACGTATAATGTAGAGGTAATTGTAAAGTAATTTTTTGTTCAGTAGATTTTCATTGTTGATACTTTCCAGATGCTATCAGTATGAATGATTTGTCAGAAAGTCTGTGGGGCATCTTGTGAGAGGGACCCATTGATTAACAGCACTGATATTGTTACTGTATGCCACCACTGCAGTTTTAAACTGGAGTAGGTTTCTTCCACAGCCCAAAGGGATAAGTGTCTTTGCTCTACTGGTTTCATCCAAAATTCATGGATTAAATTATAGATAGAGTTTGCAGTTACCTGATTCTGACAATACTAAATAGATTAAAGGGGTCATAGAATGATTATATAGGGTATGTAATGTTGGTCCTTAAGATCTCTGAATAGGGTGTGTAACATTGGTTGGGCGGAAAATGGCCCGTGTGCTGTTCTATCAAAGATCTTTTAGAACACAAGATAAAGCATTCTAGGCTTCGTCAGTGTAATCAAACGGATACTTTTCCGGTCTCCTAATTATGGACGTCATAGACGTCATAACATTAACAAATTCTTTAAAAAAGATGTTTGGCAATATAAACATAATTTTGTGTGTTGTTTTTTTAACTTTGCTTATGTATAATACCAATAACTCATATTTTAAGACACGGGATAAATAATTAATTTTATCAGTTAACCTAGCAAGCTAGCTTGCTAATGTTAGCACGGCAAATCGATTTGACTGGGTTACTATGGGAATATGGCTAGCGATATTCGCTAGCACTTAAGGATTTTGGCTAAACTTGAATATTGTTGTAAACAAACTTGAGATGTAAATGTTCATTTTAGCTGGCAGCAGTAATGTTGTATAACAAAGTCGATTTTAATGAGACTGTTATTTAGTAATAAGTAGGCTATTAAAATGGCTATGGACTCCGATTTCGTTGGTTAGCAATTAGACAGTAATGCATATTTCTGGCTGTATAGGCTGAAATAAAGTTAGATTTCTTCCATTCCGTTAACCTAGAAAATATATTTTTAAGCTAGTATTGATCACATTTACCTGTGGTGACAAGGGATGTAAAAAGTCCCAAAGATGTTGCTCAAATAAGGGAAATTAATGTATTGGTGGAAATGGAGTGAATTCTTACTAATTCCCCATTAAGTTTAGGAGTCCCTTTTACTACCGGTCTCCTAAAAAGGCGTGGCAGCTTCTCGAACACTACGTCATTGATACAGGAAGAATCTCCATCAACCTTCTCTGGTTCTATGCGCCCTAATGCAACCCTGGGAAATAGCCCTAGAATGAAATAAAAGGTTTTCTCCCTTATATGGTATGCTTATGAATATTTAGATGAGCTGTGCACTGATTGGTTGGTTTACAATGAGTGAACGTAATGTTACACGTTAAACGTTAATACTAGTTTCCACTTACATGTATGTTGTCTAAGTCAAAAGGATCAACTCAGGTGGGAAACATTACTCCGAGAAGCTAGCAACCAAACTATCGTGATTCTACTCTTCAGTTAACAATCTTGCTGGAATGAAACAACAACAAAAACTTCTGACGAAGACCTGGATAAACATGCATCGTAAATTGTAGATATACATGACGGCACCTCTTATATATTTGAATTAAATACAGTCAGGAAAATAAAATAACATTAGCCCCCTTGCTAAAATAAATAAATCGTAACACATTGTACATGACGCTAGATACACGATATGCTAGCATTGCTAACTGCTTAGCGACAAAATAATACTTACAGTTTGCGTTTTGGGGCATGACAAAGGCACAGGCCAGAGCCAAATAAGGTACAGCAGCCAAGTTGACGTCAACTCGGCGCTTAGTTTCAATTGGACCGTTTACCAGCGGCAGTTTCAAGTTTTGAGATTTGCATTGGAAAGAGGCGTCAATGGGATTTGGAGGTTCTCTGGATGTCTATTTGACCCACCGAAGTGTAGTTATTCAACAATGACAAGGTAAACTTGGTTTTGCATTCTATGACCCCTTTAAGTATTTTTTTTGTCTGAAGATGGAGCATATCGATTAGGCAGGGTAGCTGTCTGTCTTTTGAGCTTTTGTAGGATATGTGTGCCATGTCTTCTCTATTGCAACATTGTTGTTTGGAAAACAACATTTGGTGTCTATGTTTAGTCATTACCTGGCATGTCTTTCACTCATCTCATTGACACATTTTCCTTCACCTAATGTATGGTGAAATAACATACCTTCTAATGTTATTTGCCTGTTACTCCAGCATTATAACACTGAATCTGTTTGTACGAATATGACAACTTGCTAATATCTGTGTTATTGCCATTTACAGTAACAGACTCCAAAATGACTTCTAGTGCATAAGACATGTATAACAGCTCTGCGGACCATGTTCAGCAGTGAGCTATAAGATGTTAGCCAGGAAAATGCAATCATACACATGATTAAGTTAGGGGACTATATAGGGCACTAGACAGTAAGTGCTCTAATTATATGGGGAAATGGGCAGAGTATAACAACACATTTATACTGGTGTGCCAATGGGGAGAGAATGTTAAGGCAATGTACAAACTGACCACTTGTTGTATTATTTTTTCACTAATAATGACAATAAAAAAAAATCAATCAGATTGATTATTGATTATTAAGCAGTGTGTAAACATTATTCATGTGCATTATTATACTGCTGCATCCTATGGTTGGATGTCGCATTTCTAGCCTTTCCCAATGCAATGCTGAGCTGTAGTGATTGAGATGACTGACCAGTTTTTGAGTGCAGTTTTAGCTGACCTTACATTAGGATCGTCCCTGTTTGACAAACCCACTGAGACAGTTGGGATTATGTGCTGGAGTAAAGTGCCTTTCACCAGTGAACTCCTGCATCATAGGACATTGTGTAACATCAAATGACTAATGGCCACTCAGTGCACATTTTAACATTTGAACATACACAGTACATAAAACACACATGGCATTTATATTTGGTCAGAAGCCAAACAGTCTTTACGTTTGCACACTTGCTGCCGATTTAGTTAACTCAGGTCTTGACTGTAGGAAGCTAAGGCAGGTTATGTAAGGAGATGCAACAGAAGAAAAATGCTAACAGATTAAAGGATAAAGTCTTTTCTCTACACTCCTTTCTCTGTGTCTGTGTCTGGGCTAAAACTATTTCTCATCACCTCTCTGGTAGTCTTCCTGAAGTGCGAGTGCTGCAGTCCAGCGCAGGTCAGCTTGGTAATGCATTCTGCTGATTGCGTGTAATCCCTCATGCGGGGACCTCCAGTAATGAGATCACACAATGCTGGAGCGTTCGCTGCACCTCCCTCTTTGTCAGCCTGGCCAGACAGGACAGGGAGGCACACATCACAAACACGTATCATACAGCCACCTAAAGGAAAAAGCCGGGCTATCGTGCAATGACTGTCCGTCATTGGTCTCCCTGCATTTTGTCTCTCTGCTCCTCTGTCAATGTTTGTTTCTGCCTCATACGCCTCAAACCCTCACGCGCTGACTCATGCCTCATTTACGTTTTGGGCCGTTTTTCGTTGTGCCTAAGTTCATTTCTCTCTTCTTCTCTCTCTATCTCTCCATATCTCTTTCTCTCTCTCTCTGTTTCTCTCACACACACACGCACATACACCACTCTTCCGTCTCCTCCAAGTGTCTCTCTCAGGCCTTTTACATGCCGCTTAAGGCACATAATGTTCTGATCTCATGCCCCTAGTATATAAGGCCATAAATACTGTAACTGATTTATTCACGGGCCACTCCAGAAGATTAGACAGTGGAAGATTTCCCTTATGAGGACATGTGGATTATAATAAATCTCAAAATCTATATTTCGTGTGAATTATTTAAAGTAGTGGTCATTAGAGCTCATTTATGGAGCCTTTCATGCAGACTCTGTGTTCATTTTGTCCATGTTTGCATGTTCTGTCTAGCAGTCCAACAGACAGACAAGCCATATCCAGGCACATCTTAGCACCATCATTAATCTGGCTTGCGTCTCTTCGTTCTCAAATGTTAAAAGACAATCACCAGATGAATAACTGAAGTGCACTTTTGAGATTCATCTGTAGCTTCCAATGAAGTGGCTGTGTTTGTCATTGTGAGCACTGCGTGTTTAGGTGCCTTCTGAGGATAGCCATCACATTTCTCATGCATCCGTTTTTAGCAGTGCTTTTATGAGGCTCAGCTTGCATAGTGGTATTGATCTGTTTGTCCCTAAAAGATCAAGGCAACTTCTTTTCTCCTCCCCCTTATGCTTCCCATTTCTACAGCAAGTTGATGTGGAAAAATGGGTATGTCTGCCTTTTCCTCATTCCCCACCCATCTATCAATCCATACAACATCACTCCATGTATTTTTTTCCATTTATAAAGCTGTAATGCTTTACTTTTACCATTCACTAATGTTCCACACACCTAATTAGCAGAGTGGCAGATTTCTTGCCCTACAGTAGTCGGGTAGAATCCATCAAACATGCCAGTGGATGCACATATCCTAAACTGCTATGTTCTTTATTGTTTTTTTTCTGAATCCCATTCTTCTCTTGATTTATGGGCAATCAGAAATTCATGATGAAGGTGAGTTTTCCCCTTCTCATCTAACTGTGTGTGTGTGTGTGTGTCTGTCTGTCTGTCTGTGTATGTGTGTGTGTGTTTGTGTGTGTACATATGCGTGCGCGCATGTTTGTGTTTGTGAGCTTTTTCAGTTTTGAACTGAAGGGAAGTGTTAAGTCGCAAAAAAAAGAGGTTTCATATTCAGCATTAGCTCTCTTTTTGTACTACCCTTATGTGGTGGTTTGCTGCCAACAATTTATGGAATCATGCATACATAGAAATATAGTTTGTACGCGACACAATCTGTGATCGTCCGTCTAACAACATATGATGTAAATATGACAGTGAATTTCTTTTAGTTTCTTATGATAGTGCTATCTCTTTACAGTGCTTCAGGTTTTACAGCTGAACCTATAACAGACAAACAGATTACTGAACAGCTAAAGGAAAACAAATCTAAAAATGTTTTTATGCCCTGTTAAGTTAGCCTGTATGCTGTTAATTGTTATGTACCAACAGCACTTGGCGACCTAGAGCAACATGGCTGTGCTAGAATCTAAACTGACAATTCAGCTCTGCAATATCAGTCTTATTGTACTCACATACTGACATGGTTAAAAGCACCAAGAGTGGTGGAAATCATTCCATTTTAAATTGAGAAACAGCATGGTCGACGTTGAAAGTGTTTTAGTCATCTACAGTGAAGCGTCAGAAAGAAGTTGTTAATGAGCTTGACATGGTAATGCCAATGAGCTTGACGTGGCAACCAATCGTTATATCAATATTCTTCGATCATGTGTTTCCCCTAGAACAGTCTGTGGTTTTAGTTTCCGGCAATAAAAGGTTGACTTGAGTGTAGGTTAATGTAACTTAACTAATGTTTTGCTTGGCTTTGAACAAAACCAGTTGCAACATATTAATATTTAACACAAGATAGCATTAAAAATCTTGTATTCGTCGTGTTTTAGGATCGTGTTTTAGGATTCCTCACCTATTATCATGTGTTTGCCACTTTTGGTCTGAATCAATGTATACTTTATAGATTGCCAATGCCACAGTTTTGCGTTTCAAAGCTATGTTTGTGTATCTGTGTATCTTAATTTTTGGTGTTTGGGTGTTTGTGTTTTTGCAATGGAGGGTAAAATTTTGAGTTTTACAGGGTCTACTGTCTACTGTCTACTGTACTGATGTAGTGACAAAGGAAGCAAGCAGAATGACAATCACCAATAACATCTATGCCTACCCTACCACTACTTAGAAAAATGGCTGCTGTGAAGAAGCTCCATTATATGTTTTCTCATAGTACAATGTGTGTGTGTGTGTGTGTGTGTGTGTGTGTGCACGTCCATGTGTGTATGTGTGAGATCAGACTGCCCAGGGTGGAGGTCATCGCACTTTACTTTATGGACATGCGGTTCTCCTCAGACACTCGTATAGTGGAATGGTGAGTTTTTCTTTGTATTCCTTTTCGTCCAGCTAGTAGGAAATAATCTGTCCTTTTTCTGATGTTCAGGTTCTCCTTTCTATCCTTTTGTCAGTACCTCTGCTGTTTATCAACTTCACGCTCCTCGACTGATAAACTAGCATTCGATGTTGGTCTGCAAGAAGACACTACAGGTATGTCTGCTTGCTAGTTGTGTCTTGGATCTCCACAGCCCATTATAATAGACATATATTTCACAACAAAATCATTCACCAGTGTACTATCCAGTTGTACCATGTCACATATTGTGCTTATATACGGCAACACACTCAGGCATATTGTGTACTGTGTTCGTCTTGTGTTTAGCAACATGCTATGTCTTTGTAAATCTGGGTTGTCTTGCATGGAACTAAGTCAATCAAAAACATGCCCATCATTGTGTATCTGTGAACAGGTGAGGCATGTTGGTGGACTATTCATCCCGCCTCTAAACAACGATCCGAAGGAGAGAAGGTGCGTGTTGGTGATGACCTCATCCTGGTCAGCGTCTCCTCAGAACGCTATTTGGTAAGCCACTTTGTCATTATTTTTTTGTTTTTGTGCATGAAAACAATCCATTTTGATTGGTTTTGTTTTTACGTTTGAATGCCATTGTTTGTTTTTTTTGCCATTGACTCACAGCAAAATGTTACAGCTTTCTTTTGTCTTCTATTCTTCTTTTCTAAGCACCTGTCCTATGGGAATGATAGCCTGCATGTGGATGCAGCATTCCAGCAGACCCTCTGGAGTGTGGCCCCCATCTGCTCAGGAAGCGAGGTTGCACAAGGTGGATATCCATGTGACCAAAGCATTTTGGGTCAAAATACAACTTTACCAAACTGAATCATTCATGGTGCAAACATCTGGCCTATCTGACACCACTGTTCTGGAAAAAGCAGCTGTGTTGATTGACAGAACTTGAAGGGCTGAGTCCCAAGTTGAAAGGATGCTAAGGCTATTTCATGGGTCAGAGACATGTGGCTCACGGGCCACCAGTAGCTTTTTTCCTGCCAGCTGCGGCTCTCGGATGAAATGAGTTGCCAAAAAAAACAAAAAGAAATTTTAAAAACAACTTGCAATGAATAATGCTCCTGTAGGCCTAGTAGAAGGCTAATAGTAGTAATAAAAGTAGTCAAAATAACAAGGCTTCTTGACCTTCATATCATAGCCATATATGACAAATTTATAGACAAATTTGAGCTCACCTCTAGATGATGAAAACCTCAATGCTTGCGTTAAACTTCACCTCATAGAATATGAGCCACACTACTAGGCCATCAGCACCGGAAATAGTATTAATCTTTAATGGGCCTTTTGTTCAGTTTCGCTGGTAATCGAGTGTTGTGTTGTTAACTTTGATGTTACTTTACATACCAATGGAGGGTGTGGTTAGCCAATATGGGAGGCCTAGAAATGCCTACTTGTACAGTATACTTCTGTCATTCCCATAAATATTAGAATTAGAAAATGTAGAAAATGTATTTTTTGAAACAAATTGAATAACAGTAACTGTAAATACGCATTTTGTTTTTGTAATCACCTTCATGTGGCTTTTCAGAGATAAAATTATAATTTGCTAAAGTGACTTTCCAGGCAAATTAGGTTCCCAAATCCTTGCCTACCTAATGTCAAATACAGCTTTAGCCTCCTGGTACTCAGTCCAGTTCTGACTGTTTTAACCTCACCTCACACTCATTTGTGGTAGAGGTTGAATGCCTCAGCAATGTCTTAATAGTCTTTGGCACATCTAATTTTGAATGCTATTAATATGCATCATGTGTGAAGGTGTTAGTTCAGGATTAAGTTCATTATTTTATCTGACCTAACTGATGCAGTAACTGGTCTTATCGGGCCTAAGGGACAGATTGAAAGTAATTTGCAAAATATGTGCAAACAGTAAAGGGTGTAGGTGTAAGCTTTTTCGACTTATGACCCAGAGAAAATTGGGCCCTTTATCCTTTGAAAATATTATAGGTGATTAGAGAAATAAAAAAAAAAACGAGCAAGCAAAAACGATAGATACAACAAGTGCATAATGTAATGTAATTGTAAGTAGCCCTCCAAAGAGTAGTCCAACAAGAACATCTTCAAAATAACTGACGTTACCCCCTTTTTTTATAACTTGCTTTTATTAATAACTCAGGCTTCCTGATTGGAGGGGATGTTCTGCGGCTGCTCCATGGTCACATGGACGAGTGCCTGACTGTGCCATCTGGGGAGCACGGAGAAGAGCAGCGCAGGTCAGGCTCTGGCCGCTCTCACGGAGAGCACCTCCATTGTGTGGTGCCGGCATGCCTCGATGCATTTACCATTTATGGTGTCCCCGGGAGGTCCCCTGTTGACAGGGTTTACAGAACAACTTGATTAAGCATACCGTGTTGTTATGGCTGTGGACAACCTGTCAGCGCTGTACTGACTTGTGTTGCACATTATACCTCACTGTTATATTTTAGCAAACAAACATGTAAGGAACTTTCACATGGCAATGAGTTGTAGTTTATTTTTTATTTCATTTATTAGATTTGTTGGGGTGGGGGAGTACTGGTGATAGTGCAGTCACTAGATTAGCATAAAATCTATTAATGGCAATGTGGAGTGTAGATTTGTACTTTACATGACCAATTAATCAATGCTGACTTTTAGCTCCATCCTGCTTCAATTTTGCCTCAGAGAAATGAAGGAACTTTGACTACAGGAGTCTAATCTAAATTAGGACTGTCTAATCTGATGATAAAAAATTCTGTGGATTAACTCATTAATGGTGATAAACTCCATACCATTTTGCTCTCTCCATCACTCTGTTTAATTGAATCCTCTGATAATGATTGAGGACAGTTGACTCTGAGCAGATGATGTCACTGTCTTTCGTGGGAAGGAGTTCTCTGACCACTGTATGCCTTGGTCATACTCAAAACACTAAAGGCATTTGGGAATCTACACATCTATTTTACTCCATAACGGTGTCATGTTGCCTAGATGTAATAATGTTGCTTCTAAAAGCCTAGAACTATACAAGTGCATTCATTCATGCAGGAAATAGTTTTACTCTGTCGTTTCCTTGTCTGTCTGGTTTTCAATTGTATACTATATTTAAAATGACCAGTGAGATAAATATTCTGGGGCCTTTAATGTGGGTTTCCACTGTGAAAACCTTTGAAGCTGACAGCAACTCCGGATGTTTAGACATTCTAGGAGAAAGAAAGTAAACTCCTTTTGAGAAAAAAAGACCAAAAGCTAGTTACTCTATCTGGAGCAGTGTCACCTTTCAAGCAGGTTGCCATGTTGCATTTAATTTAGATGCACGTTTTGTCCAAGCTAAGTAGCTCACCTCCAAACTAGGGCGCATGCTGCTCTGATTTCACTGAAAAAGATGCGTGAGAGAAAGGAGAGGTAAGCCACTCTGGAATTTGGACAGAGGGGTTTACTTCTTAGTGAGAGGATACTCTCTTCTGACCAAAAGCCATTCCCAAGATGGAGCGATGACTTTTTGAATAATTACAGAATTGCTTTGCCTCCTAAGACCTCTTGTGATGGAATAAATTCATCACATGAATGTTCCCCGACCTAATTACCAGACTGCACCAGGCGTCCAACAAAAGTAGCAGCAGTGTAACTGACGAGTTTCTAAATCGTTATAGACATTGTTTTCAGAATTGTTTGTGAAGATGTGAAACTCACCATAACAGCAATAAAACAGAACAAAATTATGTCTGTAAACAGTTTTAAAGCAGCACCAAGGAGTTTTGAAAATCGCACCCTCTACAGATTGGAACGGAAGCATTGCCATTAGGCAAGTCAATTGTAGTTTTACTTGAACTACAGATTGCTACCCGATTTGACCAACTTTAGTTTACTTTAGTGCCATTAGAGCTGATAGAGGGCCGCAGAGCAAATGCAGCAAGTATCATTCACCTTGTTATGAGTTGATGAACCTCCGAAACGATTTTGGAAACATTCTTTTAAGGTTTTAAAAAGTCTTTGGTGATGCTAACTTACATTGTTACTTAATAATGTGTTCATAATAAGCCAGTGCGGTAACTCTAACCCTGTCTGGTCCACAGGATAGTGCACTATGAGGGGGGAGCTGTCTCCACTCATGCCCGCTCCCTCTGGAGGCTGGAGACTCTGCGAGTTGCGTAAGTCACATATTGTTGGCAGCCACCTCTAGCCTGCTCCAGTTTCTGCCAAACTGTAAAGCACAGACATGTCCTGGGTGAGCATAGACACAGTTTTATGTGTGTGGGGGAGACATGCCACACACAGCAATTAATGAATTATAAGACGTTTAGATTCTTTACAATCACTGTCATAACTGGTAGCTACGGAGCTGTTACCATGTGTTTCCGTAAGTTTTATACGTTTTTTCTCCTTTTATCAGGCCAGTGTTAGGTCATCTGTTACATTTTAGGCCACTGCACAAATGTTGCTTTTCTGAGTGGTTTAGTGGTCTAAAAATAGTCTAAAGCCTGAGGCATTTTATCAAACTGACATTTTGGGGTTTGGGCCACACATCTCAAGGACCTGCTCCTGTTCAACCTGCATCTGTTGTCTAAATTTATCCTTTTAACTTGAAGTTGAACTTTCTACAGTACATCTACCTTCTGCATTATCCTGCCCTTTTGAACTTTTTCTCTCATTAAGTAAACAGGACAGCTGCTGTCTCTCTTGCTCACTTCAGTTTAACAGAAAAAAATAGATTATGTATGGCAATATCCCAGAAATATTATTAGTTTTAGCAGCCATTAGACATTACTCATGTTGTTTTTGACAGGCCATTTGGAGCATGCTTAACTGACAGTGCTGTGGCAACTGAAATTATTAATTTATGCCTAATATATTTGTGTGTGTGTGTGTGTGATTCCACAGACTTGTTTTGTTTCATACATAATGCCAGTAAAATGCCATGGTATTTCTTTGATGTAAGCGATTATATAAAATGTGTTTGTTCTATAGCCAAAAATAGCAAGTGTTCAAATTTCACATAATAATTCACATCATACAGTAGCATGTTATTGTCTTTATGGATAAAATAAATAAGACCATTTTTTGTGAAGTTACTCATATGTAGCCTACTATACATTTTACCTTTGACCATGTAGCATTTTGTACATTTTTAGTCTATGTAAGCCCACAGCTGAGCAGGGTGGTTGGTGCATGCCATGGGCCACATTTTAATTTGATTATGTCAAGCGATGAAGCTTGTGGAATTAGAATAATTTTAGATCTAGAAGACCTCAGAAAACTTGTTGTGGAAAGGTCATGAAATCTATTATCTTTAAATAGTGTTAGGCTTTTGGCAACACATAGCTGTTATTGATTATAACCCAGGTTATTTGACATTTTTGTCCTGCCTTAGTATGCTGTTCAGTATTGTAAAGATTGTTAGGAAGTAGAATATTTAACGTGAACCGTAGCTCTTGACAATATTCAATGTTGTTGTTAGGCCAGTGAAAATAAAATGGCTTTTTTTCGTATGCAGTTGGAGCGGCAGTCACACTCGTTGGGGCCAGCCCTTTCGTCTCCGCCATGTCACTACTGGGAAATACCTTAGTCTCATGGAGGACAAGAGCCTAGTCCTCATGGACAAGGAGAAGGCAGACATCAAGTCCACAGCCTTCTGTTTCCGCTCCTCCAAGGTACAGTAAGGTCCACAAGCTCCAGTGTTTGCGGGATGCTTATGAACAGGCCATTTTTACTTTTTTTTCCCCCTTTTTCTAACTATTAAACCTTTTCTTTTCCGATGCCTAAAGGAAAAGCTAGACTTGGGCTTCAAGAAAGAAGTCGATGGCATGGGTGTGGCAGAAATTAAATATGGTGACTCTGTGTGCTACATCCAGCATGTGGACACATGTCTGTGGCTGACCTATCAGTCAGTAGATGCCAAATGTGCCCGGATGGGGGGAATACAGAGAAAGGTACTACTCCTCTACTACACCTCTCCATGGACCTGTCTCACATTACTCCTTGGTCTTGCCCCTCCACCCCCAACTCATACAGCAAACTCCCTCCACCATCTCTATGCAAACTCCTCCCAACGGCCCCAACGCCCCCAACGCCCCCAGTATATGCACTTTATCCTGCCCCTTTCTTATCTTAATCCTCAAAATAGGCAAACAGATAAACAGACCTTGACTGCATTTATTACAGCCAGTTTACACCAACTATATGCATCTGAGAATAAACAATGTGACAATCCTTATATTCCTGTATTCATTTAGACACGTTAATTTGTTTACTTGTATTGCCTCAAGTGTGAACACCGTAAGTGGTACTGCCGTTCAATGACCCGACTGTACAGCACAAAACCTAGCAGAGCAAACATCTTGTGTAACTCTACTAATTCTTTGCCTTTTTATTTATTTCTAACTTTTCTCTGTGTGCTGTGTGAATTCTGTAGGCCATCATGCACCATGAAGGCCACATGGATGATGGACTCACATTGTCCCGCTCTCAGCATGAGGAGTCCCGCACCGCCCGCGTCATCCGCAGCACAGTCTTTCTCTTCAATATCTTTATCAGGTCTGTCTCACGTTCTATTGTTTCTATTGCCTCTCTCTGCCTTTCTTTTTTTCTCAACACACACTCTCGCCAATGGTAGGCGTTTTACTGAAGCTTGCTTGTCCGGCAACATAACCATCATTCTAACATCTACCATTTGCCTCAAGATCCAGAGTCCTGGTTAGCACTTGGACAAGAGAGCCAGAGAGGGGAGCAAGGTTGCTGCCTGAGGGGGTGTTGGTAGGTTAGTAGGGGTCCATAGCAATCCCATGCACTCGTGCACTGCTGGGCACAATGGGCTGGTGCAGATACTGTTGTGATATGAAACAGAGATGTGAAAACAAGGCCCTGACTCACTGAGGTGAGTAAGGATGGCACGCCACTCATTGCAAAGACTAGGGGGTTCCTCGGTGTTCTTGGCCAGATGCCCAAACCTAGCTCATTCCATCTGGCCACCAAATCAGCCCTACTGTACTTGGCTGGCTGACTCCAACACTCTCAGGCTGGCCTGTGGTGAACGGTCTGGTGCAAAATGGCTGCCCTGCCTCAGTCTAAACCAGCAGTTGAGGAATGTGGGGAGCAGTTCACTAAATCTCACATAAAACCCATAACAAAACTACACTACGGGAAAAAAGAACATTTTCAAAAGTATTACTGTTAAATGTTGTGTTTTTTTTTTTTTTTTTTTAATATGTCCAGGGGGCTGGATTCGCTGAGTAAAAAAGGGAAGAGTTCCAGTCTTGACCTCCCCATTGAATCAGTCAGCTTAAGTCTACAGGATCTAATTGGATACTTCCAGCCTCCAGAAGAACATTTAGAACATGAGGACAAACAGAACCGTCTCCGTGCACTGAAAAATCGTCAGAACCTATTTCAAGAGGAGGTAGATCAATGTATTTATATGTATTTATTTATATATATTATTTTAATGACAATAGTTTCACAACCAGGGAAAATGGTTATAGTGGAATTTGTCTTTATCTCACAATATGCAACTATACTATGTTATGTTATTATGAATGACATGCTATTACTTTTTTATCTTTAGAAAGAATGGTATTGGCACAAGGCACATTTAGTTTTTAAATTATCAATTCATTTTTTAAACTACACAAACACAATAACAGGGCAGACATCTGTGCCGCACTAGGTTGTTTATTGATTTTTTTTCTTCAGCAAATTGAGAATAAAGATACCTTACCTACCCATTAGTGAAACCACCAGCGCACTGCCTTACAGCTTATGAGCTTTTGCTTGGGTACAATATATTTTTGAATGCTCATTTCCGTTTGAACTCTGAATTATTGTGCTGTGTGTGTGTGTGTGTCTGTCTGTGTGATTTGTGTGTGTTATCTCTGATCTCTGTCCTTCATTACACAGGGTATGATTAGCCTGGTGTTAGAGTGCATTGACAGGCTACATGTTTATAGCAGTGCAGCTCATTTTGCTGATGTGGCAGGAAAAGAGGCCGGGGAAGCTTGGAAATCTATACTAAACTCATTATATGAACTACTGGGTAAGGAGACCCCCTCTCTTTAACCTTTTGTCTCTCTCTCTCTCTCTCTCTCTCTCTCTCTCTCTGGTGTTATAAACACATAGGACACACCTATTTGAACAGAGATGGAAATGCTGGGAATGCTGCTGGAATAGTCAAATCCAGTGCTGTGTAATACCTTGTAAACATCTTTTTTAAGTCCACTTTGTAAGTTGTTTACTGCCCAGTTTCAATTATTGTAAACATAAATGTGAATTATATATTTTGTATGGCAAGAAAGTGTTTGGCTGGTCTGTTTAGTAACAATACAGCAATTATTCCACCACATGCAGCCCATTTATTGAGGGTACAGCAATCTGTAAGCTATGTTAGTAACAACTGGTGTCTAAAGCCTTCAACTGGTGTCTGAAGTGGTATTGATGTAGAGACCTGAGCAGTGATTTACCTGCCAACCAGGATTGTAGAAATCTTTTTAATATTTTTGCCAGTAATTGGAGGAGCCAAACTTAATTCCATCTTGTGATGAGTTTTTGAAGTGTGCATTGTTTTTACCCCCTGGTTCAGACTAAGCAAGCACTTTGAATGATATTCTCTTTTTTTCCCTAATATTGGACTGATCTTTATGAAGAAACATTTTTTGTGCATTTTTTTAGCTGCCCTGATAAGGGGGAACCGGAAGAACTGTGCCCAGTTTTCAGGCTCTTTGGACTGGCTGATCAGTCGTTTGGAACGCCTTGAAGCTTCTTCAGGTGAGTGCATTTCCTGTCAGCTCACCACTAATCCTCTCATTTTAGTGGAGGATGGTGGCAGGCTTCCCATACATCCCATATTGCTAAACATTGATGAGGGGTTAAGGTATGGACTGATGAGATTAGTATCTGGAGTGTGTATATGTGTATGCAAAATGTGTGTGTGTGTGGTGTGTGTGTGTGTGTTAGGGCTATGAATGAAAGGGCTATTCCATGAAGAATTTATGAAAGCTCTATCATGGCTCCTCTTTTCTAAGGCCAGTGGTACACTTCTACCCCTACAGTATGGTGTTCGCTCTTTGTGTGCAAAGAGCATGTTGTGAGAATTGTGCCATCATTGCAGCATGCACAAGGATGTGTTTGTTACTACGCTCAAGTTTGCTGCACTCACCTCCATAAACAAGTTAAACAAATTAACTAATACTCACTTGTGCAGTAAACCTGAATGTGTTCTAGAAGTTACTTTGCATACATTTTTTTAATGTTCTTGACCTTTAGAATTTGGGAAATGGTTTAGGTCAGAATATTTATTACACTGTTTTCTTAGATCCCAAAATAAGAAAAGCTATAATGTTAAGAGACATTTTTATACTTTCCTGATGGTAAGAAGGTTTACTACGTATTTTTCCCTTATGCAGGGTGCTCGTGAACATTAGTATTTTCATACAAAGATACAGGAGACTTATTCGTCCTTTCCTTCTGTACTCTTTTTGTGCTCTTGATGTTTTTGTGCTTTTGGAACACGAAGGTGACATCTCCCTATTTAGAAACCCTGCCCACATGCCCTACGCTACAGATTTGAACACACCCTTGCGCAATGTCACTTAAGTGTAAAATGAAGATATACAGTCCCAACCTACTGGCCTGGGAACAAAACAGTTCCTTAGAGCTTCTATTTCAGCCAGTGCCTTACTTCCGTCTTCATCCATGGCTGACCTAGTAAAGTACAGCGTAGTAATTCTGGAGGTGTTTTTCAGTGGTCAGAATAAAGGTAGGCAAATTGTTAATGCTGAGTAGAGACCTGGAGCAAGACAAGCAGTAGATGAGGCATTTACAGTAGCAACATTTTCTTGTCACTTTAGAATTTCTTTGCACAATTCCCTACGTGCATGTAGGAGGAGTTTTTCTTCCGCCTCTTTGAGTGTGAGGTGGACCGTTTTTGGTTCTCGATATTGTTACTTTGATTTTTTTCAAAAGATAGCACATTTCACCCATTGTCTGCAAGGCCTCCCAAAATTTTACGTTCTATTGTGCATGTAGCAAACAATATTTCTATCTGTCTTCATAATGCCTCATGCAGGAATTCTAGAAGTTTTGCATTGTGTCCTGGTGGAAAGTCCGGAAGCTTTAAACATCATTAAAGAAGGGCACATCAAATCCATAATTTCCCTTCTGGACAAACATGGACGTAATCATAAGGTATAGACTACAGTGCACTGGTCAAGCTCACTCTTTCCCAGGGTTGTTCCAGTTCTTTTTTGACCTCTGATATTTTTATTTTAGGTGCTGGATGTGCTGTGCTCCTTGTGTGTGTGCCATGGTGTTGCTGTGCGATCCAACCAGCACCTCATCTGTGATAACCTTCTGCCAGGTCGAGACTTGCTACTGCAGACACAACTTGTCAACCAAGTCAGTAGGTAGGGCATATGTCCCTTAGGGACTTAGAGAGACGTCAAAAAAGGCAGTGCTCTGGCTGAAATAAATCAAAGAATTGTCCAAGAAAAAAGTGTTTGAAAGAGTTTGGAAATGTTCCAACTTAAATTCAATTTTTATTAACTAATTATTAAACTGAATCTCACAATTTAATTTTGATTTTTTTCTTGTGCCTTATATGTCATTTCTTTATCTGCTAGCATGAGACCCAACATCTTCCTTGGCGTTAGTGACGGCTCTGCTCAGTATAAGAAGTGGTACTACGAGCTCATTGTGGACATTGTAGATCCCTTCATCACGGCTGAGGCCACCCATCTGCGAGTGGGATGGGCCTCAACACATGGCTATTCTCCCTACCCCGGGGGAGGGGAGGGCTGGGGCAGCAATGGTGTTGGTGATGACCTGTACTCTTACGGCTTTGACGGGCTACATCTGTGGTCAGGTGAGGCAGTAGTATCGTTAGTTGGTGCTACAAGCTCTAATAAATGATTTGTTTATTTATGACAAGTCATGCACAGATGGGCTGAGCTGTACCCCAGAAAACCAAATATTGCACTTCACCATTACTGTAGTAACATGAAGTCTCCATCTTTTATAGCTCTATAGATCTTCTTTTCTATTTATGACCACTGCAGTGAAGCATGGAATTCAGGGAATTACCCTACACAGACATTTATGCACACCACACACACACATACATGTCTATTGATATCCACACAGACAGATGTGTATATGTATATAATTTAGAACAGAGGGCTCATCTCCCAGCAGTAAACAGTTGTTTGCCACAGCAGCCTGCAGCAGTAATATATGGTTAATACTATAATCAACAGGGTAGATTGCACCATCATAGTTTGATGACTTTATAATAATGTACTGTAGTCTATATTTTAGCAGAAATAAGTAAAGTACTGGTAGGTAACCCTTTTCCATATTTGGTCCCCTCAGTGTCAAGCACAATGTGACTCTACTGCATACACTACTGTATATTGCATTGTTCTTCAAGGTGCAACATAGTTAATGCATTATTTGGAGTCTCGGATGCTTGTTGTCAATGTCAAAGACAAGTCAGTGTATTGTGAGAATAGGATTGAATCTATTGTTGTTAGGCGGGAAAAGATGGTCAGGCGTGGCTCTACATAAAATGGTCAGGCGTTGAAATATTGATGCTCTTCTCTCCATATTGTTTCTGTTTTGATGACTTCCTGTGTGTGTGTGTGTGTGTGTGTGTGTGTGTGTGTGTGTGTGTGTGTGCGTGCGTGTGTGTGTGTGTGTGCGTGTGTGCGTGCATGCGTCTTTTTGTGTGTGTGTTGGTGTGTTTTGCAGGTTGCATTGCTCGTACTGTCAGCTCTCCCAGTCAGCATCTTCTGCGCACAGAGGATGTTGTGAGCTGCTGCCTGGACCTCAGTGCCCCCAGTATTTCATTCCGCATCAACGGCCAGCCAGTGCAGGGCATGTTTGAGAACTTCAACTCTGATGGGCTCTTCTTCCCCGTAGTTAGCCTATCAGCAGGAGTCAAGTGAGTGAGGGAGTTTTGCCTTCACCCATCTAAAAATACTACCTCCACTGTTATGACTGCTGCTACTAATACTGTTAATATTACTGTATATATTAGCACATACGCAGTAGTAGTATTTGTCTAGAAAGTGCCTATGAGAAAAGCTGTTAATGAATCCTTACCACTAACAGTGCCTTTCACATTTCAGTACATGAGTAAGTTTAAACCAGCACTAAATATTAAACATTCAAATTATGTTGGATGCCATAGTTATCAGCTTCATACTTACTGCAACTTGTATGAAATGAAATTGAATGATTTGTGGTATTAGTAGTTGTTGTTGTTGTAGTATGTTGTTGAATACAATCATCTGAACATCAAAAAGAAGTCGGTCAAGTATTAAATCAAAGGTCCAAACATCACTTTTTTTTCTTTTTTTTTCATTTTTAAAAGGGCACGTTTCCTGTTGGGCGGTCGTCACGGTGAATTCAAGTTCCTCCCACCTCCGGGCTACGCTCCTTGCTTTGAGGCTGTGCTACCTCGGGAGAAGCTGCGGGTGGAGCACACTCAAGAGTATAAACAGGACCATGGGGCCACCAGGGACTTGCTTGGTCCCACAGTCACCCTCTCTCAGGCTGCCTTCACTCCCACACCAGTGGATACCAGCCAGGTACCACAACATTGCAGGCAGGGTATTGCATAAAGATGAAAACACTGACACTGGGCCATTGGTATTACTGTAAATGCTTCTTCATGGTGACTGAAATTTGATTTATTTTTAATTATATTTTTGGGCCTTTTTGCCTTTAATTATATACTGTATAATAGTAAAGAGAATGACAGGAAACGAGTGGGAGAGACAGATGGGATAGGGTCGGGAAATGACCTTGGGTCAGACTCGAACCCAGGTCCCCAGTTTTATGCTAGGATGCCTTATCCAATTGAGCCACGGCACCCCTGACAATTTGAAATTTGAAAATTGAAAGCCTATACTTCTGGTTTCAGATTGTGTTGCCACCCCATTTGGAACGGATTCGTGAAAAGCTTGCAGAAAATATCCACGAGCTCTGGGTGATGAACAAGATAGAACTTGGTTGGACATACGGCATGGTGAGTTGGTATGGCAAGATTAATAGACCATAAATAAAAACATAGAGGGTAGTGGTACAGTCATGAGTGGTTATTTGGGCGTGCCTAAAAGGACCTCTACAAATAGTCACTTCAAAAATAGACCCTCTAAGCCTGTTTGTTAAAACCTTTAAGAAATTAATGTGTGATTTTTGACTCAGACTTTAAACTTGAGAAACAAATACATAATGTGGTCTAATCTATTTTTTCCTCATAATGAATATAGTGCCTATTTTTCAGAAACCTCCTGAAACCACATTTTTTCTCCTGTCTTTTGAGTTTTGTTTGTTGTGTTGTTCTGTGTAGTACTATACAGTGTCCCTTTCTGTATAATTATCTGCTTTTGGACCATATATATACAGTATAACCCCCCATCTTATTTTATTTCTAAACATTGATCTAAACAGCCTAAATCAGACACACATGACATTATGTGCCATCACAGTAAATGCCTAAACCGTCTTTCAAAACAGCCCAAAAGTCAAAACTGTCAAAACTGAATTAGCCTTTCAATCTTTTCTCCCTTCTTTAGATCCGGGATGACAACAAGAGACAGCATCCGTGTCTGGTTGAGTTCTCTAAGCTTCCAGAACAAGAACGTAGCTACAATCTGCAGATGTCAGTGGAGACACTTAAGTAAGTATAACTGAGGTCCTTTCAAGAATTGCCCTTCACTCTTACTTTCTATGTCATCCCAGGTTTAGTTAACAGCCGGAGCCTACTGGGCAGGGAGTCACACTGGTGACCAAAGGTGACTGGTTTGAACCCTAACTGGTAGGGAAAATGTGGGCAGGTAGTTAGACGACTGTCTCATGTGAACATCCACGTTTGGGGTGCCCTTACGGGACCCTTTGACCTCTGCGTGCCACAGTGACGGCTGCCCACTGCTTCAGGTGCTTGTATGTGTTCACTGCGTAACTGAGTGTGCATGTGCAGGTATGTGTGTGTGTGTGTGTGTGTGTGTGTGTGTTGGTGGGGGATGGGGGGTGGGGGTCTGTGCTTGTACTCGATTACCACAAATTAGTCAAAAGCAGAAGAAGTTGAATAACAGTAAACCTAAGTTTAATAATGGGATGTATCTATCATTATTCTCTATTATTTACTATTTCTGTTTTATTATGTATGTTCACTTGTTTGTTTGTATGTGATGTTTGTATATTTCATGTATTTGTCATGTATTTTGCAATATTGTATTTATCTTTTTTTATAACATTACCATTTTATTTGGCAAATATTAGTGAACAATTTACACAAAGGGGTCATTTAGGGGTTTGCTCTTGAATTTAAAGTAGTGTTAAAACACTCTCTCTCATTTTCCATTTTCGTAACACCAATCTCTGTGTAGTCACTGGAGATCCAGCTTGAGTTTAATTAACTCTGTAGAGCCTTTATTTAGCAGAGACTGAGAGGGGAAAGATGAAAGACTCTATTTTTCTTCCCTGGATTTAAATACATAATGGCTAACCAAGTGTCTGGTTTAACAAACCCAATTTCAAAAGGTTTTTTATGTATTTTTTATGTATGTATGGTATGTTGTCTTTTTCTGTTTTAACAGTTAAAACATTTGGTCGTGCAATTTGTTTGGGATTGTAATTGAACACTTATGTCAAGTAATTTGAGTTGATATGTCCCATCTTTGTTGTAAGAAGTCTGGACATGCATCACAGATTATCGTTATTTACATTTTTATCTTTCTCAGAACCCTTCTGGCACTAGGTTGCCATGTTGGTGTGGCAGATGAACATGCCGTTGAGAAAGTCAAAAAACTGAAGCTTCCCTCCAAGTGAGTGATTTCTCCAAGCATGATTTCTGCAATTCTCCATCTTGCTTTCTATGTCAGGAAAGAAATATTCTATAGGTCAGTTGAATGTCAGTTCTTTGAGTTTCACCTTGAATGTACATCATTTTTATTGTCTTTATATAATATTCATCCTATAGATATGAACTCTCCAGTGGGTACAAGCCAGCCCCCATGGACCTGGGTCACATCAGGCTTGCCTCCGCCCAGGAAGCAATGGTGGACAAACTGGCAGAAAATGCCCACAACGTCTGGGCAAGAGACCGGATTCGACAGGGCTGGACTTATGGCATCCAACAGGCATGTCACTGGGTTTTTAAAAACGTAATGGGAGTTACAGCTATGGCTGAGCTTCTGACCAACCTCAGTCAGATGAAACCAGCATTGAAAAGGCCAAACCTATAGACCTTCTCTGAGAGTTCGCTATGAACACTGTCATACTGTAATAATTGAGTTGTAGACTTTTTAATTTCATATCTGGTATAATAGTCACCCTAGAATATACTCTCTGACCCTTTGTCATCTGATTCAGGTCAATCTGAATTACAGTAGTGAAAAAAACCCTGCAAGGTTTCAGATCACCATCAGAATATGTGTCAAACACACATGACATTATTAAGGCCCTAAACTTGATTGCCTTTGATTGTTGTATCAGAATAAGAATTGGTATGTGGAGGTTGGTTAACTCATGGATGGCATATATTAGAAAGGTTGTTAAGATGTGCTGGAGTTCAAGAGTTTGAACTCTACAAGAGTTTTTTTTAGTCTGTCTTTACAGACTGATTCAGAGGGAGGGTGTTTTGAATCTGATATAAAATGACAATCCTCTCCCATTTGTTTATTCTTAGGATGTGAAGAATAAGAGGAACCCAAGGCTCGTTCCATATGCACTGCTTGATGAACGGACCAAAAAATCAAACAAAGACAGTTTGCGAGAAGCAGTGCGTACACTACTTGGCTATGGGTATAGCCTTGAAGCTCCAGACCAAGACCACGGTGAGCCTACATTTCTGTCTGACATTTTCTACAATTATATTGTGTGTACCCTAAAACTACTTCACCTTCATTTGTTTGTCATTATTACTGAATGAAGTTAATTTATTTTTTGAACATGTAAAGATTTTGAGTATTCTATCAACACAATTTTTAAAATAAAATTAAAATGAAAGCCATTTTTTATAACATTTCTGTACATCAACATTCCAGAATATTCCAGGAAAAAGGTCACTGTTATCTATAGGCTACATTTTCCCTTTTCAAATGAAGGAGAGCTTGTATTTCATACTGTATGTTTTTAATATTGCATTCATCCATACAGTGTCCCATAACCAAATTTACAGATTCAAATATAATAATAATATGTTCATCTACCAGCGTCCAGAGCTGACCTAAGCAACATATCAGCGGAGAGGATTCGCATCTTCCGTGCTGAGAAGACCTATGGTGTGAATGTGGGGAAGTGGTACTTTGAATTTGAGGTGGTGACTGCTGGTGAGATGAGGGTTGGTTGGGCCCGACCGGCTTGCCTGCCTGACCAGGAACTGGGCTCTGATGAGCAGGCGTTTGTTTTTGATGGCTACAAAGTAAGTACAAATCCCTACTGAAATTGAGGGCAGACATATACAGTAATGAGAAACTGAGGGGTAGAAATAGTCCCAGTAATGCAAAGATAATCAAAGCTAATTCGACCTGACACAGTCAAACACAGTGCTTGAAAAAAAATTATACATTATTTACATTCCATGGCTCAAAAATCATACTCAAGGTCTGAATGTTTTGTACAGTAAATGTTTTCATTTAGTCCTTTACTCTGTGTCCTGTATAAATGCAAAATAAACGTCTGTTTTCTCCATGTCCTGACAGGCCCAGCGGTGGCACCAGGGGAATGAACACTTTGGGCGCTCTTGGCTGCCGGGAGATGTGGTTGGATGTATGGTGGACATGAGTGAACACACCATGATGTTCACACTGAATGGGGAGGTGTTGCTTGATGACTCTGGCTCAGAGCTTGCCTTTAAAGATTTTGAAATTTTGGAAGGTCAGTTGTCAGTTTAATTGTGCCACTGAAATAATCTGTCACAAAACTGTTGATATAATGTGTCACAATATTGTGATGGAATAACTAAGACAAACTTTAAAGCTCTGTTTGAGTCAAGAACGTTTCATCTGAATCCTTTAAACACATACAATGGAGACAGTGGTTTTACTATTTTTGGAGGAAAACCATGTTATAAGTGGGATAACATATACTGTACTGGTGTTTAGCTGGTCGGAATCTGAAAACATATCCCCTCAGGATGAAACGTCCTTAGCCAGGATGTATTCTGACCTGCCCTTACTTTTCATTACTTAAGTACATCAGCACCTCAAATGTCTCAGTATGAATGCTCATGTATCTACATTTATGTCACCTATAATATGTGTATACTAGGTCAGCCTTCTCCTGAGGTTACATGCTTTTGCTTCCTCCCTGTGCAGGATTTATCCCTGTGTGTAGTCTTGGTGTCCGTCAGATTGGCCGCATGAACTTTGGCAAGGACGTGAGCACGTTGAAGTATTTCACAATATGTGGCCTGCAGGAAGGTTACGAGCCCTTTGCTGTGAATATGAACCGAGATCTGACCATGTGGCTAAGCAAGAGGCTTCCACAGTTCATACAGGTCCCTTCAAGCCATGAGCACATTGAGGTGAGTCATTCGTTTGTTTGTCTTGTGTTTTTGACAGCACCGTCATGAACGAAACACCCATCTCGTCAGCCCATAGAAATCCACACAGTTGATTTTAAATCAGAATTGTGTGACACAAATATACAACATAATATTTTACGACCGCTGCACACATATAGATATAGCACCTATTTAAGTTGTTGTGTTAATTCCCAATTCTGCTACAGAAGTAGCATTAAAAAATAAGCTTTATGAACTAAACAAGGTTTACTATTTTACTAAGCTGGTACATCACACACTCAAACTCACATACAAACACACACACGTACATACATACTGTACACATGCTACTGACAACTTGTAACTCCCAGCTGTTTACAGAAAACAGATAAAACGGTGTGTGTGTGTGTGTTACATCTAACTAAAATATTCCTGGTAACTCTTTTCATGAAAAGGTCACAAGAATAGATGGGACAGTGGAGAGCTCCCCATGTCTAAAGGTAACCCAGAAGTCTTTTGGCTCCCAGAACAGCAGCAGTGACATCGTGTTTTATCGCCTAAGCATGCCCATCGAGTGCGCTGAGGTCCTCTGTAAGTCTCCGGGCAGCGCAGTGACCCCCGGTGGGAGATTCTTCTCCTCCAAGAAGGACCTAGAGGACCTTGAAACCGAATCAGATTTTGAGGTCTTGATGAAAAGCTCCCATGGTCACATGGGTTCCAATGGGACAGAGAAGGACAGCGAAGAATTCAACAACCACAAGGACTACAATCAGGAAAAGCCATCCAAATTCAAGTCAAGGTCAGAAACCTTTTCAAGAACAAGTTCATCTACGTACGGAAGTGCAGTCATATTATGGACCAGATGTGTGAGACATGATGTGTCAGCTGACGTAAAGAAATGATGGCTGTGTGAAATCACCTGACGTACTGTATAGTATGTGTGTGTTTTATGTCTATTCAGGTTCATGCTTAAAAAGACAAAGCCAGATTTCAACACCAGCCAGTCTTCAGCACGTCTGCCAGAGGAGGTGATAGCAGATGAGCGGGAAGACTCTGGCTATACGATGCAGACCTCAACAGTGAGACTGGCGTTATTTATTATCTGACCTGATGTATTGATGGGGATTATCTTTGTCCATTCCTCAAATTCCTCAAATCCTCCTCAGACTGTAATGTATGCCAAGGAGCATCTATAGAGTGATTGACTGTCTTTGTTTTTGTGTGGTTTGCAGTACTACTACTCTGTGAGGATCTTCCCTGGCCAGGAACCCTCCAATGTGTGGGTGGGTTGGGTTACATCAGACTTCCACCAATATGACACAGCCTTTCAGCAAGATAAGGTTCGCACTGTGACTGTGACCCTTGGAGATGAGAAAGGCAAGGTCCATGAGAGGTTAGTCAACCGTCACAACACATCAGTAAGAAATAATCAATGCAATAGCAATAAAGAAATAACACATTTCACCCCATTGTCAACCCAAACTTGATCTCCTCTTATTGTTAGTTGGTTTGCCCTTTTCTGGCTTGTTAAATGCTAATGCATAGAAAGGGGCCAGAATAGTAGGGGATCAAAAGTGAGTACACTCATCACATGCAAATATGGGAGAGACTGTAGCTCGGTGAAAAGAAAATGAGGTTACGGCAGATTGTGATTGTTCAGTTGCCTGGACAAAGAAATTAGCTACAGTAGCAAGGACATACAGGTGCAAAAAATGTGTCAAGTACAAGATCAAGAGCATTATAAATAAGTTTCATTCTAGACAATATACACAAATGGCATGCGTTTAATGTTTACTGTAATCTTTCTAAAAGCCTGATATGTGTGTTTCTATATGGCAGCATCAAGCGCAGTAACTGCTACATGATATGGGCAGGTGAGAGCACAAGCCCTGGCCAGAGTCGGAGCAATAATGGCCTGGAGATCGGCTGTCAGGTGGACTGTGTCAGTGGTGTGCTTACCTTCACCAGCAATGGCAAAGAGATCAGTACTTTTTACCAGGTAAGTAAGACTCTTTCATCACCTTTTACATGGTGTGGACCTGTGGCTGCCACTGAATTGCTTCTAGTACACCACCTAAAGACAACTGTATTTTAACTCAAACAGAAAGCATTGTGTACACACGTTAGTTAGGGATGGTTTATTTAAAGTTTGGAGAAGTGAAAGCACGATTTTGTGTTTATTTTAGTGTTGTGGTTTGCACGTGAGCTCCATTCCCACAGAAACTACCTTCAGTAGTCATACCTAACAATGGGAAGTACTGATTGATATGGTGTTGACTCAGAGGACAGAAGTCATTTAGCATGCGAAGGGTGATTTGAAATTGGTGGAAATAGGTACATGGTCAGTAGCAGATTCAGGTCAAGTCAGATGCTGTATGAAACACAACAGTACAGTATTATTTCGGTCCATCCCATTGCCTGCAACATTATTAGCCTTTTGATCCCTGTTCCATTTGAACTAGGTGGAGCCCAGCACAAAGCTGTTTCCTGCTGTGTTTGCCCAGGCCACAAGCCCAAATGTGTTTCAGTTTGAGCTAGGCAGCATAAAGGTAAACACATCCTCCTACACCTATTCAGATGTTGTCACCTTATTCTCATTTTCTATTCTAATCTAATCTTATTACCGTGTTCTTGTCGTTTGTAGAATGTGATGCCCTTGTCTGCGGGTCTTTTCAAAAGTGAGCGTAAAAACGCGGTGCCTCAGTGTCCTCCACGGCTGCACGTGCAATACCTGACACCTGTGCTGTGGAGCCGGGTGCCAAATCACTTCCTGAGGGTGGAGGTAACACGTGTCAGTGAGCGCCACGGCTGGCAGGTGCAATGTCACGAGCCACTGCAGTTCATGTCTCTGCACATCCCTGAGGAGAACAGGTACGAGGCCACCTCGAAGCGGAGAAGAGCTCAAGCAACATTCACAGAGCTGCTCTTAATTTGGACACTATGGCCTATAAAATATCTGTAGATAAAATGGGGCAGTTCAGTTTTGGATCTCATCCGGGTTTCTTCTTTCTGCACTTGCCCAGCCAGCCTTACCAGCTGACACTAAAAATTGTGCTTATCAGAACATCAACATGGGACACCCAGCAGGCTCTTGAAACTTCAAAGAAAATTTGAAGCATCAAATTATAAGGTTTAATAAAATTATAATGGCAAAATACCCAAATTTTTACATACAGATTTACAACTTTTTAGTTCACACCAAGTGTCAACTCTTTATTTATCTGTCTGTATCTGCTGAATTAAATATTTTTTACACAGCATTTGAAAGCAGGTCCCCTAAAAGGCTAAACCATGTGAACTGTCCCATTTTAACCAATCACTTAATTTAGGTAAAACAGCATACAGGTTACAAGTAGGATAATATATACAATATTTGTTGATCACCCTGTGCTTTTCTAGATTTTTTTCAAACAAATCCAATTTTACCATTAAACACCCCCATCATCTACACATAATGCTCTTCACAGTGAAGGGTAAAGGCTGGTCATGAATGCCACATAGTTTAAGGGACTATCACACATCTTCACTGATAAACCCTTTTAAGCAGAAAACCCCCTTGGCTGCACTGATCTAGTTGTGTTGTGTGCACACAGGTCCGTAGATATCCTAGAGCTGACGGAGCAGAGAGAGCTGCTGAAGTTCCACTACCACACGCTGCGGCTCTATTCTGCTGTGTGCGCCCTGGGGAACAACCGGGTGGCCCATGCCCTCTGCAGCCATGTGGACGAGTCCCAGCTGCTCTATGCCATTGAGAACAAGCACATGCCCGGCCTGCTGAGGACTGGATACTACGACTTGCTCATTGACATCCACCTCAGCAGCTACGCAACCGCAAGGCTCATGATGAACAGCGAGTACATCGTGCCCATGACGGAGGAAACCAAAAGCATCACTCTCTTCCCCGACGAGCAGAAGAAGCACGGGCTGCCAGGCATCGGCCTGAGCACGTCGCTCCGACCCCGCATGCGCTTCTCCTCTCCCAGCTTCGTGGGGACAGACAAGAGTCTGACTGGGGACTGCTTCCAGTACAGCCCTGAGTTCCCTCTGGAGATCCTCAAGACCAAGACCATGGAGATGCTGACTGAGGCCGTGTGTGAGGGGAGCCTGCACGTGCGTGACCCAGTGGGTGGCAGCACTGAGTTCCTCTTTGTGCCGTTAATCAAACTCTTCTACACGCTGCTCATTATGGGCGTCTTCCACAATGGTGACCTGCGGATCATTCTGCAGCTCATTGAGCCCAGTGTGTTCTCCAAGGAGGGCAAGGCCACCTCTGGTCCAGCCCACTCCGCTGAGACTGGGACAGGGGGGGAGAAATCCGAGGCGCTGAGGAGAGAAAGGGGAGAGGTTGAAGGAGACCGAATACCAAAGGTGCCCAAGGAAGGTCTGCTTCAGATGAAACTTCCTGAGCCAGTCAAGCTCCAGGTAGGGCAGTGGCATAGTTATGCATCCACACAAACAATCTCATGATGGTCAGCCCAAAATGAGGAACACAAAATCAACATATCTTTTTGTATGATCCACAGTATTTTAAGTGTAAAGATTAATCTACAAACTAGCCTATGCTGGCAGCTGGTTAAAGGTGGTATGTTTGTTTAATGATGGACCCCATAGTTTGTTTAAACATTGTCCTCATTTTCTTCAGTCTGTCTGGCATTAGCTGGTCCTAGTTTACTGCAGTCTGATGCTAATTTAGTAGGCATACTGCCAGTGAGTTAATTAGTGGCATGTATAATTGGATGATACTGTTGATGTGGCTGTTTCTTCTCTGTTGCTATCTACTTACTCACAGTCTTCCCCTCCTTATCTATTGTGTTCATCAGATGTGTCATCTGCTGCAGTACCTGTGCGACTGTCAGGTTCGTCACCGTATTGAGGCTGTGGTGGCCTTTTCTGATGACTTTGTGGCCAACCTGCAGGACAACCAGCGTTTCCGCTACAACGAAGTCATGCAAGCTCTGAACATGTCAGCAGCGCTTACAGCTCGGAAAACCAAAGAGTTCCGCTCCCCTCCACAGGAACAGGTACCGGAAAATACAACTATAAGAAGAAATATATATCCTGGGATTATTATTTTCTGGGATTATTATGATTATTAACACCAGCAGTTATACCCATAAGCATGGATACCATTAATGGGGAGGGGTGGAACTCAAGGGCCTTGCTGATGAATGGATTTCCTCTGTCTTTTCTCAGATTAATATGCTGTTAGGTTTCAAAGATGAAAAGCAAGACTGTCCCTGCCCTGATGAAATCAGAGAACAGTTGTTGGACTTCCACCAAGACTTAATGACTCACTGCGGTACACACTTATACAGTATATGTGTACACACACACACACACACTTAATGTACTTGATTTGAAATTACAAGCCATTTCATAAATCTCTGTGAAGTTTAAGCAGTTAGAGTAGTAATCACTCAAGACATTCAGTTGGCAAAAGCTAGAACAAAAGCCTTGTGTCTATTTACACAAGTGGCAGCAGTGAGACACAAACACACACTCATTACTGTCACCAGTCAGTGCCTGATATATATGCTATGTATGAGAGTTTATGTAAGGACACTGCTACACAAACAATTTTCTTTTTTATTATTTGATTTTATGGCAATTTGGAAGCAAGGCAGGCTGACTATGAGAAGAAGAATAAGTCATATGTTTAATTTAATTTGTTTAACAGGAATTGAGCTGGATGATGAGAGGCTTGGTGAGGTGGATAGTGACTTCACAATACGGGGTCGGCTGATGTCTCTGGTGGAAAAGGTGAATTACTTGAAAAAGAAAATGGCTGATCTGCCAAAGAAAAAAAAAGTCAAGAAACCAAGTAAGTGAAGCTCAAATTGGATTATTTAATTAACATACCGTAAAATTATTGTATTGTTTTTTTTCAGGCATTGTGAGGTTCCTGAATTATACAGTTATTCAAATGGATTATAAAATATTGAAATATTATAATATTTGTGTGTTTTCTTACTCGTGCACTATGAATGCATTTGAGTATATGTTTATTCTGTATGTCTGTACCTTATCTCTCACACCAAATGCTACTTTCTCAACAGGCACTTTACAGCAGCTTATCTCAGACACTATGGTGCGCTGGGCCCAGGAGTGCGTTATTGAGGACCCAGAACTTGTCAGAGCAATGTTTGTTCTCCTGCACCGGCAGTATGATGGCATAGGGGGACAGGTGCGGGCCTTACCCAAGACCTACACCATCAACTCAGTGTCTGTGGAGGACACCATCAACCTGCTGGCCTCTCTGGGCCAAATACGCTCTCTCCTCAGTGTCCGGATGGGCCGTGAAGAGGAAAAACTCATGATACGAGGCCTTGGGTAAATGCCATAGCTCTCTCTAGCAGCATCTTAGGCTCTGCCACCATTGCATTTACATTTACATTTATGCATTTAGCAGACGCTTTTATCCAAAGCGACTTAAAAAGGAGAATAACATGAAGCTACATATGTAGAAGAAACCTTAAAGAGCATAGCGCTAGGAGATAGTAGTGCATCAGTGCAGTCAAGTGCTACAGAAGGTGTTCTCTGAATAGCTGGGTCTTTAAGAGCTTTTTGAAAGCATCCAGAGACGCCCCCGTTGTTATTGTGCTTAGTAGGTCATTCCACCAGCGTGAAACAATTATTTACATTTACATAAGTATCCCTTTTATGAAAAATCTGATTTATTAGGGACATTTAGGAAATGTTTTGACAATTTATGTGATTTCATTTTAGATTTCATTTCATTATGATCATTTTGTGTGAGAGAGTGTTATATGTATGGTTTATTTGATGCAAATGTTTTTTTTTTATCATCATCTCCAGATCCTCTTGAAAACGTCAGAAGTGGAGGTGGAAGTAAATGTGAATCTGTTTTTTTTCTGCAGAGATATTATGAACAACAAAGTTTTCTATCAACATCCAAATCTGATGAGGGCTTTGGGCATGCATGAGACTGTGATGGAGGTCATGGTAAATGTTTTGGGTGGTGGAGAGTCAAAGGTAATGACCTCAGATGGCAATAACCCTGACAATAACATATACTGTAGGTGTTGTAGTATTTTTGGCAGCCTCATTTGTGATTCATTTAAAATTAGTGGAAACTAAAAGTGTCAGATAGTCTAATAATTTTCTTTTGGAAATGTTGGTAGCAAATTTTATGATAGGATAAAATTATTTTTGTCGTTATTTTTTCATGTTGTATTGATGTAAGAAAGATGTATCTGTAGCTTAATTGTGAGTATACCATAGTTATAAGTTTTGTGTGCTTTTCCTTGAAAGATAATTTTGATATTTTGCACTTTGAGCCCCTTTTCTGAGTTGTGTAGGTTTTGCAGTAGGCTGCAAAAATACCGGTTTGCAAATGATAGTGTATCATGGTGTAATACAGTTATGTTGCATTGTGTTTTTTTAATTATTATTATTATTTTATTTAGGGTTATCCAAGATATGACAAGTCATCAAAACTGCATCCATAAAAAGGAGCCCAAAGTGCAGCATGACAAAATTATTTAAGTCTAAGAATGTTCCCATGCTATGTCGTCACAGTAATTGTTTTTATATTTGTTATTCTTGTAAAGGAAATTACTTTTCCTAAGATGGTGGCCAACTGCTGCCGTTTTCTGTGCTACTTCTGCCGCATCAGTAGACAAAACCAAAAAGCCATGTTTGATCACCTCAGCTATTTGCTGGAGAACAGCAGTGTGGGACTGGGTAAGTCCTTTGGTGGTTTATTATTTAAAACAACAAATCCAACATTGATCTCATGTATACTGTAGCAGATCGCTAAATGGAGGTCTGATGGTGTAGGGACGCAAATGTGAAACCTGTGTCACTGTGTCACACGGCCATCTTTATTTATGAAAAAGTAATATTTCCAAGTGTTTTTCTCAAGAAAAAGTTACATTTACATTGTCCTCTGTAATGGAGTGCTGATGAGTTGTGAGAAAGGTACTAGTAGTGTGCAGGTTACTGTCACTAGAATAGGGACTTACTCCAAGAGCTACTTTGGCAGAATCAATGTGGCCGAGACCTGTACTCTATGAAGGAGTGAAGGAATTTGTGTACATCTGAAAAATATATGGTTTTAACGTTTTGGTAATGAAAGTTTTTGACCTGATTTATTTGGTGTGTGTGTGTGTGTTTGTTACCTGTTCCAGCTTCTCCCTCTATGAGGGGTTCAACTCCACTAGATGTAGCCGCTGCCTCAGTGATGGATAACAATGAGCTGGCTTTGGCCCTCAGGGAACCAGACCTGGAGAAAGTAAGTCCCACTTTCTTCGAAAGTAGGGAAAACTTTCATTTAGGCCAAACAATACATGTACAGAAGATGCTATATTTAAAGCTTTAATGTCTCTAGGAAATGTGTGACCTTGCAAGCAGTACAACATTATGATTATTTAGTGCAGTAACTGCCCTCTTATTTATGATGATCCTAAGGGACTGCTTTCCACTTAGTTTCGTGCATTGTCACTGAGCTGAAACATGAAACATGGTTGTGCCCTCCTTCATACTGTGTGTGAATCTGAAACTTAGAAATAGACACTGCAATTCAGTTGTGGATGCCAAGAAGGCTTCATTGAGCCAGAACAAACCATTTCCTCAGCTATAAAGTTGTAATTTGGTTTGTGAAATTACATTTGAACTTAATCAATCAATCAATCAATCAAAGTTGAATTGCACCTTTAATGTCATGATTATTTTAGACAATTTCCCATTTCAAACAGACTGCTTTGGACAGAAGGGATACCAGAAGGGCGTAATTAACCAGACTGTTAGATTTATGGAACTATCAGTATAGACATTGCTAGTCTTGTGGTGTTAAAGAATAGCAGCTTGAGAGAGAGGGGAAAAATCTTGATTTCTTTTTTTTTGCTGTCAAAGTTCAGAACATTGTTTGTGTTTAATAGTGTGTTTGTGTCCTTGGCTAGGTGGTGCAGTATTTGGCTGGCTGTGGACTCCAGAGTTGCATGATGTTGGTCTCTAAAGGCTACCCTGACATTGGCTGGAACCCTGTTGAAGGAGAGCGGTACTTGGACTTCCTGCGGTTTGCCGTCTTTTGCAATGGTAATTAGTCTCACAGGTTGTAAATAGGGGGATTGAAATGTGATTTATCAGCATCTGAATATCATCTAGATGTACACTTGAGTGGCACTAATGCTAATCCAAACCCAGCTGTAATTATTGAGGAAAACAAGCAGAATCAAATACTTTCATTCTTTTTCACTGTACAGGAGAGAGTGTTGAGGAGAATGCTAATGTGGTTGTAAGGCTCCTGATTCGGCGGCCTGAGTGTTTTGGTCCTGCCCTACGGGGGGAGGGTGGAAATGGCCTCCTGGCGGCCATGGAAGAGGCCATCAAGATCTCTGAAGACTCCAGTAGGGATGGACCCTCTCCCATCGCTGAGGCTAGCAGAACACTGTATGTCCAGGCCATTTTTGTCTTTCTTTCTTTTTTTTACCAATGCCACTAGTGGTGCTTGATCTTCTGTCACTCTGTGCATTTCATTTATTCTTCTGCAGGAGTGATGCTCTGGAGGATGAGGAAGATGACACAATCCACACGGGGAACGCCATCATGACATTTTACTCGGCTCTCATTGACCTGTTGGGACGTTGTGCACCAGAGATGCATGTAAGGGGGCAGCTCATTCTGTCACATACAGTAACGGTTCTCAGCATTCATTCCAATTTAAGTACCAGTGGAAGGTTCTTAAGGTCCTGGCCTCAGTAATGTTTATATAGGTCGGAAGTAGCAATGGGATGAGTGACATCCTCCATTGCTAATACCGCTATGAGTTTTTAACCTTAAAAAATGTTAAAAGTGTATCTTATAGTAAATATAATAGTATTTAGCTAATCTAAGTATTGAAAGGACATGTATTATAAGACTTACTTGTAAAGGATCTAAGAACATGGGTGTTATACAAATACTGTAATTAATCTGTGCTCTTATGATGATCTAGAATAAAACCTGGGACTTGATCTTTCTTTCTCAGCTTATCCATGCTGGAAAGGGTGAAGCCATTCGGATTAGAGCCATATTGCGCTCTTTAATCCCGATTGAGGACCTGGAAGGGGTGATTAGTATCCCATTTCGTATGCCCACTTTGGCCAAAGGTTGGTCTTTTAGCACGCTCCTTTTTCACCAACCTTAATCAATGCAGAGGATACTTAACCACTGACTGGTCTGCGTTTTTTGGAATAATAGACTTAAAGGAAAGTGCAGTGTTAAGAGTGTACATTGGAACTGCATGTAGATTTGTCGCCTACAGAAGTCACAAACATGTTTGATGTGAAATTAGTTGTAACACAGAGTTTTAAGGCGTCCTAAACACCTTATCTGTCTTTTTGTTTTATTTATTTTATTTAATACACCCACATAGTCACTAATTCTTTGACTGTCTTAAAAAATCAGTCAACTAACTTGTAAAATCTTATTGTAATACATTGTAATTTAATGGCTTTATTTTCTTAGCCAAAGCCTAGTAGCCTGTCGCTTTCACCTCTTTTCACTTCATTTCATTAGCAAAGAGTCTGAATGCTAGCCATAGGCATTTGTTGCTTCATGGGGGCGGGATTATTTTCTGCTGGATTACTTTCTGCTTTAACCAATTGCTATCGTTTGGTTGTGATGTACATTATGTGCTGGCATGTATTGTTTAAATTCAACTGTTCTCTGACAGGCCATTGTATATTCTAATCAGAGCAAACCTAATCTTATAGCTTGTTCCCTGATACAGATAATATCTGGAGGTAAATAAAATTTACTGTGAGCACTAGTCGGCGCTGGCCTGGCTAAAAGCCTAATGGAATAAATGAAAATACAGATGCTGTATATGTCATCATTAAAGGTTAGAGCCCTGTGTCTCTCTAACTTTTTTGCCATGACTTAACAGTGTATGTATTTAACTTCCAGATGGATCAGTGGTGGAGCCAGACATGTCAGCAGGCTTCTGTCCTGACCACAAGGCAGCCATGGTTCTTTTCCTGGACCGAGTCTATGGGATTGAGGATCAGAACTTCCTTCTGCACCTCCTGGAAGTGGGCTTCCTCCCTGATCTACGGGCAGCAGCTTCACTTGACACAGTGGGTTTAGTTGCTTTCATTACAAAATTCCACAAGAAACTGACTGTGAACTAGGAAGACCTGCTTGGTCGTATCAAATTGCCACTTTTGTCAATTCTGTACTGTATATATGATGTAGAATATGATGCGTGTGTTCCCTTGCAGCCAGCCCTGAGTGCCACAGACATGGCCCTAGCCTTGAACCGCTACCTGTGCACAGCTGTGCTGCCCTTGCTCACTAAGTGTGCACCACTCTTCGCTGGCACAGAGCCTTTTGCTTCGCTCATTGACTCCTTGCTGCACACTGTGTACCGCCTGTCGAAGGGCTGCTGCCTTACCAAGGCCCAGAGGGATGCCATAGAGGAGTGCCTACTGGCTGTGTGTGGGTGAGTACCACTTACTCTCAGCTATGACAACACTATCAGATACACAGTATCACTACCAGACACATCACAAAATATCAAATACCATTATAAAACACCAATATTATTGCACACAATCAATATTGCACAATCATCCACAAGGGTCAACAGTTGTGTTCAACCAGTTGGTGGCATTAGAGGGTGCATGCAGCCAACATGAAGTTTTGTGAGAATGATTATGGCAGTGTGCCCAATAGGTGTGCAAAATGTATAACATTTTACAAAGATATGGGTCTTACTAAGAAGGAATAACGAATCAGTCATATCAGTTGAAGGAAATTGAAAGATTCGTAGTGAGCCCCAATACTATATTTTTTGTTTTGTTTTTATTTGTGATAGAATGCCTACAACTTACTATTATTCCATTATGTGTGTGTTTGTGTGTGTGTGTGTGTGTGTGTGTGTGTGTGTGCGTGTAGGAAACTGAGGCCCTCCATGATGCAGCATTTACTCAGAAGGCTGGTGTTTGATGTCCCACTGTTGAATGAACACACTAAAATGCCTCTTAAAGTAAGAAAGTCACAATTTATTCTGAACACATTCTCTGCTTAATGTTAGCATTGAAATTATCTAACAAGAAACTAATGGATGAGGACCTCTAATTATGATCTCTAGCTGTTGACAAACCACTATGAACGTTGCTGGAAGTACTACTGCCTGTCCGGGGGCTGGGGCAGTTTCGGCGCTGCCTCAGATGAAGAACTGCATCTCTCCAGGAAGCTCTTCTGGGGGATTTTTGATGCTTTGTCACGAAAGGTAAGACATTGCATTTCAAAGCACGCCCTTGGGAAACCAGGTGTTCAGCCTAAATGCTGGTTACTGGTTACAGTTCATTGCTGCTCATTGGCAGGTGTGCCAGGTGTGTGTGTGTGTATATATGTGTGTGTGACAATATGCAAATTCTCTTAGCATTTTTAGTGTGTATCCACCTGTGTGCTGGCTTTTGTTGTGATCCTCAGAAGTACGAGCACGAGCTGTTTAAGCTGGCTCTGCCCTGCCTGAGCGCTGTGGCTGGAGCTCTTCCGCCAGACTACATGGAGTCCAACTATGTGGCCATGATGGAGAAGCAGTCCTCAATGGATGCCGAGGGAAACTTCAACCCCCAGCCGGTGGATACGTCAAAGTCTGTCTACATGTCTTTGGAAAAATCATTTCATTCTGCTCGTCTCTATTCTCTATGTGCTCTGCTTGCCATTTTGATGAATGAATGCTTGCTCCTCCCCACAGTGTGGTTATTCCTGAGAAACTGGAGAACTTCATCACCAAATATGCAGAGCATTCTCATGAGAGGTGGTCCATGGATAAGGTATTTTCATTTTATTTTTTTGTCAGGAAAAAAAAAGTATAATTTGGATTATTTCAAACAAAACTTATCAGCTAATTTCATATTCCTTCAGCTTTCTGCAGGCTGGGTGCACAGTGAACTGCTCTGTGAATCCACCAAGACGCACCCTCTGCTAAAACCATACAAAAGCTTGACAGAGAAGGTGAGACATCATTTTTATTTTAGAATATGTTATGGAATATATATAGATAAAGAATAAGGGAAATGTTATGGTAAATATGGTATTGTAGCCCTGCAAGTGCCATGATGTTGATTCTTCCTTTACAAGGACAAAGAAACTTACCGGTGTCCCATCAAGGACTCTCTAAAAACCATTCTGTCTTGGGGCTGGATCATCGAGAGGACTCGAGAGGGTGACACAACCAGCCTTCACAATCGCACACGCCGGATATCTTTATCAAGTCAGGTGACCAAAGAGAAAAATTCAGTTTTATATTCTTTTTTTGTGTATTTCTTTACTTTTTCAGGTTTTGTCCTTGGGGAGTTGTATAGAGTCCATAACTCAATGACTGTCCATTCAATAGAATTGTTTAGTTTACTTACATTCTTTTTAATGTTCTTAGTGTGCTGTAAAATGTCTAAAATGTGTTGTTTTAATTTTTTTTGTTGTTTTGTGGTGCTGTTTTCTTATGAGTAATATTTTTTGCTCTCAGCATTCGATGGAAGGAACTCATGGCTTTAGCCCTAGACCAGTTGACATGAGCAATGTGACTCTCTCCAGAGACTTACATGTGAGTGATACTGCCAATCCTTGATTCTGATTGGTTGAATCGCTTTTACAGTAATGTCGTTTCCCTGATCTTTCCCATTCTAGCATGGCTGAATACTAGTTTGTTCAATATTAATGCTGTTAGAATGTGTATTGGTAAACTCAACACATACTTCTTTGAAGTTGCATAACTAATGCTTAGCGTACTGTAGCTAGTTGCTTCCATTATCTTTTCACTCAGCTTCACCTAACACCCCTCAGTTGTGCTCATTTTATGCTATAGAGTGGTCTCTCAGGACTTAAAATAGTATTTGCTGCTCATAAATAGCTTAATATTTCTATCTTTTCTCAGTTGTGTTGATTAATCAAGAGCAATTCCCAACAGCTCTTACAGAATTTAGCTGTGAATGGGGTACTTGGGGTACTATATTATAAAGTACACTGTCTGTTTTTGTTTCAGGCCATGGCTGAACTCCTTGCCGAAAATTATCACAACATATGGGCAAAGAATAAGAAATCTGAGCTTGAAGCCAAAGGTAATTTCTTGTTCAGCACCTGATCATCAATAATTCAATTATGATTGCCTTCTATAAACCCCCTACGTTAAGTTCCCTGGGTACAGGTGACAAATCAACCATATGAACAAAAGGCCAATGCTGTGCCCACTTCAAATGTCAGTGTAATCAAAGCAGCCAAGGCTGGATAAAAGTTGTGCACATAAAAATTAAAAAATAAAGTTCAGTGGTGTGTTTCCATGCATCTCCAGTGTAAACCATGCCGGCATTGGTGTGACCCTGTGTGGTTAAGCTCACTCAGCGAAGAGTTCCCAATCCTCTAACGGCCATAGAAATTCTTTGTGCAGAAAGTGCCATGAAAATAAACAATAATCAGTGTCATGTTAGTGTCATTTTATACCTGTGTGTATGCATACAACAGCATATTGCTTTCAATATCCCTGAAGTGTTTGTGTATGTGTTTTCCTAGGTGGAGGGAGTCATCCTTTGCTTGTGCCCTATGACACCCTAACTGCCAAAGAGAAATCCAGGGACCGAGAAAAAGCACAAGACATCCTGAAGTTCTTTCAAATCAATGGTTACACTGTCTGTAGGTGAGTGAGCGTGCATTAGAAGGTGATTCCAGACCTTTAGCCATCATTAAATTGAATGCATGCAATCATTTCTAAGTAATTGAATGCGGGAAGACAATGTTACGTTTTCCCCAAAATCGTACACTGGACTAATGAGTATTATCTTAACACACATATTAGGGGTCATAGTGTCTCAACCTTGAGGCCAGGTGAGTGCCGCAGCACATATGGCACTGAACAACCTTCTTTTTAAAGGACTATCAAGTTTATATGATAAGATTGAGAGATATGAGATGGCAGTAATATAATATGACAGCGTTCTATACAGTCTGATATGTTTACCTAGACAAATCATGACTAAAAAAGTTAGGAAAACTGATTGGCTGGATTAATCTGAGGATAAATAGACACATGCTCATAATTTTCAAAGTGTTTTTTTTTCTCTCCAGGCAGAGGAACAATGAGACAACATCATGTTACAGTACCCTTAAACTGTTCTTTTTGTCTACATTATGACACTGAAATAAATTCCTAATTTGGCCATGAAAATGCAACGCTGGTCTCTCACAACTTCTATTCATTTTTTGAAATTTTCTTTCTAGATGATGAGGGTCTATTCTTTGTGATAGATAGATACTTTAGTCAATCAGAGGGTGACTTGAGTAGTTGTTTCAAAGTAAGCCACATCACAATGTGTGCCACTTCCTAGGTTCACTGTGTATAGCTGTTCAGAGGAACTCAATAGCGCCCTCTTCCTCCTTCATAAGAAATTAGTCAAATATGGAACTGCAGTTTAAAAAGTAATTGCAGTCAGTAGACTTTTGACAGAAATAAAATAACTGCTAATGCAAGTGATTCATATAGGCCCCAAATTGGGCACACTTGCTTTTGCGGAACAGAGAAAATAGAAGAAAAAAAAACAGGTGCTGACATTACCAAAGCTCATAGAGGTTGCAAAGTATTTCATCATAAGTTTATTGTTCTGAGGCTTTTAGGGACTCTAAACTTTTGGTGTATTACAATGTGTTGAATTAGACATAAAGAAATTAGTTTACACTTAGGCATGTACTGCTTTCATTGAACTATTAGAGCTGACATGGCTGATTGTGATTCAGTTTCAGGCTTCGGGTTTTTGGTGTGCATTTTTGGTGTGCATTTTTCTGTGGAGTGTGCTTTTTATAACCACCAACGTTTGTGTTTCAAGGAAGAGATACAAGTGTGTATCAGCACCAAAGTTGCTCCATAGTTGCTAGCCTGTTAGAAACTTTTTTGGTTGGCAATGGGCAGTTTCAAGTTGTTAACTTATAGTTATTTGTAACTTGTTCGTAACTTATTGCATTGGTTTTGTATTGTGGGTTGTATTTAGTTTGAGATATATTCTTGTTCAATTTCACAGGGCTAAGAAAGAGCAGGATCTTGACACATCATCCATAGAGAAGCGATTTGCTTACACTTTTCTACTGCAGCTCATCACATATGTGGACCAAGCACATGAACATTTGCTGGAATATGGTAAAATGACGGTGAAATTTCACATTCCGTGATTTATCACGCCTTTCTCTTGTGTTGTGTTGTTGACAATATACATAATATAACATCCACATTCACTAAACAGCAATACATATATGTGGTGATTCACCCTTAATTTCAGATGCAAGTAATCAGCCAAACAGAGAGAAAATTGTTCACGAACAGCAGATGAAGTTTTTTGGAAAGGTTAGTACATTTCTGAACATTGATTTCAGGTTTGGAATAATACAATGTAACCAACAAAATAGCATCTGCAAAATTGAATATAACAAAAAAATGAGACTCAAACCTACTGTATGCGCTCATTTTGATACTGACTTGCACATCCCTTTTTACAGGTGGTGTTGCCCCTAGTGGATCAGTACTTCAAAAACCATCAGCAGTACTTCTTGTCTACTGCATTACGCCCTCTCAGCAGTGGTGGGCATGCCTCCAACAAAGAGAAGGAAATGTTGACAAGGTAAAAATTTTGACAGATTTCTTTTTAACACAGTAAACTGGGTTGTGTAGTTGTACATTTGTACATTTGTCAAAAAGGATTTAACAGTGACATAGTATACTTAGACAAATGCTTTACGAATTGTGCACATTATTGAAACACTCAGGCATTCAGGCAAGTGTAATGTCCTGAATGACCATCTGTATAATCTTTGAATGAAAGTTGGGCATTCTGAAATATAACATTATGGCATGTAAATCTAAAACAGCAGTTTGACACCCCTCGGAAATTCAGCCTGTACTATACTTCTGCAATCTTTTCATATTTTTTTAGCTAACAAAAAAACCACATCAGTATTCAAATTATTATTTTCTAACACTATTAGCTTTGTTTTTTCTCCCTTTCCCTCTCTGTTGTTTTAAAAAACTTCTTGCTCAGCCTCTTCTGCAAACTCGGAGTTCTTGTCAGACATAGGATATCACTGTTTGGTAAGGATAGTGTGAATCCTTTCCTGTATTGTCTTGAGCTGTGCCAAGTCATTACAGACTCTGAGATCATTTCCACGCCACATTTTTTGTGTGCATGCTGTTTATTGTCTCATAAGATGTTCACTGCATGTGTGTTAAATGATGTGGTTTTGTGAAGCTGCTTCAGTTGTGATTTTGCTGTTTACCATGGTTCTGTGAAGACATTCCAGTAGTGTGTTTCATATGCTGTATTACTATTTTTATTTAAATTATGCCATGTACAGTATCTGCTATTACTTAGGTAGGCCCATGGTTCATATTTAAATCATCCTGCATCCTACATGACATTTTATGGGGTCAAAATAGCTTAGCTTGAAATCACATTGATATCACATTGTCCATGTCACCACAATAAGGAATGAAAAGGAGTTAAGGATGCAGGTACTCCTTTACGAAACACACGGTATGTACATATCATGCAGTAATTAACATATTCTATAAGTCGTAAGCATATAGGTCATTCTAAATTCCAGTATTCACTGTATACATTTTAATGTCTTTAATTGATTAAACAAGAATGCATTACGTGAAATTATGAAACATAATACTCAGTTCAATTATACATACTGTAATACATAATACTTTGAAATTATCTACATTTCATACAGTTCAGCCTGTGTAAACCCAAAAACCGTGTTATTTTAGACTGGCTCTGGAGATGAGTGCCTTTCCATTTCCATGCAGACTAACCAGCATGAAATTTGAAGTTAAATTAAGGCATTCCTTTTTTTTTAATAATTTAAACACAGACAAATTCATTGAAATTGAACCATACAAAGCCCATTCCATGTCAGATAAGTAGTTGTGATTTGGTTCCTGGGTTTTTGCCGATTGGTGAAATAGGCTGGAGTGGACTGTCTTCAGATAGAGTAAACCTGCAGAAGGAATTATGCGTTTAGGTCTGGTGTACCCTAGAATGATTCATTTGAACTCCCTTCACTTCCTCTCTCCTAGGAAATGATGCAGCTTCTATTGTGAACTGTCTCCACATATTAGGACAAACACTCGACGCCAGGTAGAGAATGTATCACAGGAGCTTGTGTTGCTTTGCCATTTTTCTCCATAATGTATTTTGATGTAATATCAATGAAATGTATTAAATTTCAAATAATGTCCCTGCCATTTAAGTTTAGCACTATATCTGGAATGGGTCGTCCATTCTTGGTTTGAGGTGAAAGACACAATTGCACTCTTTTGGCCTTTTATCATGTTAAGCAAATGGTTTTATGCTAGTGCACTTAGGCATGTCCAAATCTATTTTAATCGCTGGAAAAATGGTCCAAGCACAATATCAAAAGGGTGACTAATGGGCCTTAACACCCTTAATTATTTTTAGATGTGTTTAGGAAGTAATATGCTGTAATCAAATCAGAGTGCCATCTCACATTCAGGTAGAAAAAAAACATATCGCTATTAATTTATATAAATAACAGCTACATCTGTTTGAAATGAATGATCACTTTTATGTAACATACAGACATCAACAGAGGAATCAGATTTGAGTAATGGTTCAGTGATGGTTGACCATAATGTCACATCTCATTCTAAATTATCTATTTTTCCAGAAGGGTTGTGTGGTGTTAACGTTTGTGTCTGTGTCTGTGCTTACTGTAGGACTGTGATGAAAACGGGTTTAGACACAGTGAAGGCGGCACTGCGGGCGTTTTTTGACAATGCTGCTGAAGACCTGGAGAAGACTATCGAGAACCTGCAGCAGGGCCAGTTTACTCACACCAGGACTCAGCCCAAGGGAGTGACTCAGATCATCAACTACACGACCGTGGCGCTGCTGCCTGTGCTCTGCTCCCTCTTTGAGCACATTACACAAAACTCATTTGGGGAGGACCTCATACGTATGTAACATCACACCTGTGTTGGCTTCAGCTCTATGGCACCTTTTAACTAACTGGGGCTGTTTTAAAAAATATAAATCAATTACACTATTTGAAAATGCATCATTTATAATGATTTTCACTGATTATACTGATGAGATTTATATTGTTTCCTTTACAGTTGATGAGATTCAAGTGTCATGTTATAGGCTACTTAACAGCCTATATTTACTAGGGACCAGCAAAAGTATTTATGTTGAAAGGTATGTTGTTTCCCTAATTTAAATGTTTTGCTCAAAATATATATATATATTTTAAGTTTAATTAATAGAACTAATCAGAACAAATGCATTGAATACTAATATATTATATTAGTATTCAATGCATTTGTTGTGCCATCTGTATATTTCAGTAACTACAAAGCCACTCGTGTACATGAAAATTATCTTAACAGCTGAGCAAATTAGTGAAGCATGTGAGCACCTGATCAGGAACACTTTAAAAAAGGGATACAGTCACACAGTCAGATATAGGCATGAACTATTCATCAGACCCTGGCAAAGTTAATAGGAGTGTTTCAATGGCAATGTATTTTGTGCTTTTTCCTCCCCCGTCTAGACAACGACCAGCCATAGGGGAGTGTCTGGCAGCATTTTCAGGAGCTTTTCCTGTTGCATTTTTGGAACCTCAACTCAACAAATATAATAGTCACTCCATTTACAATGTCAAAACCTCGAAAGAGAGATCAAGTATGGTTTCATTTTTGTACTGAGTCTCCAATTATACATTTGTATGAAATGTTTTATTTGTTGACTTGTTTGACTTAATATATATATATATTATAAATATTGTAAAATTCTTGTTTAAGGGGGAAATAATAGTCTTTATAGAATTACTTTTTTTTAAAGAAATTGTCTCAAAGATTTGGGTCAAAAGAAGACACAGAATTATGAATATTTGACTTCTAATGTCAGAAGTACAGAAGATAATTTACACCACTTCTTAAAAGCTTTTTATCCATCTGTCACTGATCACTAAATACAAATAGGCTTTAGCAGCTGACCTATAATAATCAACCAGCGTGGTTTATTTTAGAAGTGTGTGAAATGTCCCTTTTGCTCTTTTTTTAGCTCTTGGACTACCTGCTCAGGTGGAGGAGATGTGTCCTCTCATCCCGTCTCTGGAGAAGTCCTTGGAGGAGATTATGGAGCTGGCGGAGTCAGGCATGTGTTACACACAGATGCCTCATGTGATGGAGGTGGTGTTGCCCATGCTGTGCAGCTACATGTCGCGCTGGTGGGAATATGGGCCAGAGAATAACCCTGAGAGAGCAGAGAGCTGCTGCACCTCCCTCACCTCCAGCCACATGAACACCCTGCTGGGGAATATCCTGAAAATAATCTATAACAATCTGGGAATTGACGAGGGGGCCTGGATGAAGCGACTGGCAGGTACAGTACGCCCAATGTTGTAGAAAGGCCACATCTTGGTTCAGAGGTAGACATCTTCTCTTAGATCATGGGAAAGAACTAAAGTTGCTTTTGGCTGATACTGTATACTGCTCAAATTTGATAATGACAGTAGGTGTTACAACTGGGGCTGGTTTACAACTGTTGGTTGCTCACATTAGACTGAATTGTGTTCTAATTCACACACTTCAGCTCTTTTAATTCTAGTGTACTGTAAGTGCATTTACACTAGCAGCAGTAGCAAAATGCAGTGCACTACAAGTATCGAGATGGTGCATGTCTAATGGTCAAAATGTAGAGTGTGGAACCTCTCTCACTGCGTGGATACAGTCTTATCAATGTAACAGAAGTGGGACAAAGTACTCCATTTAGGACAGCCCTAATCTGACGAAATGCATGCATTGTACTAAAGTATGAGTCTGCTTAATGCTTGCATATCAACAAACTCCTTGTTTGCCTAATCCATCTCTCCAAATGTTATTACTGTCAAATATTATTACTCCTTTGATCAATTTAGACTGCTAGATTTTACTTTTGGTTTCAGAAGCTTTCATTTCATTGTTGCAGTGTTCTCCCAGCCAATAATAAGCAAGGCCAAGCCTCAGCTTTTAAAATCCCATTTTCTGCCTCTGATGGAGAAACTGAAGAAAAAAGCAGCCATCGTTCTGGGAGATGAGGAACACATGAAGGCTGAGGGACGGGGAGAGATGTCTGAGTCGGAACTTCTCATTCTCGATGAGTTTACCGTCCTTGTTCGGGATCTATATGCGTTCTATCCTCTCCTCATACGATTTGTGGATTACAACAGGTAGCACACAATATGAAATGAATAGAGCTACTGACATGTTGGATGTTCTCAATTTCATTTTAATTTTTTATATTTTTTGTTTATAGAGCAAAATGGCTGAAAGAACCTAACCCAGAGGCAGAAGAGTTATTTCGCATGGTGGCAGAAATCTTCATATTTTGGGCAAAATCACATGTAAATCAAATCTCTCTGTGTTTCTCTCTCTCACACTGGTATAGTACATCTATACAGGACAGAATATAATAATGAGTCAGTGTCTTACTCATTTCAGAACTTCAAAAGGGAGGAACAAAACTTTGTTGTGCAGAATGAGATAAACAACATGTCTTTCCTTATTACGGATACCAAATCCAAAATGTCAAAGGTAAGTAAATGTGGATACACATGCTTTAGAAACAAAAATGTAAAGTAATTTGGAGTTTATGTTGACATTATCATCATAAAAGAAAATCAGATCTTCTAGAGAATTAGCCGTGATCTTTTGTAATGCACAAACCCACCTATCGTTTACCCGTATTGAAACTGCAGAGAAAATCTGTATTTCTGTCTGGGTTTTGGGCATCTACGGATGTGTTTATTAGAAATTGTTGCTATGTGTAACATAGGGGGGCGTGTCGGACCAGGAGAGGAAGAAGATGAAGAAGAAGGGGGACCGCTACTCCATGCAGACCTCCCTCATAGTAGCAGCTCTCAAGAGGATGCTGCCTGTAGGCTTAAATATCTGTGCTCCTGGGGATCAGGAGCTTATTGGACTAGCCAAGAATCGCTTCTCTCAGGTAAGGTGTTGCTATCATTCAGCCTAGAGAGATTTTGTGTTGAGCACAGGGTGGAAGCAGGGTGGGAGAATTTACTTTTGTATGAATAGACACATTGGTGTAGGTGCAAATGGAAACATTCTCCTAAATTCCATTTTTTACATATTGCCATGAATTAAATAATTAATTAAAGGCACTTTACAACCACAAATAAGCTGGCCCAAAACAAACATTTAATTCTTCAGCATTTATTAGTAACTGATGACGGATGGAATCCGCTCCTAAGCCACCATTCTGCTCCGCTGCCTTCTTGCTGTGCTCTAGTGAACATTCTGTAACATCAAACATTTTTCTTGTGTTTCTCTTTGTTTCAACAGAAAGATACCGAAGCAGAGGTGCGAGAGACTATACGCAATAATCTTCATCTCCAAGGAAAGGTCTGAACCATCATTCCATCCCATTTTATTTTACTGTAGAACACTTCCTTAATAACCAAAATGGTTGTGTTTAAATGTTGGTGGATGTTTGTTTGGGATTTCTGTGGTCAGTCAGGACCGTGCTACACTATGTCCAATGTCCCATGTTTCCCTGTCTTTTGTGTTGTCCTATACATCTCTGTGTTTATCAATATTGCCATTACAGTACATCTCCTTACTTAAAATGACTGTGCAATTAGTCATTATTCTAATTTGGACCAACAGCTGATTTGCCCTGAAACACTATATGACTGCAGGCAAAGTGAAGCAGCTGTGACATCACTATCTCAGTTAAAAAGTTACTTATTGAACTGTAGCAGCTTTTCCACGGGCCACTACACTGTATATCTATTTATTTAGATGTGAAGGAACTAGATAGAATGTATTGTTTATTGTCCACCGAAGTGGGTATTAATATTTTTTAGAAGCTTGGTGTAAAAAATATCTTTACTAGTACTCTGTATTATTAATTAATTAATTCATGCTGCCTTTTTGATTTAAAGTAGAAATGCCTGTACACTGTACCTTTATGGAATTTTCCAATTCAGGGTGAGTTCAGGTACTCACTAAATGGGTTGAGGAGTTGTCAGTGGATTAGTTAGTTAGTTAGGAGAAATACCAGTGCCAAAACCCTCAGATGAGTGAAGTTACTTTTTGAGTATTTGTTTCTGTTTACGTCTTTGTTTAACATAACTTGTTTAAGCATTTGTTCTACAGAGGCCTTTGTTTAACATACTCTCTATTGATACTACAGTAGTACCTTTTGACTTTGAACATTGAAAATAAGGGCATTGCATTTAGAGCAGCTTCCTATTGCTAATTCCTCTGGCTGTTATCAGCAAGAGAAAAGTGTACAAAAGTACTGTTATTTATTTCTAAATGGAGCATGAGCCCACATGCAGTGTATGCAACACCAGAGGCACTTCAAGCTTTGTTTTCTAATCCTTTTTTTTGCCACAGTTTTCTTTTGAGCTATTATTAGCTAACGAGACACTCAACTACACAGCTGACTGCCTGATATAAATTTCAGTCTAGAATTTTTAAAAATGTAACAACTATAGGGGAAAAACTAAAAAGGAAAAAGGCATGTTCCCTCTACACATTACCATGTAAAATAGCCATCTGTCTAAAAGAATCACACTAAATCTAAATATTATTTGATCCAATAAGATAAGCTTCTGTTTTCATTTATTCTCTTTTAATGTTGTAATGGAAAAACAAAGAAAATTAAATGGTGCAAATGTTATAAGGGCACACACTTCATTTCCATTTTTGGGGTTACTGTTACCCAGGGCTGGAATAATGTCAATACACCCTTAAAGAGCTGTTCCATTCTGTGTTCTGTTAGTTGGAGGATCCTGCAATTCGCTGGCAGATGGCCCTCTATAAAGACATGCCCAATCGAAGCGAGGATACTTCAGATCCAGCTAAAACAGTGGAGAGGGTGCTGGATATTGCACATGTGCTTTTCCATTTGGACCAGGTATGCCTTAATGACACCAAACACCTTATGAAAGTTGTAATAGAGAAATTATGTTATAATGGGGAGGAGCATTACGCTTCCGTTAATGTAATAAGTTCTAAGGCTTATAAATCAACTCTTCCAGGTTGAGCATCCCCAGAGGAGTAAGAAAGCTGTGTGGCACAAGCTACTGTCAAAGCAGAGGAAAAGAGCAGTAGTTGCCTGTTTTAGGATGGCACCTCTTTACAATCTGCCCAGGTAGAAAGTAGGAGATTGCATGACAAACTTTCCAGATGCATGACATATGACAACATTGTCACACATTTCCATAATCAACTATGTCAGTAGCTATGGTCAGCGGTCATCAATAAAACTTGTTTTTAAAAATTGTTTTGCTGCCGCAACATCTGGTTCTCCTCAGGCATCGAGCAGTCAATCTCTTCCTCCAGGGTTACCTGAGATCTTGGATAGAAACAGAGGAACACTACTTTGAAGACAAGCTTATTGAAGATCTGGCAGTATGTTATTTGTACAGTTATGCTTTTTGGTACTAGAATGAAGGTTAGAAGGTATTTCTGAATTAGCATGATCATAAAAGAACATAGATCATTAGAAAATAGAAGAACTGTTAGTATTATTGAATATTTTTACAAAATGTCTGATTATTTGTGTGACACTGTTGCCTGTGACTTTCAAATTAGAAATCTGGGGGAGAGGAACCGCCTGAAGAAGATGAAGCCACCAAAAACATAGACCCCCTTCACCAGCTTATCCAGTTGTTCAGCAGAACCGCACTGACAGAGAAATGGTGAATTTGTCTTTTTTATTTGTTTGTTTGTTTGTTTAGAACTATTTGAACTACTCTTGGGTTATCTGCAATTACTCACTCACCTTACTTTTTTTCATCACAAAGTAAATTGGAGGAAGATGTCCTCTACATGGCCTATGCAGATATCATGGCAAAGGTATAGATTTTTGTTGTAAAATAGCATTTCAAGTGAAACAAAAATCATGGTATCTTTTTCAAAACTCTGCCAAAATATTCAATGTAGCCAATTGGGTTACATAGTGTAGCAGTATTTATGTGTAAGAACATAATGGTTTAACGGAAGCTGCCTAGGCTTAATAATGATTTGTAATGCTTGTCTATCAGAGCTGTCATGATGAAGAAGATGAGGATGGTGAAGAGGTAAAAAGTTTTGAAGTAAGTCATGCTATTTCATGTTTATCACCAATGTCTATATGTCTATATATTTTTTTTTATCTATAATATTTTAATCTAATATAATTTTAATCTATATATTTTTAATATATAATATTTAAATCTAAAACTATTTGGAATGGCCTACCATAACAACATACTTAAAATAGACCTACAGTTTATTTAACTAATTGCAATTTAATTAAAGTTGATGCTGTTGAGCTGTGTGAGTAGAAGAATGACCTCAAGTCGAGTAGAATTGTCTGTGATAAATACTAACCCAGCTCCATGAAACATACAAATCAAACTGCTCACCAGGTGGCAGTCTAAGATCAATTTTTTCTTTAGGTTTTCTGTTTAATATCTGGCCATTGACCTGTGTTATTGCTCAAAAATTCAATAGTCCTTAAAAGAATAATGCTACATTTACACTGTTGATATTTCTTTTATTTGTTCATTTTTCACCTGTCTCTCCATCAGGAAAAGGAGATGGAGAAGCAGAAACTACTTTACCAACAGGCACGATTACATGACCGAGGTGCTGCAGAAATGGTCCTCCAAACTATCAGTGCGAGTAAAGGTATTTATGACAGTTGGAGTCCATATTTGTTAGATTTACCTACCTTATAGCTACCTACAGTACTAGTGGGGCTTTACTACTGCCTTGGCTGTAGAATTTGTTCAGAAAATGTCAGGTTTAAGCAGATATCTTTATTAAAATAGGGTAAAAGTTAGTAAACAGATATTGAAGTTCAAACTCAGTGTCTAATCACTGCAAAGTAAATGTACCGTATTGTATGCCTGTAGAGGGTATCTAAACTCAAAGTAAATACTGTATGCCTGAGGGTATCTGAACTCTTTTTACAAAGTGAAACGAGGTGCGTCTGGTACATCAGATGAAGTTTTGACTACTTTCATGCAATAAATTGCAATACATTATTTTTTTAATTGAATTCTTTGATTTACTATCATAAAAATTTCCCCAAAAATGTCACCAATAGTGTTAACTGATTGACCTGATATTGACCAAAACGTGCGTGTTGTATTTGTCCTTCAGGGGAGATGGGACCAATGGTTGCATCCACATTAAAGCTGGGAATTGCCGTACTAAATGGAGGAAACTCCACTGTGCAGCAGGTACTGTTGCATGCTGAAAGACATGCATCAGTGTGATTGGTGGTTTCTGCAAGCATAACTGGAGCTTGCTGACTTGCTGTCTTTAAGCCGATTTGCCTGATATGTGATGAAACACTTCAGCACTGGTGTAAAAATAATACAAAGAGGAACTCATCGCTTTGGATAAAAACAACTGCTAAAATGACAAATTAACATTAACAGTAAATAAACAAAAAGTTTGTCACATAGTTTGAAATAGCTTGCACTGCAGCGGATCAGATTAACCAGTGCATCTTTCTTGAAGTGCAATTTAAGGGTAAATAAACCTTTGTGTTCAAGAAAAAGTTATAGTTTTTAGAAAAATTACCCTAACATTAAAGCTGACTTTTTAGAAATGCTGTATTCACCCTTAAAAATAAAGGTTCAAGTTAGAACCAAAAGTGGTTCTTCACAGTGATGCCATAGGGGAACCCTCTTTGGTTCTACAAGGAACCTATTCCCGGATGGTTCTTCAAGGAACCATTTATTACCAAGTTCTTTAAAGAACCTTATTAGGTTTTTTGTGGAACCTTAAAAGAATAACCTTTTAAGGTTCCACAAAGAACTTTTTATTGAAGGGTTCTCTAAAGAACCAGTTCAGTTTGGTGCTTTAGAAAACCAATACAGGTTTTTAGCCATGTTCCTGACAGAGCCTTTACTGGTACCACCAGGAACATTTCATGAAAGGTTCTTTGCATATCTAGTAACTGTTTTTTTAGAGAACTGTTAACGGTTACTTAGAAATCCATCAGCTTAAACCAAAATCCTGTTCCTCTGGAAAATTTTGGATCGATTTACATTACATTACTGACCAATACCTGTCAAATCTGTTTTCATCAACCCCCAGACAAAATTTTGTTTTAGATGTTATGAAGGGATGCCTCAGCTATAGCATGCAATAGATTGATGTGCTGCTAGAGAAAAAAAGACACAAATGCAGTTCTTTGCAATATATGAATTTTATATTTCTCTTCAAAATATAAAATTATTCCTCAAAATAATTGCTCATCACAAACACACAGCACTTTGACACTGCATTTTGCTACATTTGATAGCAATTGATAATGTTAATTAAGCTTAAAAAGCTTCTTGACAACAAACGTAAAGCCATCATTCTATCGAATAGTGACCTGGTCATTTCTGGAACTGATGATGTACTTTCGCATTGGGCTTTTCAGGCTCCCGATGCTGACGAGTTGCATTCTTGATTCCATCTCAGGGCTGGTAGAGAGGGTCGTGATACTAGTTCCCAGCTTTGAAGAAGGGAGAAAGGGATAGATATGCAGTGTTTCTTTGTTAGATTAAGTTTGATATGGTGCAATAGGTTAAATGTATACAATATTAACGAGTGATTTAAAACACACACACACACAATTGGGTTACAATGACTCATTATTTCATTTTCAATCATTTGAATGAAAATAATAATTTTGCAAATGATTACTAACACAAAGTACTTTACAACAATCCTTGTCAAACATACCTATTCAAATCAACTGAGTAGAATATTGCAGATTCCACACTGTTATCAACGCCCTTGCATAGGTGGCAGATGTGTGAGGCTGTGGACCATGATGTAGCATTTTTCATCTGGAAAAAAAAGAACAAAGACTTTCAGTATAATAGATGCTTTAGCTTTAATGTAATGCATTGAATCAAATAAGTCAAGTAAATGTTTCTAGTCTATTTAATCAAATCATGCTAGGGTGAGTTAAATACGCATTATTAAACATTATATTTACTTAACTCGTTTTAGGCAACAAGTTTCCCCCTAATGTTCAAGTAAGCTTTTTTACACTGTAGCATAAATTATACTAGTCTGTTTCAAGTTACTTGACATGTGAGGCAATGATTTTGTATTGTGTCTAAAGGTCGGAAATAATCAGCATCAGTAACATTCATATCATTTCGTATTCTTTTTTTCAATGGCATATGCAAAGAAAGAAAAAAAAAATCAGAATCCTTTAAAAACATAGATGGCGACAGAGCTGATCTGTGCTGGGTATGCCAAATTGCAAACCCAGTTAAGCTTAAAAAGCTTCTGGACAACACACGTAAAGCTATCATTCTATCGAATAGTGACCTGGTCATTTCTGGAAGTGATGATGTACTTTCGCATTGGGCTTTTCAGGCTCCCAATGCAGACGAGTTGCATTCTTGATTCCATTTCAGGGCTGGTAGAGAGGGTCGCGGTACTGGTTCCCAGCTTTGAAGAAGAGAGAAAGGGATAGATATGCAGTGTTTCTTTGTTAGATTAAGTTCGATATGGTGCAAAAGGTCAAATGTATGTTATTTTTGTGGAAATGTGTGCAATCTTTACAATACAATATTAATGAGTGATTAAAACACACACACACACAATTGGGTTACAATTACTTCATTATTTCATTTTCAATAATTTGAATGAAAATAATAATTTTGCTAATTATTACTAACACAAAGTACATTACAACAGTCCTTGTCAAACATACCTACTCAAATCAACTGAGTAGAATATTGCAGATTCCACACTGTTATCAACACCCTTGCATAGGTGGCAGATGATGTGTGAGGCTGTGGACCATGATGTAGCATTTTTCATCTGGGGGAAAAAAAGAACAAAGACTTCCAGTATAATAGATGCTTTAGCTTTAAGCTATAGATGTTTTAGCTTTAAGTGGATTTTGTTAAACAAATGAACAAACGTCAACCTGAGTTTAACTGAGGAAGTGAAATGAAAACTAGCTAGTTAATATGGCTAGCTAGGTGGACTGTTAATGTCATAGACAGGTTAAATCGTAGCAGACATAACTACATCATGAAAAAACTAGGTTATTTTTCGTATAATCAAATTTTTCAATTCAAACGAAACTAATTTAAGAAAAACTTACTTGATCTGTTTGCTTGGAGATGAGAGTAGCATCTTTGCCGTCAGCAGCAAATTGTTCCCGAACTACAGAAGAATGATAAACGGCGGGCGAAACTATCAGTTCAAATACACAGTTGAGGGACGTGATTGGGCAATGAATAAAACAACTGTTATTTGCCACAGTTGGACAAAGTTACATGGGCCTAATGAAATGCAATATTTTTAATAAACTTCCCTCCTTCTGTTTTATTTACTAGGCCAACCAAAATGTGTTTTATTTTTTATTATTAAAATAATTATTTTTAACGTCCTTCCCGACACATGTCACAGTGTCAACTTTCCAGGCATGAGAGATTATACACATAGTGAGTTAAAATTCTACACAAATAGTGTCAGGCTGTCTACACATCAGCATGTGTTGTTTTTTTGACACATCTGTTTTTGCAGTGTGGTGGAGAGTTATGTTACAGACAGTCTATCTATTTTACTTGTACTTACTTGACAGGTGATGTTAAAAAAATGTAATGAAATAAAATCATTTCATTACATAAAAGAGTTAACTGTGGGGATAGTATCCTACCAACAAGGTAAACCACGCAGAAGCCCTGCCTCCTAGAATTTAGTGTATATAATATCTGGCTCTCTTTGTGCATTCATGGTTAGGCTAAATATGTAATTGCAATTTCAAGAGGATCCTCACACCCCTGGGGGTGTTTAGGTTCTAATAATTTGTTCTAATTCAGCATTGGGTCATTACAAAGTAGGTAATCAAATAGCCACAAATTCTTAATATGATTTATAATTACATTACTTTATGACTGCTCTATATAAAAAGTAGTTGCCTTTATCGCCCTTTACAAAAAAAATGACCCCATTACAATCATTCCTCCACACAGCCACAAGTTAGTCAGTCAATAGCCAAAAAGGTTCCTCAAGGCACTAAAAGTACAACAAGGTATGACTTAGAACCCTTTTTCTTTAATTCAGTTCCCCAAAGAACCTTAAACAGCAAGAAAAGGTTCTTTAGCATAAAAAGGTTCTCCAGAGCACTTAAAGTTCCTCAGAGCACTTGCGAAGAACCAGTTTTTTTTAGAGTGTTGCCTGTTTCCTCTTTCCTCTTAGAAAATGCTGGACTATCTGAAAGATAAGAAAGATGTGGGCTTTTTTCAGAGTTTGGCTGGTCTCATGCAGTCTTGCAGGTAGGACACTTATTTCTACCGGTCATGAAGAATGTTTACTAAAAGTCACCACTGTGTCCTCAGCACCTTCACTTCAGCACTTTTCTTCCTTCTCCCCCCACTCACAGTGTTCTAGATCTCAACGCCTTTGAGAGACAAAACAAAGCAGAAGGCTTGGGGATGGTGACTGAGGAAGGCTCAGGTATTTATATAAGACTGGAGGAAAATGTTTTTTTTTTTTTTTATGTGAAAAAGCATGGGCCCAGTTTCTTTGTAAATTAAGTATTGAGAAAAGGAAATCACTTTTTTGAAGGATGGGGGGTGGGGGGTGCTATCAATGTTTTAAACCTTTGTAACCATAAACCACTGTGGGGCAGTTGTACTAACATGATACAAATAAGGTTTTCTGTCTGCAGAAAGCAAACACTATTGACGTATTGCATTGACCTTTCTTAACCTTATCAGGTAAACACCACTGGTCACCTCCCATCAGTCAATGCCAATATTAAGTGGCAGTGCAAGTGAAGTGGAGTCAGTAGTATTTTACTGTATGTGAGCAATTGTGATGAGACTTCAACAAAATGCTAGATATTACAGTCCATTCATTTGTATTTGTTTAAAGATATATAAGTTATTGTTGCAGCAAAAAAGCAAAGGTAAAATCAAAAGGGTAACCATAGGATGTATTCCACTTGAGTTAGTACTTTAAATGCTGGGCCTGGTGTTTCTGAAAGTTTCTCTCATTGATACATTTGCCTGCAACATGGATTATAGCAGCCTAATAATGATAATTTTTTTTGGTTCACTTGTTAGCATGTTTGAGTCCCAGTCTAAGGTACTGCTGATTCTCATTTTGAGCCTGGATGTCTGCAAATTATTTCAGTTTACAAATACATATGTATAACTTTAAAAAGCACCATGTCCGATTGCCCACCTCTAATGCACACAACTTTTTATTTATAGACTATTTTGTGGCTGAAGTTGTGAAATACATCTTAGCACATCTGCCCCGAAAGTAAAACTTATGAAAGCATAATAATTAACATGTCTTTGTAATCCTCAGGGCAAAACACTAGTATTATTAGTACTATAGTAGCAGTACCAGTATTATTAATGTTCACGTTTGAACATAAAACTGGATGAAAGTGGTTTTAAAGGGATAGTTCGGTTTTTAAGACATTAAACATTTCACAGGTTGTCTAAAATGAAATAAAGTGGTTGACACCAAAATCTTGATGATTGCTCCTGTCTCGGCTATTTGGGAAATATAGAATCGTCTCTGCCTGCCTTTAAAATGGCTAGCAATGGGCATGTGTTGTTTCTATCCTTAAAACACTGGTTTTAAAAAAGTGCTACTCATGGAGTTATTAGTGGCGTTTGCTGATGTTCCAACCCAAGTATCGTAACAAAATACAGTTTCTGTCATGTTTTATTTGCCATTTTGTAAGTCCCATAGGGATCTATTTGCTCCTTCATATAGACAAAGTGCCAAATAAAACATGACGGAAGCTTTATTTCGCTACGATACATGTTTTGGAACATCATTGAGCACCACTAACCACTTTGTGAGTAGCACTTTTTTAAAACCAGTGTTTTAAGGATAGAAACAACACATGCCCATTGCAAGCCATTTTGAAGGCAGGCAGACATCACATTTCCCAAATAGCCGAGACAGAAGCAATCGTCAAAATTTCGATGTCAACCACTTTATTGCATTTTAGACAACCTGTGAAAGGGGCTTAATGTGTTAAAAAACGAACTATCCCTTTAAGTGAGGTGATGTTAAAGCACATGCAAAATGTTTCACTTCTTTGATGGTTGAGTGGCATTTTTTTAACACTATTTTCAGTTTTCTGATTTTATTGTCATCATTTATTTTCTAATGTTTTTGTTTCCTATGTTTGTTATTTCTGTCTCAATGACACGTGTATTTTAATATTCATGTTCCACTTGCTAGAGGGTGCATTTTGTCCTTGGTCAGTTTTTCATTTTGAGAACCTTATTCATTTTGTCCTCATTTTGTCAGACAGAGGTCTAATTGCATAACCTGCTATGAAAGATATTGTTTTGCACTGTTTTTTATTTATTTATTTGAATTCATACACAAAACAGACAATATTATTAGGGTTCAATGACAAAAAAGACACTTCTGCAATTGTTTACCATTTCACTTACACGACTAAAATTGTCTCAAATTGACATTTGATTATTTACTATGAACGGAATAGAAATCTCTCTGATTTTAATTTGCTAACATACACAGACTGGCACACCATGAAGCTGGTTATCTATAAGCCAGTTTGAATCCATGTGCAGAGAACAAGATCTGATTAAGAAACGAAAGATCCCTTAATTACTTATTTAGTGTATTTTCAAGGGTCTTGAACAGTCAGCTTCCTGGCATGCCCACTTATAATCTGCTTTATTTTGTTAATATGCCTCATCTCAGATTTAGATTTAAATGATCAAAACCAAAAACATGCATTGGAAAGAGCTGCTTGTCCGAGGAATGCTTATTTAAAAAATAACTTTCCTTTGTTTTTTAATGCTGTATTTTCGTGGGATTAGTGTAGCCACTCAGGCTCTACTTGAATTGGGTTAAATTATATTTCTTATTATATTTAGGTTTGTCGATATCTGACCCAGTCAACAAGCTACAGTACCAAGTATTCATATACTGAATGAATTTGTTCATTTTGAAAAGTTATCCTAGAACTTGGTATGGCTTGTTCAATTTAATGTGTATATTGGTCTCTTGTATTGAACACTAAAATACATTGCAAAAGATTGAGCCACATACAAACCATTTTGTTCTTCAATTTGAACATTCTAATCCCACGATGTTTCAGCGCGAGGAGAAATTACCGATTACTTAAAAAATAGATAATGAATGTTCTGCCTCTGTTGCTCGAAAGCCTACTCTTTTTTGTCATTATACCCAGTTTGGGACTTCAGTCAAAGCTAATGTTTTTAATGATTTGGAATTTCTGAATAACTAGAAAAAGAGAAAGAAAATGATAATGGAGACGATTTCTGATCTGTTTGAATTCTCACTTTTTTTCTTTTCTTTCTTTCTTTCTTTCCCCTCCTTTTTTCCTTTGATTTTAACATTATGTCTTTCCCCCCCTCCTCAGTCATCACTCATGAGCGTGGTAATTATAACTTAAGCCATTTCCTGTCAATTTAGCTCTTTGTCCTTTGTGTCAGCACTGTCCAGGTCCTGAGTTCTTGACAAATCCTTACAGTATTCTTATCTTGCTACTTTCTGATGCATAGTCTGTGCTGATTCCACCCTTGTCTGTTCAATCTAGCCGAGCCTGTGGAGTTGTTCTGTAGCATTCATTAGACTATGACATTAGAGTTGTATATAAAATTATCCTATTTTTGCTCTCCCCTCTCAGGATTTGCACAGTATCTGGCACACTAGATGTACATGTAAGAACAGTGAAGCTGTTGAAGTCTCCCATCCTCAAGTGTTTTGCAGTTGGCTGGGTGTAGTGTTGTTTTCTCATCGTTTTGTCCTTTGAAGGCCTTGTGATGTACTCTTATCTCTGTAGTCTCTTGTTGCATTTTTGAAACTTTGGCCGTGGCTTGAAAATGGCTGCGTTGATGTGAAGGGTTACCCAACAGCACACTTTCAAACCCCTCTCTACCTCTGTGGAGGTCCAGCTGTTGATTGTGTTTTGTGGTGTACTGTAGTCAGTGTGTATTCTGTGTTATTATTGTCCATTTTTGGTTGTGCTTTCCTTCATCCCTGGAAATCAATATTGTGTTCTAATACTGATGGTTGTGTTTTCCATTGTTTCCATATTTTTGTTCAGTGAGATCATTCACATTATTATTGAAGAATATAAACACTGTTTCTCTTTTAAGCAATGACATTTACATATGTCAAATATTTAATCAGTATATGCTCCCCAAGGCAAAACTGAACAAACAAATCAGGGAAAAGGCAAGGACAATGAATGTGACCTATGAATGAATGACCTAATGACATTTAAATTTCATAGTACAGTAAAGTCAAATTAAGACAGTTACTGTATATTTACACTTTTACACTCAGCTATTATTTATAAACTACAATCAAGGATATTCTAGAAAAATTTTAGACATAGATCCCCCTTTTGAGTTCCTGTTGTGGGATTTTTGATGAACATTGACACATTGTGGCTGACTGTAAGGCGCTCGATTTGACTTTAGTCTGCTTGCGCATTTGAGAGCGCCTTTGTAAGGTACATTCCCTCAGGTGGAAAAGACAGCACCTCAAGATACATGCACACTTTTGGAGATGGTAGATACTACACGCAGTGATAGAGGATATCATTTCCAAAACCTCACTGTCACACCTCTGCGTCATTGTTATTTATGAAGTAAGTAGTGAAGTTGAAACTGACACTGACGTTTATAAATTTCACAGGAGAAAAGGTGATGCAAGATGATGAGTTCACCTGTGACCTCTTTCGCTTCTTGCAACTTCTGTGTGAAGGACATAACTCAGGTAGGTCACATGATGGTGGTGATCATTGATGATGATGGTGTTGGTGATTACTGTCACATATCTGCTCCTCATTTTTCTTCTGCATTTTGGCAAGCAGTGCTTAAGTAGCAGACCAAATATTCATATTGCAGATTTCCAGAATTATCTGAGAACACAAACAGGAAACAACACAACGGTCAACATCATTATATCAACAGTTGACTACCTCCTCAGAGTCCAGGTCAGTTTTTTTATTATGTAGGAGTTGTTTTAATGTGGTGTAATGACAACACATGTAATAACAATAGCAATGTTTGATTTGACTTTTAGGAGTCAATCAGTGATTTCTATTGGTATTATTCTGGGAAAGAAGTCATTGATGAACAGGGACAACGCAATTTTTCCAAAGCCATCAATGTAGCAAAGCAAGTCTTCAACACACTGACTGAGTATATACAGGTAGCCTACATATTCTTAAATCTAAATAAAATTACGCGCCATATGCCTACTGTATTTCCTCAGACTAAATGGATGACACATTTGAATTCTTGCCATTAAAGGGCCCATGCACAGGAAATCAGCAGAGTCTTGCCCACAGTCGCTTGTGGGATGCAGTGGTTGGCTTTTTGCATGTGTTTGCTCACATGCAGATGAAATTGTCTCAGGTATGCTTTCACACTAACAAAGTCATCCATGATCCTCTTTATCTACTTGAAGAGAGAAAAGCTCATCTGTCATTCAGCTCATGCATCTCTCATGATTTATAGGATTCCAGCCAAATTGATTTGCTGAAAGAGTTAATGGATCTTCAGAAAGACATGGTTGTGATGTTGCTGTCCATGTTGGAAGGTTGGAATTAAATTTTTTTGCTGGTGATTCCTTTTAAAACTTTTAAAACTGTGTATTTTGAATCATGTAACTTATTGTAAAGTAGTATGTTTCTTTTTCCAGGTAATGTCGTCAATGGGACCATTGGTAAGCAGATGGTGGACATGCTGGTGGAATCTTCCAACAATGTGGAGATGATACTAAAGTTTTTTGATATGTTCCTCAAGCTTAAGGACCTAACATCCTCTGATGCCTTCAAAGAATATGATCCCGATGGAAAAGGGGTTATCTCAAAGCGAGATTTCCATAAAGCAATGGAGAGTCACAAACACTACACTCAATCTGAAACAGACTTCCTGCTGTCCTGTGTGGAGACAGATGAGAATGAGCTTCTTGACTATGAGGAGTTTGTGGAAAGGTTCCATGAACCAGCAAAAGACATTGGTTTTAATGTGGCTGTACTTCTGACCAATCTTTCGGAGCATATGCCACATGATTCACGCCTTCAGACTTTCCTGGAGTTGGCTGAGAGTGTACTTAATTACTTCCAGCCTTTCTTGGGTCGCATTGAAATCATGGGCAGTGCCAAGCGTATTGAACGTGTCTATTTTGAGATTAGTGAGTCTAGTCGCACACAGTGGGAGAAGCCACAGGTAAAGGAGTCTAAGCGACAGTTTATCTTTGATGTTGTCAACGAAGGTGGCGAGAAAGAGAAGATGGAGCTTTTTGTCAATTTCTGTGAAGACACCATTTTTGAGATGCAGCTTGCGGCCCAAATGTCAGATTCTAGCGAGCGCTTGGCCAGCAAGGAGGACACTGAGCGGGGGGAGAAACCTGAGGAGGAGAGCCCTGAGATGGGCTTCTTCTCTGTTACCACAGTAAGGACAGCCCTTCTAGCACTACGCTACAACGTTGTCGTGTTAATGAAAGTGCTTTCAATGAAGAGTCTGAAGAAGCAGGTGAAGAGGACCAAGAAGATGACTTTGCAGGACATGATAATGGCACTGGCAGCCTTTTACTGGAGTGTGCTCATTGGACTTCTGCATTTTGCCTTTAGTGTCTCACGTGGCTTCTGCCGTATCGTATATAATACCTTCCTTGGGGGTGATCTATTGGAGGCTAACAAGACTGTGAAAATGTCAGACCTCATAACCAGCATGCCTGACCCAACTCAGGAGGAAATGCGTGGAGAGGCTGAAGAAGGTAGTGAAAAGAAATCAACTGAAAAGACCTCAGCAAAGGAGGACTTGGCTGATCTCACTGTACCTACAGATGAAACAGAGCTTCTCTCAGACATCTTTGGCTTAGATTTACGAAGAGAGGGTGGACAGTATAAGATAATGCCTCACAATCCAAATGCAAGCCTGACTGAATTACTAAACTCCCCAATACCTCCTCCTAGTCCTTCCCCTGAACCTAAAAAACAACAGCAGGTACTTGATACATCATTCCTGATTATATGTGTATGCTTTTAATCCTGTTTGTTAGGGTTCTAGACGTACCCTACCCCTTTGCTCAGCCGGTATGTCTAGCTACACACCAAGCTACACACCACACCTCAATGATTGGTAAAATAATCTGAAGTTTTAAAAAATTGCAGTTGTACTGTATGTACAATAATACAGTTCCATTGGTTTGTACCTGCAAAAATTAATTTACAAGTGTTTGCCGATAGCATTTTGTCCTCATCAATCATTAGATGTTCTTGTGCTCCACCTTTGTAACAACAACTGTTTCCTTCCCTTTTGTTACCCTAGCCACTTCTTCAAGGATGTGGGGCGTCTATGCATGCCAGTGCATCTAATTAGCTAACTCAATTTGCATTTCAAAGTCACATTAACAAAAACTCAGCTGAAGAATACATAGCCTACATCTTTGTGTTTCCATCAACTTTACTACTGTATGTCTATGGATAGAAATGCTGTTAAATGTTAAATGTGAATATAAGCTTATTGTACCATCTTATGTTCGCAGCCATTGGTTTTTACCAGATAAAAAAAAAACTTCTTCAGTTCTGTATATGGGATTCATATGGGAAATGTGTGTGAGGCACCTAGGTTGACAATTAGATTGTGTACTGTTATGGCATGAATGTCATAACAGAATTAGAATGTCAGGTTCAAATTTTCTTTCCCCAACTTACTTAAAGCTTCTGTCATGGATTACAAATCCAGACTAAAGTAAATGGTAAAATACATGCAGGATATTTGCAAGATGTATGCATGAGGTAAGTAGGGCCCACACAAACAGCCAAAAACTCAGGTGCAGTAACTTGCCTTCAGTTTGAATCTCACGTGTAAATCAATTGCCTGGGTCAAACTAAGTCAGGTCACGCGTGTTTTATGTTTATGTTCATGTTTGCACTAAACATCTGTTTTAAAAATACCCAATGAAGGCAGTGTCAGGTCATTTCAGGAATAATGGCTGTTCAAAGCAATCCTAGCTTTAATGTCCTCTAAACAATCTAGTAGGCTAAATGTTTAAAAGTGTGGGAGTAATTATGTTTTATTAGAATATACATATGTGTATCATCTGCAAAGCAATCTTATAAGAAGGAAAGGAAAAAAGTAAAGCATAACCAGCTATATTTTATTTACTATACTTTGAAAATTGCTTTGTTAGTAAGTTTGTAAATTGTGTTTTAGGTCATAGGATCAAAGGAGGAAAAAGAGGGAACACAGGACATCAAGTCAGAGCCAGAGAAAGCAGAGTATGATTTGTACTTTTATTTTAAAGTAGAAGTATTTTAAACAATGCGTTTTTCTGGGTCATTCTATCAGACACTGAGTTTATGTTTCAGAGGAGAACATGTGGAGAAAGTTGAAGACAAGAAACCGATTAAGCCAAAGCAGAGAGTCAGACAGATCTCCAAATCCGATGAGCCAGATCTACAGGAATCTGCCGTCTTCAAAAAAATCATTGTCTACCAGAGGAAACTTCTTGTAAGATCACAAAAATCACCTACACCCACTCCAAATATGCAAATATGCCTAAATGCTAAAGCAATTCAATACAGACTTCATGCTCATGGCTTACTGTGGGAACCCCTCCCCCCGGTAGCAATAATATCATAGATTTTGGCAGTTTAACAAAACAATGGTTATCATACAGTATGTTTAAAGAGGCGTGTATTGTAGATAATACACTTTACAGCTTTGAAAGGTCTTAAACTGATGTATCTCTACTTTTTTTAGAACTACTTTGCCAGGAACTTCTACAACATGAGGATGTTGGCGTTATTTGTGGCATTTGCCATTAACTTTATCCTGCTATTCTATAAGGTATTCCCTTATTCTGCTATGGTTATTTTTTTATAACATTGATGTTATAATTACATTATGAAATATTATCAGGATATTTCCTATTGTCTAAAATTGTCTTCTTCCATAGACGTATAACCATTTGTGAAATTATATAGAATGTAAGAGGATATCGGACTTCTTTCCTTTGATATGAAATTAGGACATGCAAAGTTTTAAGCAATAATATTGTGACATGCTCCTGTCTTGTCTTGTTGGTAGGTGTCCACATCTTCAGCTGTGCTGGAGGAGAAGGAAGTCTTCAGAAGCTCTGTAGACACGGGCCTTCACTGGAATCCTCTGGGCTCTAGCTCTGATCGCACAATGACTGTGCATTTTGTCCTGGAAGAAAGTAGTGGCTATATGGAGCCCACGCTGCGCATCCTTGCCATCCTGCACACAGTCATCTCCTTCTTCTGTATCATAGGCTACTACTGTTTAAAGGTTGGTATCCACTATATTTTTTACTTTACCCCGGAACTAATCTAAAGAACAGGCAGAGTGTTTTAGTGATAAGTGATAAGGATTTATGGCAAATGCAGGTATGTGTTTTGTGTACATGCTTCATGTTCGTCCACTGCCATAGTCTGGATCAATGTGTTTGTGTGAGTTCGTTATGACTTATTGTTTAATCAAATCTACGCCCAGGTTCCCCTTGTGATTTTCAAGCGTGAAAAAGAGGTGGCTAGAAAGCTCGAGTTTGATGGTTTGTACATTACCGAGCAGCCTTCAGAGGATGACATCAAGGGCCAGTGGGACAGGCTGGTCATCAATACTCAGTGAGTGTGGAGACAGCAGCTGCAAATAGAAACTCTTTGAACTGTACATGTGACTATGCTGATGGAGAGATCAGTTCAAATGAACTTTTATAGCAGTATTTCAAATACTGACTGATGATCTGTTAAAAAAAAAACTAGGAACAAAACAAAATAGCAAAAAAAGAGGAACAATCAGAATTTAGTCCAGTGTCTTATCTGTGGATTTGAAAATTCTCCCCCAAAAAATAGTCCTCAAAGTAATGTAAAATCACCTGCACCCACTAGATGGTAGCCATAAGCTATTGATGCCTTTTTAAATTATTTAATTACACTTACAATAGGCAACCTAAATGCAACTTAGTTAAATATATACTGCAGTAATGCAGTATTATCATAATGCATCTACTACAAATTTCACATCAAGCTATTAGGTTATGTTTTTTGTTTTCCATTCATTAATAACTCTGTTACATTTATTGTACAATATTTAAGTGATATTTTAATATAGCAAAAATAATAACTTAATTTAGTATAATAATAATAACATTAACATACAATATTTTTTTCTTTTTTTAGGTCATTCCCTAATAACTACTGGGATAAGTTTGTGAAAAGGAAGGTGGGTTAAACTAAATTCTTTATTCTTTCTTCTGCCAGTTTACAGTTGACATGGCAACTTTCTTAGAATTCATAGAAACCTCAATGTTCTTTTTTCAGCAAAGCTTAGCTCTTTTTTAAAAGCTTAAATTGATGTGGCATGTATGTTGTAATGAGGTCTGTAGCAGCAGCAGGGTTATCCATTTACTAATGATACATTCATTCATGTACAGAATGCTGCAATGCAGTCCTGTAATGTAGCTCTTTGCAACCCTATTGTTGTACCTCTAATTCTTCCTGATGTAGTCTTTTCACTACATAAAACCCTGGTACCATGTGGGTATCTTTTTTTAAAAAACTTGGGATAAAAACAGACAAACACAATATTAATATGTCAGTATTTTTTAGTAGATTTTTTCAGTAGATTTTTTTTAATGAATGCAGTTTTTTCATATCCAAAATGTCGAATGTACTGAATATACTGGCATGTACAATACTGCAGTTATTCTGTAGCCGAGCAGTACAGCAGTCCTGTTAGTGAATAGTGAGAGGCTGTCGCTATAAGCCCAGCCAGACATTCAAGCTCCAGAAAAGTTGCATTCAACCTCCACTTATAACTTTCTCAACCTTGACCTGGATGAATGAGAATCTTTCCATAGCCAGAGATTGTTACACAATCCATCACTTATTGTTTTGAAGGTGATGGACAAGTATGGTGAGTTCTATGGGCATGACCGCATCAGTGAACTGCTGGGGATGGACAAAGCAGCTTTGGACTTCAGTGATTCCCGTGAGAAGAAGAAACCCAAAAAGGACAGCTCGTTAGCTGCAGTGTGAGTGAAACGGCCAAAGCACACAAAGAGCTACTAGGGAAAGACATTTTTGTTGATTTGCTTCCTGAAAGACAAAATTGGTAAATGTGTCTATCTGCAACTTTAAATGGCTACTAAAATATAAGTTTTTAATACATTTGGTGATCTAGTTTTACATTATTTCAACAATGTAATGCATTAGCCAGAACCATTTCTGTGGTGACTAACTTAATGTATTTTTAGGCATGTTACTTGTTTATTATATTCTATTATATTCCTTTCCCTTTTCCAGAATAAATTCCATTGATCTGAAGTACCAAATATGGAAATTGGGAGTCGTTTTCACAGACAATGTAAATATACCTCCTTGTTGAATCTTTGAATTACAGTATGGACAGTTTTGTCCACTTATTTGGTTTTTCTAAACATACCTGAATGATTTTGAAGCAGATCCCTTATTTTCTTCTTTCTCCATTCTGTTCGCAGTCCTATCTGTATCTGGCCTGGTATATGACCATGTCCATCCTAGGACACTACAACAACTTCTTCTTTGCAGCTCACCTCCTGGACATAGCCATGGGTTTCAAGACCTTGAGAACAATCCTGTCCTCTGTTACTCACAATGGAAAACAGGTAAACAGTTCAGTTACATGGACTGAAAGTTATTATGGTAAATGTTTATGATGAGTTACTGTAAATAAAGGATTTCAGTTTATTTATTATATTGTTTTGTTGCCATTGATGTGTTGCTGTAGTGCAGTTGTCTCAATGTTTGCAAAGCTGTTGAGATCTTGTCTTCCTTATGCTTTTCTAAAACAGATCAAATCTACAGTACTCTGATATAATGTTAGACACTAAAGAACAAACGTCTGTTTTTTTCTGAAATGTCTGGTTTTAACTTGAATTTTTACTTGCAAAGGTAGAAACAGAAAAAATAGAAGATTTTAGAATTATTTTCATACTCACCCTACCCCCCTTGTCTTTTTGTGTCTGTGTGTGCGTATGATTGGTCAGTTGGTGCTCACAGTCGGCTTGCTCGCAGTAGTGGTTTATCTCTACACTGTGGTGGCCTTCAACTTCTTCCGCAAATTCTACAACAAGAGTGAAGATGGCGAGTCACCAGACATGAAGTGTGATGACATGCTTACAGTGAGTTTTTTTCTCTGAGTGTTAACTTCCGTTTGACAGTTAATGCCATAAAAATGATTCTATAAAATTTAAATCAAAATTCACAGACTAATATAACGTTTTTTAAATTCCAGTACACACATCCCCACCCTAGTTTGACAATCTACCCATTCATTTTATTCCAAGTATTTTATGAAATACACAGGCTCAAAAAAACTAACATGGAGAAGTGTTCCTTATTGGATGAAGTTCCTCCACCAACACTAAAACCAAGTCTTATGGGCAATCAGTATCAGGACTCCCTAACATTTAAACTGTTTTTATTGGTACTCATAGTATTTGTATATTTTATTGGTACTCATAGTAATTGTATATTGTAAGTATGAGTATGTGTCCTTAAACAAATTAATTCGAATAAGTTGCAAATTTATAATATTCTCTTAGAGTAGCAATGATCCATGGTGAAAAAACACCATGATTAAACAAATAATTTAATGATAAATCAAATCTGATTGACATATATCCAGATGGACAATACTGTACATTATATAAAGATTCATGGGTTAGTGGTGAGAACTGCTTCCCATAATGCAGCATGCATCCTGTGATGGCAGGGAGAGTAGATCAACTCTCTTCCTGCTTCTCTGGTGACAGAGACAAGGCTCCAAAGCAGAACAAGAACCCCCCTCTCTTAATCCTGCTCAGTCATCCAACCAAAACCTGTTGCCTCCTGCTTCTACTCCCTATTAAGGACTCCAATAGGAGACCTCAAAGGAAATATATAAACACTGGATTTGAGAAATAGAAAAGGTTATAGAGGCATTAGAAGCCCAAGGAACAATTCTAAAGCCTTTGAAGGGGTTCACTAAAACCTTTTCTCTTTGCCCTTATATGGTAGGCTCAAGAAAACTTATGATGCATACAGATGCCCATAACTGAATTAGCTGTCTGTATTTTGTAATGAAGCTGGTGTTCATGTAATGACAACAGACAAAATTATCAATCAATGAGTCAGTATTAATGCACTCATGCATTAATATGGAATGACCTACAAGGCCACTCAAAATCCAAGTAGCAGTTTGTAGTCCTACTATACATGGCCTACAGTTGACTGGCTATCCTTTTTTTATCCTTTTTAGACTGTATTTTAGTCTTTTTCAACTAGTCAAATGCATAAGTGATACAAAAAGATATCCTCCAAACGCACCTCTTTTTTTTGACTGGAGTCAGCCTCCATAATAATGTTTGTAATGTTTACTGTTTTGCAGAACTTGTATGCTACACATATTTTCTACCACACACTGCACTTCCTCTATGCATACTGACAAGAATTTAGATTCATTCAAAACTGTTTCTGGGAATGTTATTTACATTGTTATATATGTGTATGTGTGCGTGTGATAAGCCTACAGGAGCCTTAATTCCCCTTTAGGATAACTAAGACTAAAGTGTCTACCTGCATTATTGCCACCCACCCTCCCTCCCTCACTCACCTACAGCAGAGTACCAGCCGGCACTAAACGACTTGGCCTGGCCCCTCTCCTGCAATGCAGATCCTCAGTCCACACAATGAAATCTGAAATTGAGGTGTACTGTAGCCACATTGCTAGGTTTACTGATGAATGTCATCAACACTTAACTGAGCAGGTATTTAATTGAAATATTAATAAATTGTATGATTATGGTGATGAGATCTAGGAGATCTCAGAAGGGCAATCACATGAAGTGGTTTCAGCTGCCTCACATACAACTGCCAAACAACAACTGCAGACATGCTCCCAACAGAATAAGCTCTGCAAAGCTGTCTGACCATGAGAGATTGGTAGTTGGTAGTTATCTCCCAAAATTCATGGTATGGTATATCAAAGCAATGGACTTTATTTTGTCAGAGTAATGTCCTGTCAGATCAATGTCAAACCAATGGGTATTTTTCAGACCACTGAGTGGTTGGAATTGTTAACCTTAGGCATTAAGCATATTTTCATTTGATTAGGAGATATACTTGAGAAATGAACTGTAGCTGTAGACACTGTAATCCTACATTTGTTTACTCATTATTTGATCTACAGTATTGATTGTTAAAGATTGTTGTGTCTGTGTATCTGCAGTGCTATATGTTCCACATGTACGTGGGTGTGCGGGCAGGAGGTGGCATAGGGGATCAAATCGAGGACCCAGCTGGCGATGAATACGAGATATACCGCATCATCTTCGACATCACCTTCTTCTTTTTCGTTATTGTCATTCTGTTGGCCATAATTCAAGGTGAGAAAAAGATTAACCTGATAACCTGTTAATTACAGTACAACATTAAAATTAAATACAGAACTTGGTAGTATTGAGTTTACTGTCTGTGGCACATTTTCTGAATGCTTATGTTCACAGGTCTCATCATTGATGCTTTTGGTGAACTGCGAGACCAACAGGAACAGGTGAAAGAAGACATGGAGGTGAGAACTGTTATTTTCTTTGTTATTGTAGTAGTCTTGTCCAGAAACCCTGATACCTGAATGTAGTGGCTAACAACTATCTCCTGTGTTTGCAGACCAAATGCTTCATATGTGGAATAGGAAATGATTACTTTGATACTGTACCTCATGGTTTTGAAACACACACTCTGCAGGAGCACAACTTGGCAAATTATCTGTGAGTATGGACTGCTAGTCATTTGCATTTGTGCACTGTAAAAAAAATGACAACAAAGCATTGCACAGTGATGTTATCCCTTAATACTCGTGGTTATGAGGCTGTTAGTGAATATACTCATGACTGTGGTTACCTGTGGCAGTCAGCCCTTCACTTCGAACCACAGCTGTGAGTATATATACACTAATAATCCAACTCCCACTTATATTGCTTAAATATATACACAGGTAATTATATATAATATATAAGTCAGTAATGTACACTCCCTCTGACTGACGCATATTCCCTTACAATGTAATCTAGCTCAAAATGTATCCATGGTTCTCATCTAACTGAAAACTACTACCGAATATTTCATATAAAAGCACTTGTCTTCTTTTATATGATGATAGCAGCTGATGTGTCATTAAAATGCTACTTTTTATGTTGTAAACATTGCGTGTCTAATAATTGCATTGACTTTGATCATTTACAGATTTTTTGTGATGTATCTCATTAATAAAGATGAAACAGAGCACACCGGACAGGTAAGCAGCTTTGTTTACTCGCAGTAATAGAGTGTCCACGATATAAATTAAACGTCTTAGAAAGTCTTAAATGTAAAAGAATCTTGCGCAGTGTGCAGTCAGTATATTTTGTGTGGACCATGGCCACTTAATTATTGTGTGGACATTTTTTGGTTGGTAGTTGTTGGTAGCATAAATAAAGATATACAATGAACATAGAATTTGTTAATCTCACTTCAAATCCCACAAATGTTCATGTTGAAACATTAGTAAAAAAGTAATAAAATTAGTATTAAAAAAACTAAATGTACACAGAGACATTAATCAGGTGCACCTACCTTCTCTAAACACATATAGCAACTATTTAGGAACTTGTATTTAGAAAGCCAGGCACAATAGATAAACTATAGATAAATGTTTTTTATGTATAAAATGTGTTTGTTACATTTTACCTGACAGGAATCATATGTCTGGAAAATGTACCAGGAACGGTGCTGGGAGTTTTTCCCTGCAGGGGACTGTTTCCGTAAACAGTATGAAGACCAGCTCAACTAGGGCCACAGACTCCATTTTTTCTTTTCTGAGCAATCATAGAGGCCCACTCTCTGCCTCCCTTTTGTCTGTAATGCTTTTCAGACTCTGTATATACATTATATCCTGGATAATTAGCCTATTGTGCAGTTTGGAGCACAGAGACAGTGTTTTAATGACTGAATGCTTGATCTTTACATATTGCTTTAATAACTCATTGACAAGCAAAAACAGGCTGAAAAGCGAGATGGAAGATGAAGTGAAGAAAAGAAAATACAAATATGGAGAACGCATGAAGACAGCCCAGGCAAAAAGCATTCTTTCCGAATTGATGTATAAACTGGGCATCGTCTTTTGCCATCCTAAACTTCTTTTGTTCATCAAGAGCGAGATACGATTCTTTGATGGATTATCAGAACTGAAACCATGATTGTAGACCCAGAGGACATGTTACAATAGTGCCTTACTAAGCTTAGGTCGAGCTATGCAAAGCTGCGTGATAGTTTACAGGACTGCACCACAGACGTATTATCTCTGTGATTTTTTGCAATTGTGTGATTGTCTCTCTGCATGAATGTGTGCATGACCCTGTTTTAGACAGCGAGTGTGTGAGAGAGAAGAGAGAGAAGAAGGTGAAAGAAAGGATATTTGAACACAAAGGATTATAGAGAACAGAGAATGAGTCATGAGTGAATAAGGGTGGGCCTCAGTACAAATGTTATTCATTTTCTGATAAGATACATGTATAGCCCTTCTTTAGCTTATATTTGTCCATCTTTTTTCTTTCTTGTGGTTTGCAATGCTATTATGCAACAGAGTGACAGAGTTATACTTTGTTTGAAATCTAGAAAGATCTGACATTTTACTCATAAAAATGTTTAATTGCATGTTTATAATGCAAGTTTAAGGAAAAAATAAAAATAAAGATGCAAGATCAATGTATCACAACTTTTTATAGGGTTAAGGATCATTTACAGTATCTCAGTAATATCCAAGTGTTGTTGAATTCTCTGGTGAAAACAAAGTATGTCTCACCTTGGCCAAAATGTCATACCTGTCCATGAAAGCTGCACACTGTAAAAAAAAAAAAAAAAATACACACTTTCAACTACCAAAAGTTAGTGTCCAGGCTGCCTAACTATTTTCAGTTGACCAAATTTGAGATAATGAGTTATGAATCAGCTCAACGTATTATCACAAATTTGGTCAACTTAAAATAGTTGACCAAATTTGAGATAATGAGTTGTGAATCAGCACAACTTATTATCTCAAATTTGGTCAACTGAAAATAGTTAGGCAGCCCGGACACTAACTTTTTTAAGTTGAAGGTTGAAGGATGATCATTTCCCTATCTTTTTTGCCCAGCAACGATGAGCTCACATTTGAAGCAATATCCATTCAGGGACTCTAATAGGCATTCTAAGGCTTCAAGTTGATGACGTCTCCTTTGTTTGTATGTTTGTTTTTAGCCAGACTTATGTTTTTTTTCTTTTCTTCTAGTTAACACCAGTTAGGATCATGATCTTGTAACACCCTATAGGAGCAGGAGGCCTAATCTTAGAAAGCACTGCTGGAATCTACAATCACATAGAATGGTTTAACCACTGCACAGTCTACATACCCATTCCACAGGTGACGGAAGTGCTTTTTGTTGTATAAAATGTTGTGAAATCACTGCAATAACAATGAGTGAACAAACAACAAAACAATAAGTGATGTTTTACTCGTGAAGATTTCTCATGACCAGAATCACATTGTGGAGTTAAAAAATAAATAAATCAGACGCATATTAGTACTCTGTAGAGATGTTAGTATATACTGTATGTTAACTGTAACACAGGATTGAATGGATTTGCATGGGTTTAAAATAATAAATGATTATTTATTGAAGTTTGTAGATTACCTTCTTGCTATGATATAGCTTCTGACAATCAGTGACCTGACATATAAAGTTAGCTAGGCAAGCTATACCCCATCAAATGATGTTTATTCAAACTGGCAGTTTTCACTTGTTTCATGAGAAGAACAAGAAATCCACATTATGGGTGAATATACAGAAAAAGTCAAGAAATGCGTGACAAAATCTTTGGGTTTTGGTTTCATTGGTTTCTTTGAAGCAGTCTGTGATGCCATTATAGTCTCAGATAACCCAATCAGTTAACCATCAGCTATTTCATTTGGTCTAGTGTAGTTTTTAATATAGGGATCATTCTTCGGTAGTCTGAGCACCCTTACCCTGTCCGGAATAATGGCCATGACACAAACTAAAAAATATAAATAAAAGATAGAATCAAATAAAATTTGACATGGCATTGGAAGTGAACAGGAAGCTCTAAAAATCATATTGTGTATATAGTAAGTAGTAACATAGTAAGTTTGTATAATACATTATAATTGGCTTAGTGCTGCAGTAATGTTGAACCATTGTTTAGCCAAATAATTCTGTGATATTGTCCTGAACAGACAATCACAGACCATTATCTGCCATCACAAATGGTGTAGGTGATTACGATAGCCTATACAGTCACACTCTATTAAGATAGCTATTTTATGGCTAAATTTGTTTCCGGAAATATGTTTTTAAATAAGCATATACTAGTGTAATATGTGTATGTGCCTGTTCATTTTTACTTTATAACTCATGAATAAATTTGTAATTAAGAAGCCTTGTCATTTTTTTTATTTTGAGTGTAGTCTAATCCCCTAGCCTGCTGCTTTGAATTTGAGGTTTTCTAGTGGCTCTACAGTAAATGTCATTACTGAATAGAAATGAATATGTAATTAACTGGTAGCAATAATGTGCTAGTCTAATCGCTGGGCAGACCACCAAACAGATTTGTGATCTGAGGATTAGTTAGTGGTTTCCACGTTTAAAGGAAAAATGGTGCATTACATGGACAGAGTAATAAACTATAAGCACTACAGGCACCGTGGCTTATAAGCTGCTGTATACCAGATCACTTGGCAACAACAGATGCTGGGCATGGTAAGTTGTTGCATGCATATCGATGTGGGGATAGGCCTATATTTACTTCTGAGTATTCAAACCAAACTAAAATTAAAGAGAGAAGATAAAGTGTTTGGTTGATTGCTATCTTTAGGCTGCATTGAGCTCTTATTTGGTAATATGACATAAAAGGTTTATTCATTAGGGAGTTTTTCACACCCTTTTTGTTCACAATTGACATGTAATTTCACTGCATTGTTTTACACCTGTAAAACTCCCGTGAATCTTTATAACATAGTCCCGTTTCCATAAGAGTTTTAAAAAAGAGTTGGTATGTTTATGACAACAGTTAATGACAACTAGCCTATCTAAATTTACAAACACATTTTAAATAATAATAAAAAAAGCTTCGTCAGACTGTGCTAGTTCAAGGGAAATGCTGGAGCCCCTTTTCTCTCTTTGTAGGATGTAGTTTTTTTTTTTTTTTTTTTTTAGAAATTATGACGTTGTTCTCAGAAGGCAGAGTTAACTGTGTTGGTGTTGGTGCTGAAGTTTACTTTCATGTTCAGGTGATAAGGTTATTGAATACATTTCCTCAATCACAATCGACACATTGTTAGAATCGTTCACAGTCTCCGAAGTTTGACCCTTCCGATATGTAGGCGTTGACGCTGACCGGTCTTAAATGGGCTGTAACTTCACCAGCCCCTTTCCTTTGCATCCAATTATTGAGTTGAGTAGGCTACCAGAGCCTGTCTCATGCTTCGTTGTCTTTTCAAGCTGAGAGCGCAGGGGCGGTGCTGTAGGCAAACATCTGAGTTAAACACGAGCATTAGGCTACCTGCTTGGAGCAGTTTAGACGGGATGGTATAGGTTTAGATTTGAAGAGTTAATTAACAGCTAACATTAAGTTGTGTACTGCTGATATTTCCAATCAAGAATATGGTTTTATAACAAAGTTAGACCTCACCAAACTTCTCCTGAAATTGGGCGCAAGGATAAACAAGCCCCCTCGCTTCATATTGGGCTACGGCCCTTAAAGGAAGGTAAGCCTCTTTTTAAAAGTATAGCCTACTTTGGTTGAAAGTTAGTCCAGACTGTCAACACGTAGGCCTACTATGTTTATTGAACAGATCGAACATATTTACAACTAATGAGTTGTGCTTTTTCAAGTTTGGTCAACTGATAATTGTTAGCCCGGACACTAACTTTTGGTAGGCTAGTTGAAAGTGTGTATTTTTTTACACACATCACATGCATGTTTACAAATAGATCAAGGCCTACTGTGAAAATAAATAGGCTACATATTCCTGCATCATAAATTTAGGATTAAAAACAAAAGTTAGTGTCCTACAAAATGCAATGAAATATATAGGCCTATATTTTCATTTAACGTATCTTACAGGTCATTGAAACAAACCATCAAATTCTGAAACATGAACTTGAACAACTGATTTGAGGAGTTTAGGCTACTTGTCATATTTATCACATACATTAAAATATTAATGTAAAACCTGTAAAAATGGCAAGAGCATCAAACTAATAATAACAAAGACACAGAAAACGCAAAAGCAAATAAATTTGCATTAGTCCATATGGGATCAGGATCCATGTAGCCTATGGACTGACATTGAGTTAGTGGCCAGAGATCCAGAGATTGTGACTCCTTTGATATCAGGAGGGTTGTGCACTTGCAAACCCAATTTTTAGGGCTGGGCAATTAATTGAGATATCCAACATTAACTATTAATTACATATAATTAAGCACATGATTTGTTACTGTTATTATTACGCATTCTTTAGATCTTGTGAATTCAACTGTGTGAGTTTATATTATGTTCCTTGAGAGTGAATGTGTTGTCACACCATGATCATAAAAACAGAAGGAGTGATTACTGTGAAATGAAAAGAAAATAATGGTCTGGAACCTGGGTTTATTTCATAACTTTGTTGCTCATTTCAGCATGGAGGGGCAATTTTGATGACCTTTGACCCTAGAGTATGGCTTCTAGTGCCAAAATATTTATGTATGTGCACACTCCAACATGTTTTGTCCAAGTACTATAGGAATGCTAAATTCTTACAATTTTAAAACAAAACAATGAAAGGCGTGAAGAATTTTAAGGTAAATTGTCTTAATCTGGCTTTAAGAGCAGTTTAATATATATATATATATATATATATATATATATATATATACACACATTTTTCGCTGTTTTTTGCATTTTATGTAGTCTGACATGAAAGAAGTTGCATAATATTGAATTCTTTGGATTGTTAATTTTGGAGGCATCTTTTCTCCCACTGTTTATTGCATGTATAGCCGCTCCTAGACATGGATTGCCATCTGAAGATTGAAATTGATGATTCTGGCTTTAATTAGTATAGCCTGTATTAGTGATTACAATATTTCTTTACAGGCTATGCTAATCTATGCCAGAATCAGCAGTACAATGGAATCTGCAGGCTTGATGAATTTGGATGTGGTTGTCATGCACGGAGGTGGCAGCGAAAATGGGGTCCTTCTACAGCAAACTCCTACTTGTTTCATCAGTCTGTCCTGGCCAGTGACAAAAAATAACAGTGTTAAAAATAAATGTTATTTTTTACATTATAAAATAATCAAATTATTTACTTCATTAATTGTTACAACACTGTTGCCTTACTGTCAATTACTGCAGCATTTTACTATGGACTAATTCATCAGAAGGTCTGATTCAAATGTGCATGTCATCTTATTCTTTTCTGTAATGCTTTCCCTTGCAATTCCCCGGAAACACATATCTTAAGCACTAGAAAATCAGTGTTGACTTTACATCAGAATTAGCCTAATTACAGGCTATTAATGCAGCAGCAAGACTGCTAACTGGAACAAGGAAGCGTGATCATATCACCCCTGTTTCGGCTTTCCTGTACTGGCTCGCCATCCATTTTAGAATTCAGTTCAAAATCCTTATTATTATTATTAATTTATTCTTAATTGGGCAAGGGCCTGCTTATATTACTGACCTTTTCCAGCCTTATTCTGTCCCTCAGTGTCTTAGGTCCTCTAATAAAGGGCTTCAAGTGCCACGATCACATTTTAAACAGAAAGGTGATAAGGCCTTTTCTGTGGCTGCTCCTCACCTGTGGAATCTATTACCCCTAGACACTCGATGTACCCCTTCTATTCCCATCTTTAAATCTAGATTAAAAACCCACCTCTATTCACAAGCTTTCCTGGACCCTTTTGCTGGGTGCTTACTATATTTTAATTTTCCTTTTTACTTAATTATTTTATTGTTCATTGTTTTACTTTTTATTTATTTATTATTATTACTTATTGTTGTACATCACTTTGGTCAATCTAATTTATACTCTAACCTGTTTGTCTTGCGGCTATGACTCCGCTTTTTCTCCATGTGAATTATGAATTATGTTTTTTTTTTCAGTTTTGTTCTCAGAATATGCCAGGCTTCCAATATGAGCATCAACACCAGTTCAACGATGTCCTTGGCAAACGCATATCCAGTTATAAACGCTGGCATCCAACATGGACATCATTGGCCAGAGCATGGGATCTCAGAGCAGAATGACAGCAGCCAACCTTTTGCTAATGTAGAGAATATCACTGTGCCATTTGACCCACTGGGTGGACATACAATCTTGCAGGTTATTGTGATTGTTTTTTTTACTGGGTCTTTGTCCCTGGTCACAGTCATTGGCAACATCTTAGTACTAGTATCATTCAAAATCAACAAAGCACTCAAGACAGTAAACAACTACTACTTGCTCAGTCTTGCATTTGCTGACTTGACCATAGGCACCCTGTCTATGAACCTGTATACGACATACATCATTATGGACACATGGGCTTTAGGTAACTGGGCATGTGATATATGGCTTGCTATTGACTATGTAGCTAGCAATGCTTCAGTCATGAATCTCCTGGTTATCAGTTTTGACAGGTACTTCTCTGTGACTAAACCACTAACATATCGTGCCAAACGAACAACTAAAAGAGCTATGACCATGATTTGCTCAGCGTGGACCATATCTTTTGTGCTCTGGGCCCCAGCTATCCTCTTTTGGCAATTCATTGTTGGGGAACGCACTGTGCCTCCTGGAGAGTGTTATATCCAGTTCCTGTCAGAGCCAATTATCACATTCTGCACAGCCATTGCAGCTTTCTATTTGCCGGTCTCCATCATGACATTCCTCTTCTGGAAGATCTACAAGGAGACTGAGAACCGTTCCAAAGACCTAGCTGGCCTGAAGGGCTCTGGCAATAAAGGCAAAAATGATGTGGCTCACACAGGAGATTCCAAGAGCAATAGCAGCACTAATCTAAACCAACAAGCCCAGAATGACCAGTCAGAGTCAGAGGAAGAGACCACAGAAAATCAGGATGGCAAAACAGCTTCAAAGACCCCCTCTGCTCCCAGTGCTACTATGGCAAAGCGCTTTGCTTCCAAAGCCAAATCCCACTTCAGCAAACGCAAAAACCAGTCTGTGGTGAAGGAGAAGAAGGCCGCTCAGACACTGAGTGCTATTCTGTTGGCTTTTATCGTTACATGGACTCCCTATAATATCATGGTCCTGGTGAACACATTCTGTAATGACTGTATTCCTGAAACACTGTGGGCACTGGGTTATTGGCTTTGTTATGTGAATAGTACTATCAATCCCATGTGCTATGCTCTCTGCAACAAGAATTTCCGTGACACCTTTAAATTGATCTTACTATGTCAATGGGATATGCTGAACAAAAATAAGCCCAAGTTTCAACAGAGGCAAGCACCAGCCTCTCGTAAAAAAGAGCCACTTTAGGATTTGTTTTGTTTTGCTCTTTGTTAATGAGAAGTAGTTAGACTACGAAGAGTAATTTGTGGAAACATGCTTTACACTATTTGTATACTATTATGTCAAGATGTTGATTACTATTACTGAATTTCATCCACCAATTATTCCCTGATGTTCACTCTGATGTTGTATAGCCTACCCAAACTGTATTTTCAAACATTTTGAAAGATTTAAATTATAAAACTACACTGCTCCAAAGGCACTGCCCTCCCATATGTCAGAAAAGCTGCACCATTTTGAGCCCACTGTACTAGTCCCAGTACTGTTTTGGATTAAATGAGCCAGGCCATTCATATTTCAATAAGCTTCAGAACTTAAAAGCAGAAGTCCAACAATGGGGACACTGGAGATGGCATTTTGCCTAATGAAAATAATATCAGACATAGCCTACCAGACATAGCCTACCAAATCAACCAATTTAAGTTAATCCAACCTCAAATGCAGCATATTGTTTTGATTAATGGCACATTGAAATTCTACAGTCCTCAGACACTGCTTAGATGAAGAGAATGTAAACCAACATACGCATAGCCTATTTTAAAGGTGTTGAGCTGAAATTTTGGACTCTTTAAAGGCTACATTTAAGATGAATGGTGTGTTGCACTCAGTTTTATTACATGCATGATGCTGATGAACAATATAACAATTTTATATCAAACAAATAACATTTTATATCATGGTCATGTAATATCCAAGGTAGAAACAATGTTAAGGATAGATTTGACTGAGCCTATTGCATCCCTTAATGTATTGCCCAGAAGATGTAATGGTTTTAGTCTGAAAGAGATAACTGGAAGGTAATTTGATTTAGAAAACTCATACAGTTCAGTTTTTAATGGCAAACACTTACCTGATCAGAATACAGAGGTTTGTTTGGTGAGTCAGAGTAGCAAAGACACAATTAACTGACAATCTGGTAACCAAGATTTGATTCCTGAACCTGCAAATGCAAATCTGTGCCACTTTGGAAAGGGGAATCTGCGAAAAGTCAGAACAGGCAGGCGGAAGGAGGAAGCAGTGAGTAACATTTTGTCTGCCACATTTTTTTTTGTCTGTTGGCTCACTAAAATTAAAACATGTTATTGTTTAATTAATTTTGTTCTGTAATAGGCCTATTAGCCATGAAAATGAACCAAGTGTGTCTCCAAGTCATTGTAACTGCATGCACCAAACGATGTAATTACATCTGTCATATTTGCACTTGAGAGATAAATAATAAATAAAATGTCAAATGTAAGTGTTGTTATTAATATGACTACACACACATTTCATAGGTTTTTGTATGCAGCTCTGAGGTGACTTAGCAATGTAGACCTATATCATTCTTTAGAGCCTGAGAAGCTACCAAAAGTAGCCTACCGAATGCGGCTTTCATCTGTTTTATATTGAAATGGTTCACATTTTCTAGAGAGAAGATTTTTGAGATTAGGCCGAGATAGGCCTTACGATAGGCCTAACTCTGGCACCGCATCTTTGTGCCATAGGCTACAGTACTTTCAACTAATGTAACATATTTCAATAGCATTCAGCTTTTTTTTAGTCTAGAAATAGGACTGTTTTGACAAGGGTAATTATTTCCCATGGGTAATTATTCATTTCATTGGCTAGACTGAACCCGACCCAAATATAGCAAAATTATTTTGGTAGCCATGATTTTAAACCGCTTGAGCTGACAGCAGTGGACGGTAACATCACTGACGTGTAGTCTCTTAAATTACTTGTTAAAGCTACAAGTTTCAATTGATTTTTGATTTCATCAAGCGATTTTAACTTAATGCGCTGTCCTTGTGGTGATAAATCATGATTGAGCAGCACCATTGAGACAAGAAAGATTTTAGCGCCTGGATTACAGAAATGGGGGCGGCCTGTGCCAGGTGCAGTCGGATCATGGACGAAAAATGGAGTCAGGAAGTTGTAAGTGGATACCTCTATACAATTTAATTCGTATTTATAAAGGAACGTCGCGTGAGATGCTGATGGTTTGAGCCACAAGCTTCTTGGAGTCTGTTTAAAATGGTGCGGCCAAAATCAATGACAGCAAATTCAAGCAACAAACTGAAATCGTTATGGCCTACCATGGGATGTTTTAGATTAAGTATAGCTTTGACATGGGCCTATTTTGGCAAATTGCTTCCACTTTACCTTGCCGGCTGGCTAACGTTTGGCCTAACGTAGGCTAGAAGGACGCTAGAGCTGGCATTTCACGTTACCAGGAGCTTATGCCGTTTAAGTGTAGCAGCTGCGTTTAGTAGGACTAACTAGGCCTATTTAGTTCACTGGGAAAGGCCAGGCAGGTAGCCGACTTCGGCATGTAGATCTAGACTAGCACAAATTAAATAGCCTATTCTGTGTTCAGTGTAACAGTGCGCTGTCATGAAGGGTCTAAGACAACATTATGGGTTTATGCTATAGCTTACTATTCTACAATCTGTTTCAACGCATTTTCCTTTAATTTTAGCCTAGTATGTTTGTTTATAGTTGTCTCTGGATGAAATATCTGCAAAGAGCCAATTTTCGTGTTACTGCTCAAATTTTGGATTATTTAACGGCTACATTTAAGATTAAAAGTAGCATATGTTGCACTCAGTTTTTATTATATGCATCTGATGGCATTTTTAAGGATAGGTCTAACTGAGTCTATTGTATCCTTTAATGTATGTCCCCTTTAATGAGATGTTTTTAGTCTGAAAAGAGATAACTGGAAGATAGTTGCTAATTTGATTGTCCCTACCGGCAAACGCTTGCCAGATCAGAATACAGAGGTTTGTTTGGTGAGTCAGAGTAGCAAAGACATAATTGACTGACAATCTGGTAACCAAGATTTGATTCATGAACCTACAATTGCAAATCTGTGCCACTTTGGAATGAGGAATATGCGAAATGACAGAGCAGGCTAAGGAGGAACCAGTGAGTAAAGTAACATTTGTCTGCCACAAGTGAGATAGGGATGATTAATACTATATAAACGTAGTTTTTTGTGCTCACTAAAATTCAGACATGTTATTGTTTAATTCATTTTGTTCTGTTAGCCACAAAAATGAAGTGTGCCTCCAAGTCATTGTATAGTCAGTTTATGCGTTTGCATTTTTTAAGTAGGCTATGTTTATAGTTTATAGTTGTCTCTTTGGATAAAATGTCTGCAAAGAGCATATTTTCATGTTACTTTTGTCACAGAATAGGGATAGGGTTTTATTAATATTGATGCCTATAGAACTGTTGTTTAGAACGTCATTTCAATTATAAGTACTGTAAAACTAATTGGCCATGACATAAAAACATGCTGGCATTGATAAGAGGAACTGATGATCATGCATGCATACAATTCCGGTACACTGTAGTAGGCCTATTTGATTTTTGCCTATGCTTGATATCCGGTTCTTAATTCTTAGCCCTATCTCAGAGTATGTACAACAAATTAAGGAGCTGCTGTTAAATAATGAAATATTTGAGGTAGTCTGGTAGACAGAAATTAGAATTGGGAAATACAGGAAGGCGTAGACCAGGCATGCAAAATATTCAGTAATTTAAGTGACTGTGAAATTTCAGACACATTTTAAAAAGTCTAGTATCCCTTTCTGGAAGGTTATTGTCTTTGACGAGAATAAAACATGTGGTTAGCCTAATCTTTTATAATTGGATTGTTTTGAAATGAGTTTAATCAAATCATAATGAATCATTTTTGTTATAATATGTACGTAATATCTCCTTCTATATTACAAACAATTGGCACCAACACTACTGTGTCTTACTGCAGAAGGAGGAGGAGGAGGAGGAGGGGCATGAGTACGCGTCCTTTGCATCAGCATCCTCCCTTTCTTTGCTGACATCATCAGAGGAGAGTGAGCCCCCCTCACCCAGTCACTCGACAGAAGCAGCAACAGCAGCCGCGTTTTTTTCATTGGATAAACACACGCTGCAAAGCCTGTGTCAGTGTCTCAACCATGGCTTGATCCCAGAGGTAGTACGTTTTAAGAAAACCATGGGCAACCAGGACGGCAAATTAAAGCGAGGAGCTACCACAGGGGATGGAAATGATGGGAGTGTGGACAATGGAGGCCTGTGTGATGCAGAGGGCATCACAAAGAAAGGATTTCATGGGAAAAAGCATCATGGTAAGCATGGCAAAGGAGGGGACACTGGCAAACGGAAAGCTAAGTCAGAGACAAAGTCATCTGTGTTTTCAAACATACGTAAACGTAAGAACCTTAAAAAGGGCCTTTCTGCAAGCTCCAAAGAGGATATATTGGATTCGCAGGAGGAGTTGGACAGTGTTCAGTCACTGCGCAACAAAACCTCCAAGCTCAGCCTCTCGGGCGATGAGCTAGGACACTCTGAGGCTGACGCTGAGCCACCCTGTCAACCACCTAAGGAGAGCCAGCCGACAGTCCCTGCTGAAAAGGGGGAACAACAAAGGGCCAGTTCAGGGTCTGATACGGATATTTACAGTTTCCACTCAGCAACGGAGCAGGATGATTTACTCGCTGATATCCAGCAGGCCATTAGGCTCCAGCAGGGGGTTATTATTCCTAGCACTGAGGATATGTTAAGATGGACTAACGCTGCTGAGCTGAAAAAGACCACTGCTAATAAGACAGCGGCAACCCCCACCCCTGAATCGGAGCCGTCCCCGTTACTTGAGGCAGAAAATGGGTTCTTGCCTGGGGTGGCTCTGCCCTCCCTGGTCTTAGCAGAGAAGCCGAAGGAGGAGGGGGAGAGGTGTGCAACCTCTAAGGCTGCCGTGAATGGAGAGCTAAGCAGTTCTGCGGCTCTTTGTGTTTTTCAGCATGCTCCGACGGCAGCTGCTACACTCCCCCAAGGGACAAAAGAGGGAGAGGGCCTGTGGAGTGAGGATGTGGCTGTATCACTACCACCCCCCACCACTACAAGCAGTGTGGAGAGGGAGGTTGACAGCATGGTTGCTAAGACAACCAGCATTAACAGCTTTCCTGATCTCACTGCCTCATTTGAGAGTGCAGTTGAGGCTGTTGAAGAGGAAGAAGAGGAGGAGGAAGAGGAGGAGGAGGAAAAGGCAGTAGATAACAGCCCAAGCCTCACACCTCAACACTCAGAGGAAATCTCTGTCTGCACAATCAGTGGTCAGAGTCATAAGGACACTATCATAGAAGTGGACAATGTTTATTTAAAAAGCAGCCTGTCTATTTCTGATCCAGAGGAGCATGATGGAAATATTGTGGAATCAGACTTTACCACTGTGGAAGAGGTACAGAGATTTGAGCCCCCAGCATTTAAGAGGCGAAAAAGCATCATTACAGAGTTCCTGTGGTCTCAGGAAAGTAATTTAGTTACTCAGGGGTCTAAGTCTACCCTGACAGCATCTGGTTTGTCCAGCCCACAAGTCAAACCATACCCTCCCATCCATCCATGCTACATTAAGACAACTACACGCCAGCTCAGTGGTTCCACCTGTGGTTCTCCTGCTCCATCACCGTCCCACAGTCCCTTGTTCCCCAGGCGTCACCAAGAAGAGAGGGCACGAGAGAAGTACTTCCTTAAACGTAAACGTTCTTACAGTATAGCCGGTCCCATTAGTCGCTCTGCTGACTGGACCGAAGAACTGCAAGACCGCAAGTTGGCCCCTAAGGCCGGGTCAGACGACTTTTTGGAATGTAGGAGCCTGGAAGGACACGTGCATGGTGGCAGCCAGCCTTTGAGCATAGCTCGTCGATCTTCATGTGGTCAGACGTGCACCTTTCAAGATGTCTTCACAGGTGAGCAGATGTCATTCTCTCAGCTTCTTTTGTAAATTGGATATCTGGCTAAATAGTTTTTACCATATTTGTCTTTGTGTCTTTGGGTCTACTGTGAAGGACATGCTGCATGTCAACTCATTTTGAGAGTGAATTTAACAGTCTAACAAAAAAAAACTAAATAGTGGCAGAAAAAATACTGTTTTCTGTTAGAAATCTTGTATACTTTCATGCTTTACAAAAATGAATAAAAATCCATTTAGAAATTAATTCAAGTTGCAAGCACTATAAAACATAGCTAATAGTCAGAATTGGAATTTTTGTTTTAATTTTAGATTTCACTGCTGGTGCTTACAATATAAGTAAGCTGCTTCTGTCATTTGAGTGGCTTTTTATCCTTGTACTGAAAGTAAATCAACTCTAATGGATCAATTATAGGTTAAACAGACCTTTTATGTTAATTCACATGCACACTCACCTTCTATTCCATAGTATTTTATTTTATAATTTTGTAGAAGACAATTTATTCTTCGCATTTGGACACAGTCCTGGAATATTTCAACCATCTGACCCTAGCTCCTAGTTCTTTAATCAATTTGTTTACGTTTCCAGGTCGCACTTTGTTGGAGAGGTTTTTTCAGCAGCAGGAGGATGCTCCGCCAGAGGAGGCAGAAAAGTTATGCTCCCGCATCCTAGCTATGGGCCTTCTCCTGCCCTTTGGTGATTGTTTCCGTGAACAGTATAGCAGCAGCACCTCTCAGATCACTCCAAAGTTCAATGTAAGTCTTTTTTTTTTATTATTGGACTTGTTGACCCTCTTGAGATCAGAATCTGTGTGAGAATAATTCCAGAAACATCAAATACAGTGCCCTTGTAAAATTGCTGCTATGGGTTTTTGGACTGTGAGTCTTCAAAAGCAACTTCAGGCACAGCCTGAACCACTCTTTCATCCAAGATGGAGGATGAGTAGAAATCAGCTGTGCTTAGATGCTTGCCTAGGCACGGCTGATTTCCAGTATTAGTGTAGGGACACTAATGATGGAGTAGTGGTGGGTAATAGTGTTTGAGACGGGTCAGAGTCATGAAGACATGAAAATAAACATTTCTGGATGCACCTTTAAGCTGAGCATGTCTGCAACACATTTTGAATTTATTCTATGCCTCCCTGACAATAAAACCTGGGTACAAGTGATGTCAAAAACCTCCCTAATACGAAGATTCAAACTGAGCTTAGGCGTGTGCAGAGAGAGCTTGAGGAGATCTTCACAGTATTGTCTGGACAAAGGAGACAGTGCTATGGGAATCATGTACTTTGATTTCTCCAGCGCCTTCATCACCATCCAGCCCCTCCCCCTAAGAAACTACTGAACCACAGACAACCCAAACACCCTAGTTTGCTAGACTGGGTGACCTCACACCTGTACTAGTACTAGTGTGCCACGAGAAACTCTATCCCCTGTACAGTTCACATGGCACATCTCTCAAACATGCCATGTGCAAAAGTTCTGGTATTGCAATTGGTATGGTATATCAGGACAGAAAAGCAGAGTACAGGTGCTGGCTCTGACTATATTGGCCCATTGCTCTGACTAAGCTTATGCACTTCTCTCTTTAACTGTTCATTTTAATTATTAAACTATCGATACACATAATAGGATTATAATTCTGCTCTGTATATTTGTAATGTATGTATATCATGCCACATTGTGGAAGCTAGAGGAAGAATAGAGTTTTCTATTGGATTAGTAAACTGTCTTTCCCTCCATCTATCCCTTCTGATACTCTAGGCTCAAGTGAAGTGCAAATGAGCTCAAATGTGGGGTCTGTGTGAATGGTATGGTCCAACCTCTTAAAGCACTTAATCATGATGGGTGATCAGGTTGTTAAATGCAAGGTGTGTTATTCATAGACAGTGGTGTAATGATTGTGTTGACATTTTGTGAGAGCGATTGTGTGAGCTCATTGAGATTTCATTAAGAACTTGTGATTTGGCCAGGAACTACTACTTTCTGCATATGCATTCTTCCCACACTTCTCACTCTTGCATATATTGTAAATGCAGGGTGACTTACTCAGTATTTCTGTGTTGTGCTGTGTTGTCTCAGTGAGTACATTCAGTTTCTCAGGCATGTGATACTACTTTGTTAGCATTTAGCTTAGCCTGTTTCTTTGAATTGAGTCCAAACGGGACAGTTAGAAGCGATCAAAAACATTTATGTCTTTCCTGTTTACATGAGGTTACTCAAAGGTGTTACCTGACTAACTGTTGTGGCACAAAATAAAATGTAGAGATTTTCTAAGTAGATAAAAAGGAGAAATATATTATACAGTATGTGGAGTGATGACAAGCAGAAGGTATTGCTGTCATGTTTCACATGAGCAGATGGCAAAGCCCTCCCATGTCTTTTTCCGCCATTTAATATTGTTCTGAAATATTGTATCTGAAATTTTTACGTTTTATTTCTTGTCGCCTTAACCATCATTGTGGCGGTGGTGGCGTAGTGGTTAAGGAACTGAGCTAGCATACTAATAGTCTAGAAATTGTGACTGTTGTGATCTTGAGCAAGCCACTTAATTTCAGGTTGCTCTACGGTAGACTGGCCCTGAAGTAATTGATAGTTGACTAAATGTAAATCGCTTTGGATAAGGGCGTCTGCTAAATGCATAAATGGAATACTCTAGTAACTGCTTGTAAATAAGAAAGACGTGGATGTGTTTGGTCCCTTCTAACTTCATCCACGTTTGGACTAGACTAGACTAAACTAAATTCTAACAAAGTAGCATCGCACGCCAGAGCAACTGAGTGCACACACCGAGACGAGACGGGTATGTATTAGGGGAAGAACGTATTTCAATATTGAAAATCTGTGGCATGTTGCTTTAAGGTTTTCTCAAGCTGATTCCAGACAATCATAAAATTTCATGTAAAATCAATGATTTTTTTTTTTTTAATAGGAGAGGGATTATTAGGGAATTTTGGTAATGGCATCTAGTTTCCGCCTAGAATGTGCAACTGGCCATATAGCGCGTAGGTGACTGACTAAAGTCTCTGGCAGAATGTGTGCTGTCTGGAAAATGTGCAGCTATGTGTTTTTTTTTTATTATTTAAGTCTGGAGAACCTACTAGAACCAACACCTATTGCACAATAAAAGTTGCATGTGTGAATTCTTTCAGTGATGTGCAAACCCAAACAGCATTTGTTGTGCAAAGTATGTATTGTGCCATAATCTCCAGCTCCTGCATGCTAGTCTCAACATCTGCTCTAATGCAAGACACATGTCTGATGACTCATCATAGCAATGCATCCTACTTTACTGATTGACAAGGAAAACCTCATCAAAACAGCTCAAAGGCTGAAATTGTGTGTTGGCTGATGTTTTGGTCTCAAAAAATCTCAAGAAAAGTAAAAAACACAACTTAAACATCAAAGACCTCCTTTTTAATTTATAATTTAAAAAGTCAGCAGAATTAATTTCTTTCCTCAGCAGTCTCATCACAAATGCCCTGAATTGTCATCTTGTGAATGAATGGACTCTCCATCTGTTGTCATTCCCTGACGTGAAAAGACAAAATAAATTGAAAAGGGTTTCTAGTCCATCTGCATTTGTTTACTGGCAGACATAAACGGCAACATTTTTACTAGTACAACCCTAGATTGGATTATAAGTATTTACCTATTTTTCAGTTTATTCTATATGATGTTTTGTAGCTAGTAGCTACTAGCTAGATGTAGCTATAGGAAATTCTTTATCTACACTGACCTACACATGCACTTGGAACACTGCACCAACCACTCTTCAGCCATGAGTCTGATTGTATACAAGTAGTATGGTTAAACCACTGTAATGTATTCTCACTGCTTTTTCCTCTCCCCGTCACTAGCATGACCAGCTCTACACCTGGGCTGCCATCAGCCAGCCGCCTCACTCCTTGGAAGGATTTGAGGGGCGTCTCCCTGGACATCTTAAGACCCTTTGGCCTGCAGGCCAATCAGAAGCAGAGATGTCAGGACTGAAGGACACAGAAGCAGGTGTGAAAAACCTTTGAACCCCTAGACCTTACATTAAATGATTAATATAATGATACGCTTTTTATTCTGACTATTATTTTCATTTGATGCATGTTCTTATAATTGTAGAGTATAGTGTGGGTGGATTTAGTTTTTTTGGCCATTTTTAACTCTTATGGACTCCCATGACTTAGTCACCGATTACCTGTCACCTGACTTGATAAGGGTTGGTTTGAAATGACTTGGCATGTACATCCATCCATGTTGACAGTTAGCCTTGTTAGGAAAGAAGAAGTGCGGAAAGAAGAGGTGCTGGCAGGCAGAGCAAGCCTAATAAGGGCCTAATAATCAGTCAGTTTGCTCAGTGCATATAGCCACACATAAAAATGTAATTGAAATCCATTTATTGGGGAAACGTATTTAGGCATGGACAGGCCATCAGGCATACCAGGCAATGCCAAGTGCAATTTGGAATAGTATTGTGCCATGGCACTTTACAGCATAGGGCACCCGTGAGCAACAGGAGCAAGGTAGTGTTTGTGTTTTACTTATGGCATGTATACTTATATACTTATAATTATGGCATGCCGTTCGGAAAATTAATCTTTGAATATATTGCTGCCTCCGCATAGGTCAAAATCAGTTAAAATACAAAGTGCCGACGATGACGTCAAGTTTCATTCAATATATTCAGAAGTTCAATCAATATATTCAAGGTTCAATCAATATATTCAGAGCTTCATTCCATATATTCAAGATTTCATTCAATATATGCAAGTTTAATTCAATATATTCAAGGTTCATTCCATATATTCAAGGTTTCATTCAATATATTCAAAGATTAATTTCCTGAACAGCATTCCAAAAATATATATACAAGAGAAGGAATAGTCTTGGGATTACAAGAAGACTAGTATTCTAGGATCTTAGATATCTGGTAGGGTGGTAAGGAACAAGAAAGTTTTTAATAAGCCTATATTTTGGAGAAAGGCCATTGAGGGCTTGAATATTAAGTGGATTATTTAAAAAAAATCATATAGACCCTTAATAGGGAGCCATTGTAGGGAATCAAGAATAGGAGAGATGTGAAGCAGGCTGATGTAGAGTTCTTGATGTCTACAGTATGTAGTAGGATGCCGTATAGTGTCATATTAAGATTCAATAAGATTAATATTGATATATCCATTGTCAGATCAGGGTAAGGTCATTAAAGATCCGCTCAGTAAATCTGTTTTTTAACCCTGCATTAAGAGCCACGAAGCTGTAGGGGGAGCTCTGAACAGCAAGCTGAATTGCTGTATTGTACAGCAAGCTGTATTGCTAGCGGTGCGCTCTCTCACACGTTGCATGTTCCGTTTTCACTATACAGGGCTGTACAGCAGTGCGCTCAATTGCTGTTTGCAACACAACAGGCCAGTGTAATAGAAAAACTTTTCTCAGTGATTTTATGACCACGAAAATGGTTGCATAAACGTACTGAGAGCCTCTTTAAAGACTTTCAGCTCTGAAGCTACCACAAATTCTCAACAAAGAAAATTGTTAGAACTTATTGTATTCAGTCTGACTCATCCTTGCTGGTCTGGAGGTGATTACCCAAGTGTGTGTGTATTCAATTCAATTCAATTTTATTTATATAGCGCATTTTTACAAAGGCATGTCACAAAGCGCTTAACACAAGAGGCCCAATGAGCAACAGGGGCAAGGAAAAACTCCCTTGCAGCGTTTTTTGTTTTTACTTGTTATGGTAGAGGAAGAAACCTTGGGCAGTTCCGACGGCTCAAGGGGCTAACCCAACTGCCTAGAGCAGGTTTTCAGTCTCTTAGATAGTGAGTAGTCCACTATTATTCCATTAGATACACATTACAAGAAAATTTTGGTAAATAAAGTAAAGTAATATAGGAGTCCCATTAGAATCCCAGGATATAGTCCCATGTCATTAGGCGCAGTCAAGCCAGGGGCCAGATAGAGGCTGTAACAATCATGTTAGGGTCATCTGTGAAGCTGAAGGCAGACCGCCCAGGAAGCCAGAGATGCAGGATCAGGCAGTGGAAGGCTGGGGTGACCCTCAGCAGGGAGGCAGTGGCATGGACAGTGGAGTGGGTTGAGGACCATTCAGGAGTACCGCCAGATCACGTTGGATGAAGGTCCCAGGAGAACCCAGGAGGTGCAGGCGCAGGCAGTGGAAGGCAGTGATGACTCGCGGCAGGGTGGTAAAGGCATGGAAAATCAGAGAGGAGATGAGTTAGAACAGTCTCCATCACATTTCAGAGAATGTGAGTTATATTGCATGTGAAACCATATACAGATATTGGCTAAGTGCAGAGAGAGAAGTAAGTGGAGAGGAAAGAGAGAGGAGGAGAAAGAATAGTGAGAATTGTACTGGTTAACATATGGGAGGACTGTGGCGGCATAAACTATAGCAGCATAACTAAGGTATGATGTATAACAAGCCAACACCACCAAAGGAAATGGTCAGTGGCCACCAAGTCCTGGACGGGAGCTTACAGCAGAGGCAGTCCTTTCCAATAATACCCTGAGGAGGTGTAGCTTACCATACACCATCCCTAACTAAAGGGGTCAGTAAATAGAAAAGTTTTGAGTCTAGACTTAAAGGTGTTGAGAGTGTCCGCTTGACGAATGTTAGAAGGGAGTTTGTTCCACAGGACAGGCGCACGATGGCAGAACGCTCTTCCTCCCATTGTCGATTTTGATATTCTAGGAATTACTAGGAGACCAGCATTCTGTGACCTTAGGGGTCTAGAAGGGTGGTAGGGAACAAGTAAATCTTTAATATATGCTGGAGCAAGGCCATTGAGGGCTTTATATGTTAGGAGAAGTATTTTAAAATCAATTCGGCTTTTAACAGGAAGCCAATGTAAGGAAGCAAGGACAGGTGTGATATGTTCATATTTTTTTGTCCTAGTGAGTGCTCGTGCTGCAGCATTTTGTATTAGTTGAAGGTTTTTGATGCAGCTAGTACCACATCCAGAGAACAGTGCATTACAATAGTCAAGTCTGGAGGTAACAAATGCATGTATTAGTTTTTCTGCATCCTCAAAAGAAAGGAATTTTCTGACCTTAGAAATGTTGCGTAAATGAAAGAATGAGGTTTTGGAGATATGCTTTACATCAGCGGCCCCCAACCTTTTCCTAACTGCGGCCCAGTCAACGCTTGACAATTTTACCGCGGACCGGGGGGGGGGGATTGCTCCAACAATATAACGATATTATAACATCAAACTCTCTGGTCGCCCGTGAATGAATCTCCTGTATGTTTACGTGCCCGACACTCAGAAACTCTCCATTCCCCTCTCCTTTCCCTTCTCCCTCACCTCTGTGTTACCGACCACGGCCCTAACGCGCTGATACTGGTTGCTATGGTGGCGTTTACATGCAGTTTTGAAGGCTTCATTGCCTCATTTGAGAGCCGGTCACCGCATATTATGCAGAGCGGGCTTGGTGTGTGGGAATCACCTGTCGCGATAAATCCCTACTTCAAGTAGGACTCTTGGTACTGGCTGCTAAAACCTTTCTTTTTCTTGGAAGTCGTAGGCTGCTCTTCTCTCTCTTCATTGTGCCTTTTCGCTTTCACAAAGAAACTTTCCAAAGACACCTGTTTACTCATTTTGCTGGGTTAAATGAGGAGGAAATGAGGAAATTTGGCGCTCAAATGAGGAGATGTAACAGAGATGAGAATACGGTCATTTCACAATAAAAGACGTTTCAAAATAAGACCGCTCGATTCAGATAATAAATAAAACAGAAATAAATAATTAATTCTTGTGCGGCCCGGTATTGATTGATCCATGGACCGGTACCGGTCCGCGGCCCGGGGGTTGGGGACCACTGCTTTACATGACTATTTAAAGAGAGGTCTTGATCAATGTACACCCCAAGGTTCTTGACCTTTGTGTTAGGTGTGAGTGAAAGGTCACTAAGTAAGCTCTGATGGTGGGGTAAAGTGTTGGTCAGGTTTTTAGGGCCAATCAACATGACTTCAGTCTTATAAGAGTTTAAGCAAAGGAAATTCTTAGTCATCCAGACTTTGATGTCACTGAGGCAGGCAACAAGTTTTGTTACTGGCGTCCAATCATTAGGCTTCATTGAAAGGTATAGTTGGGTGTCATCTGCATAAGAGTGGAAGGTAATGCCATGTTTTCTAATAACAGATCCCAAAGGTAGCATGTAAAGGGAGAATAGCAGAGGTCCCAGTACTGATCCTTGAGGCACAACATACTTGACTTCAGTGTGGCATGATGCTTCATTATGAGCATGTACAAACTGGTAACGTCCAGTAAGGTATGACCTGAGCCAGGCTAATGCAGAATCTTTGATGCCAATCATATGCTCAAGTCTATGTAGTAGGATGCTGTGATCAATAGTGTCAAAAGCAGCACTTAGATCCAGTAGGATTAATAATGAAATGCATCCTTTATCAGATGAGATAAGGAGATCATTGTAGACCTTTACTAGGGCTGATTCTGTGCTATGGTATGCTCTAAAGCCAGATTGATAGGGTTCCTGAATGTTGTTTGCGTCTAAGAAGGTACAAATTTGCTTAGACACTATTTTTTCAAGAATCTTGGATATAAATGGGAGGTTGGATATAGGTCGATAGTTAGCCAGGACATCAGGGTCAAGGTTGGGCTTTTTGATTAAAGGCTTAATGACAGATGTCTTGAAAAGTTTGGGAACATGTCCTGCTACAAGAGAGTGATTTATAATATTAAGTATCGGCTCAGCTAGGTTAGGGAGAGTAGCCGTATATGTGTGTGTGTGAAGGAGAGAAAATGAATTGCCTTTATAGACGTTTTCAAATGATGCTGTGGTAGACTTGGTGAGTGTGTTTTAATTTTTGAAATGACACGATGTGCATATATATCCTCTGAAATATCTTTTACCTTTGCACATCTTATCATGGTGGGCCCCATTGGCAAAAATGCTGAAGACATTTTTGGGAAATGGACTAACCAAAACCACAAGGTTTGCCAAGTCATCTAGTTTGCCTGCAATTTGTCTGTTTACAGAAGTTATCTAGCTTTCTAGCGTTGGTACAATTTAGACTAGGTCTTCATTTTAGGGTTTGAACTTTATTGTTATGGCTTGAGACTTGTATGTTGTACAGTATAGTACAGTATAGTTTTTGACAATATGTAATAGTGGGATGAAGGAATAATTTTCTATTTTTAATGGTGACACTATTCCTACCATTTCTCACTTGTTTTGGTCGTTTGCAGCTGCAGTGCTTTAGCAAAGGCATGGTAGACAGCATTGTTTCAATTCATTATGCCATTGTAAGTGAAGTGGTGAGGTATAAATTATGCATAAAATGACATCAGATGATGGATTTTGTATGGATTCTGTGTCAGAGCTCCTGGAGGGTCCTCTGGTGCTTGAACAGGAGGAGCAGCAGGAGACACAGGAGCTGCAGGTACTCTGCTCACCATTACCTTTTCTAGCATATTATTAAATGGCCATTACCTTTACCTCCACTATTAAAATTTAAACAATCAAAATATAAATAATAATCCAGTTAATTTACCAAATAGTAATATGTGGTGACTTAAAATGAGACCTTTAACCATAGTAAGCCCTATAGGTCAAACATGGAAAAAGGATTCTCAGTAAATATTAGGGTCCTCCAGAGGGCAGCATGTGAATGTATTTGGCATGCTGGCTTATACCAGTTCTGCTACAGCAGTATTTGGAACAGTTTAGAACGCGGTGGCATCTATGAGAGAAGAATTTGGCAGTGGTTTTAAAGCTTGCATATTTAGAAATGACCATGGGCCCCATTTGTAAAGAATGCCACTATTCATTCCTTTTACTTGTTTCATTTCTATTTCCAGGAGGAATCAATGTTAAAAACTGTACGGCTGAAGAAGGAACATGTGAATGTAATTGAGCAGCTGGAGCAGACTATTGAAGATCTTCGTACCAAAATAGCTGAGCTAGAGAAGCAGTACCCTTTACTGGAGAAGGACATCAGCACAAAGGACCAAGAATGTGGGGGGGAGGAGGGACTCCTAAGAGACATGTGTGATGTGGACTTGCAAACGGAAGAGGCTGGTTTGCTTACCAGTTGTCTAGAAGCCAAATCTGTTCAAACGTCACCTTTGGAGGAGGGCTTAAAGTTTTCAGTGCCTTCCGACTCCACTCTGACTTTCTCCCCCCACCTCCACATGACAGGGTCCACCCCAGGGTTGCCATCTGACCATGGCAACACCTCTAATCTGCCAGTATCAACATTCCCCAAACTTGCACCAGGCACCGTGTGCCAGTGCCAACAGAAACAGCAACAGAATGATCAGCAGTCTGCTGAGGCAGCTCCCTCAGACACTTCCTACCATTTGTCTAATGCATCATTACCTCCACCTCCACCAGCGCCACCCTTACCAGGGGAGGTATGCCCGCCAGCTCCATTGCCCCCAGCTTTACCAGGCATTGGACCTCCGCCACCTCCACCACTTCCACTTTTTTCAGCGATTGGACCTCCACCACCTCCACCCTTACCAGGAGCTGGACCCCCACCACCCCCACCGTTACCTGGGATGGGACCCCCACCACCCCCACCATTACCTGGGATGGGACCGCCACCACCCCCTCCATTACCAGGAATGGAATTACCACCACCGCCCCCACCCTTACCAGGTGTTGGACACACACCACCTCCACCTCCTCCTCCTCCACTACCAGGAATGGGCCCTCCACCTCCACCAGCTTTACCGGGAGTGGGACCCCCACCCCCACCACCGCCACCGCCACCACATCCTGGCATGGGTCACCCACCACCTCTGCCCCTGCCTCCAGGGGCTTGTCACCTAACTTCCTCCATTGGTTTAGGATCTCTACCCCCACCTCTGCCTCCTGGAATATATGCATTGGCCATGCAACAGGAGAAAGCACCTCGCAAGGCACTAGTGGAACCACCAAGACCCATGAAGCCTTTGTACTGGACAAGGATACAACTGAATGAAAAAAAGTAATTTTCAGTTATTACTAGAAATACAACTTGGTGGATTCGATGTAAAGTCATGTATGTGTGTTTGGTATGATTTATTGCATAGTAACTGCATATAGGATGGATCTACTGGGTTTAGTTGTGCAATACAGAAGTTAATGCCATTAACAGTATCTTTGACAACTTGATGAAAATCTGTAGTACACCTGGTGGTGAAACAAGGCTCACATGTTTATTGAAATAATCTAAATTAGGGTGTCAGAGATGCTTTCAAGCCAGAGAGTACCTTCAAGCTTTTTAAAGCAGGGATATGGTAGGAATGGTCCCATGATTGTTAGTACATGTAGGTTGAAAAGAATGAGCTACATTTCAGTGAGAAGACAAAATTATTTATTGTAATGAAGATATGACAAAATGAAAAACTGATATATTTTCCCCTTGCTCATCTCATTTTCCACTTATATTCCCTCAGGGAGTCAAGTAAATCTTTGGTGTGGGACACGATTGAGGAACCCAAAGTGGACTTTGATGAATTTGTGGAGCTGTTTGCAAAAAGTGCTGTGAAGGAAAAGAAGAAGCCACTGTCAGACACCATCACTAAATCCAAAGCCAAACAAGTGAGTCCAAAAGACATTTCACTTTCCTTTGTTTCACTGTATTTGACCTAAAGTAAAAGTGTCATGTCATGTGAGGACAGCCAAAATGCACAAAAACTGAAAAATACCTAGGACCACATTATGTTTTGTGGAGTACAGTATGTCTACAGCATGTGAGAGAGAGTGTTTTAGCAATGTTCTTGAGTGGAATGCATATCATAACTCACAGTAGCCAGTGTTTTACTCCAAACTGAGGTAGGTAAAATTATTTTATAATTAGTCCTTATTAAAGGCATTTATCAGCAGTCTTTCTGCTTTTCTGGTACAGGTAGTGAAACTCTTGAACAACAAGCGTTCTCAGGCAGTGGGCATCCTAATGTCCAGTCTCCACTTAGACATGAAGGACATTCAACATGGTGAGTAGGCTTACAACGGTAAGGGGAAGGGGTCACTGGGGTGTTGCGTTCGCTACTACTGCCTCTGACTGAAATGGCAAGAATGCCACGGCCCTGCGGTATATTGCTGAACTCAACCTGACCCTGAGTAACATTTAGAAATATTTGTCCAAACCTCCATCAGGCTTACCTCCATCAGGTTCCATCAGGCCCAGGTCCGACATCCATTCTCTACTTCTAATTACAGTGACTTAAGCTGAATTTATACTTCTGCGTTGCGTCGTCGCAGACCTTCGCCGACACCAATCAGACCTTCGCCGACACTACGCATACACCTTTCGTGCGCATGAAAAAAATCCTGACTACGCGTCAAAGTGTCGCCGACACGGTACGCAGACCGACGCATACGTCATGGATTGTGATTGGTCCGCTTTACATCAATTCCAGTTCTCCGCCTTTCCAGTGCGTTGTGTGTACAAGACCGGCATTTTTGAACTTACATAAATGGCCTTATAACTACCCATTCAACTGACAAAGACAGTTGACCATAGAAAGTAACGACCTGATAACTATGCTTATTAACCAGACAAAGCTTCCCATCAACGCATCCGACACAGTTTGGGAAGTTCCACAGTCTCCAGAAATCTCCGGCTATCGTTTCCCATTGGTTAGTTGACGGACAGGGCAAAAACTCGGGCTGCAGTGTTGTCCACAACGCTTTGCAAACCTCTGACACAATAGATGACACTGTGGATGAGGACAGCTTGTAGCTTGTAGCAACGCAACGACCGGAAAACGCACACGAAAAGGACTCTTTCTGAACTCAATAACCCTCTAGTGTTGTGGCAGTGAACTGCCACGCGTAGCAATTACGCGGACGCAGAGGTATAAATCGACCACGGAAGTATAAATCAAAAACGTCAGCGAAGTTGTCTGCGACGGTGTCTGCGACGGTGTCTGCGACGACGCGACGCAGAAGTATAAATCCAGCTTTATCCTTAACACCTGTGGTTGTGTGTTGCCCTCCCTTCCAGAACATAACATGCCTCAGTAAAACGCTAAATGTCATAGACTCCAGACACCCTAGCTAAAGATATTTTAAGCTGCTGCCATCTGGCAAGTGCTGTCATATTCTTAAAGTTCAGGTATCTTTCCCATTAGATTTTAGTACACTTAAAAACGAAACAATCAGATTAGAAAGTCATATCAGCAAATCAGTTATGATTATCTGTTCCTTCAGTGTTTAGAAGCAAATGATTTTCTCTCGTATACCATTGTAATTGACTGTAATTACTCACACACTACATATGAATCAGTGCTACTGTGAAATCATTAGTAGACAAAGTAAGTAGGTATCTGTGATGGCTGCCACTCAAAGGAAAAGCCAGTGCAGTTGATTGCCATCGTGTTCATTGCACAACCATTAAAGGGATAGTTTTGTTTTTAACACATTGAGCCCCTTTCACAGGTTGTCTAAAATGAAATAAAGTGGTTGACACCAAAATCTTGATGACTGCTCCTGTCTCGGCTATTTGGGAAATATAGAATCGCCTCTGCCTGCCTTTAAAATGGCTAGCAATGGGCATTTGTTGTTTCTATCCCTTAAAGATTGGTTTTAAAAAAAGTGCTACTCATGGAGTGATTAGTGGCGTTTGCTGATGTTCCAACCCAAGTATCATAGCAAAATACAGTTTCTGTCATGTTTTATTTGCAATTTTGTAAGTCACATAGGGATCTATTTGCTCCTTCATATAAACAAAGTGCCAAATAAAACATGACGGAAGATTTATTTCGCTACAATACATGTTTTGGAACATCATCGAGCACCACTAACCACTTGGTGAGTAGCACTTTTTTAAAACCAGTGTTTTATGGATAGAAACAACACATGCCCATTGCTAGCCATTTAGAAGGCAGGCAGAGGCAATTCTACATTTCCCAAATAGCCGAGACAGAAGCAACTGTCAAAATTTCGGTGTCAACCACTTTATTTCATTTTAGACAACCTGTGAAAGGGGCTCAATGTTTTAAAAACCGAACTATCCCTTTAAGCTATTATGCAGTGGGACAAGGGAACTTGAGCTGTGTCAGAAATGCACCAAATTCTGTGGGATAAAAAGTCCAAATCGGCTATAAAACTGCCAGGTAGCAACTGAGTGTTTTACTTTGTCTATTATCTTGGTTTAAAAAAATTCAATAGTTAATTAAGAGGAAGGCAATCATTCCCAGTAATTGTGTTGGTTTGCTTTTTGTCTTATCATGATTTTGTTGCATCACAAAGGGATAGAGGTGATGTTTTGCTAATGTGCTGACAGAATTAGGCTGCTTTTTTGTCCAAAATATACCTAACCCTTTGATCTTGCAATTGACAAGTGTATTGCAGAATATTTTTGGTCCTATATTTTTGTCCTTCCTGTCTTCCAGCAATTCTGAACCTGGACAACTCTGTGGTTGACCTGGAAACCTTGCAAGCTCTCTTTGAAAATGTAAAGATAATGTAATACACACACACACACACACACACACAGAGAGAGAGAGAGAGAGAGATGGTTTGAGAGGAAAATTCCAAACTCTCTCTGTGTTACACAGTGTGTTGTACTGTCATTTGTGTTAGTAAATTCTACACTAGTGTATAATTCCCTACTCTATATTGACCAGTATATGCTTAATATCATTATTGCCCTAAATATGGTATTGTACACATTTTATATTTAATTATGTGGGGTTTTTTTCCAAATAGTGCGTTTGGAGGGTATTTACCAAATGTTTTTACTTTTTTAATGATTATTCTCTTAAATCACATTTATATTATGCTGTCATTTTAGAGAGCCCAACAGGAAGAGATGGATAAAATTGAAAAGCACATGAAGTCATCAAAGGGAAAAGAGACTGCCAAGCCTCTGGACAAACCAGAACAGTAAGATGGGTTATGTTTTTTTTTTTGTTTGTTTTTTTTTGTGTGAAGTCTTATAGAGAGTAGCTTTGAGGTTTATTCCAGTTTGCTACATTTTTATTTGTCTGTAAAGATTCTCATTCATTCAGGTTGTGGTAGTCATAGTGTTCAGTTAAAGCAACTAGACTTCTTTTTTAACTTGAAGACGTTTCACTTTCCATCCAGAAAGCTTCCTCAGTTCTAACTGATGTTGAAAATACCAGGATCTTATATCTCTTGAATCTTTGATCCTCACACATTGACTATTATGTTAAAGGGGGGTTCCTCTGATTCTTGATTACATAATAAGGTGTGTTTTACAGTTCACACCCACAGGCAAGAGAGATAAGATCCTGGTATTCCCAACATCAGTCAGAATTGAAGAAGCTTTCTGGATGGAAAGTGAAACATCTTCAAGCTCAAAAAGAAGTACAGTTGCCTCAACTGATCACTTTCTATTGCCAAATAATACTTTGTATTTCTGTTTCCATTTTGTTACTTTCAGGATGAACTTTAAAAAAGAAATTAATTTAGTTGTATTTTAAGTAATTTTTTCACATTCTCATTTTAGGTTCCTCTATCAGTTGTCCCAAATCCCCAGTTTCTCAGGAAGGGTGTTTTGTATCCTCTTTCAGTCAACTTTTACAGAGAGCATAACTTCAATTCAACGCAAGCTAGAAGTTTTGCAGAGAGTCTGTTCAGTAAGTTTATGAATTCTGTCTTCTCCACAGTATACGAATTCCAGAGTAGAATATCGTTTCAAATTCATCCATATAATTTCCTTCCCCCTTTTATGTAGAATCTACAAAAAGGTTCAGGCGTGATGAACATTTTGGGCCTTGTGTTAGTCTTTGGTAACTACATGAATGGAGGAAATAGGACTCGAGGCCAAGCTGATGGTTTTACCTTGGACATCCTTCCAAAACTGAAGGATGTGAAGACCAGTGTGAGTAGGAAGCCCAGCATAAGAGGCTTTGTTTACTTTGTAGTCCTTGAGGGTTGGTCAGTGCCATATGAGAGCAGTGAGGCACATTGTGGTGGTTTTGGAATGGTATTCCACCCAAGATGTAGGAAATATAGTATTTAAATTAGTTGTAGCATTTTGTGCATGCTTAACCTTTCATGCCCATAAACCTATGTAAATATGTAAATATATTACTGGTGATCGGGTAACAACATTAAATAGATACCCTCAAAAGATGTCATTAGGCTATATATTACACATGATGCTAAAATTTATTTGAACACTGACCATTTTGGGATATACATTTATCAGCCTTATCGATGTAAATAAAAAAAAAACTTTTTTTTTTTTATTGATAGATGAGATCAACTAGAAAAAAATAATAAGAGGTTTCTTGTGTCTTGTTTTTGAGGCAGTTTTTTTGGCTATTATTAAAAAAACTACTTCTTCCTTATTTTATTCTCCAAATAACTTAATTTAAAAACAGGTGGATTGTGAAGTTACCAATTTGAGTTTGTAGACTTCACAACTGATGTTATCATAATAGCCACATTGTGTGATCGAGTAGTTGTTGATTTAAAATGAAATAAAGTTTTTCCTTCTTTCTAGGACAACACAGGAAGCCTTTTATCTTACATTGTGGCCTATTACCTGCGAAATTTTGATGAGGTAGGGGACCAATTTATAGCCTGTTTCTTCCCTCTACCTCTGACCTGTATCTTTAGTCATCGTATACACCTTGATGCGTTAGACCCATTGATTGTATATATACATCAATGTAAGCATCAAGGGGACTGAGTGCATCTATCAAGCAGTTCTGAGTGTGCTAATTAAAAAAATTAATTTCATTAAAAGGAATTGGACTTGCTGTTTGGTTCAAAGAAGCAAAATTTCTTTTGTGTTTTAATGGAAGGAAACTCTGTTATCATATTTGTTCAATGGGGCACAGAAGGGGAATCTGTGTATGAAATAGGAGAACCTGTGCATAGCCACAGCTGTCATGAACATTAAATATTAGTTGTGCCTTCCTTCTTATATGTCTTGAAAGTGGAAATACTAAGAATGGGTGAATTATATTATCGACAAAACCTACAAATGTCTACAGGTACTCATGTAAAATCAATTGTAGTTGCCAGAGGGCACCATTTTGCCAAAATTTCAATCTGGCAAATATGAGATTGAGATATGAGATTATTTTGATAAATGAAGTTGATATTTTATTTTATCTAACAGAGAACATACACAATTTGTCCATTCTGTCCTCTAGAATCTTTGTAAAACATTGCATAAAAAACACATTAGATGCATGTATAATCTGATTATATAATCAGGTTATTTTCACCTCAACGGCCAACTAAAAAAATAAAATATATGTCTTTGCTACACTAACAGATGTGTGTTTTGGGGTTTTAGGATGTTAGCAAAGACACACGCACATATCCCATTCCTGAGCCTCAGGATCTCTTTCAGGCCTCCCAAATGAAATTTGAAGACTTTCAAAGGGATCTCTCCAAGTTAAGAAGGGACCTTGTAGGTAACGAAAATTTTGTATAAAAGAGTTTTGTACTGAACTGATACTAGTTATTTGTCCTTGGCTGTTACAAACTTACAGTGAAGTAATGGCATACCGGTTCATTCCCTGTAACTTGGGGAATGTGTTAAGCCTTCCGCATTAAAGAGGCCTATACTCTTATTCTACTAATAGTAGTAAAAACGTGATGGATCACTTATAATGAAATCGCACATGTACGATTCTTAGATTGTAAACATGTCCTTTCTGCTTTTAGCATGTACAACACGGGTGGAGTCAGTGTGCAAGGAATCTTCAGAAGAACACTTACAGCCCTTCAAGAGCAAAATGGAGGACTTCCTACTCAAAGGCAAGTTGGGTTCTTCCATGCCCATTTTACTTTCTCAGCACAACGTTGTGTTGATTTGGTTCACATTCACTACTGAATTATAGAAGGTGTCTGACACAGTTAAAATCATCCTTTCATATGAAACGGTATACTAGCTTAGAAATCTTAACGTAGCATAGCTGTAGCATTCTTTTTTCTATTTGCAGGTATGCATAGACACAAACCATAGGGCCTCAAAAGCTGTTCTCTTAGGCTTGGTTGGGCCAATCACATATCTCCATCCTCGTGGAGAATCCCTGGGAAGGCTTGGCACAAAGAGGACATGGCTGCGACGGTTGCCTAGAAATTTAGATAGTGCCAGGCAGCTTGTCAGTTTACCTATTGTGAACAAAGACAGTTTGAAATTAATGTAATGAAACTTACAAACAAATAACAACAAACAATACAAACTCACTGATTGTCTTTTTTTTCTCACGTGCAGCAAAAACTGACCTGGAGGCTCAAGAGACACAGCTGTCCGAAACTCATAAGATGTAAGGAATGTTAAGAGTGTTGTGACATGTACAGGGCATATGGAATACATTTATAAACTGCATGATTGAGTGGGTATTGATTCCCTCCGAAAGAGTAATTTATATTCAAATATTTACACTTACTGTTTGCCTGAGAGAATTATCATATGATTAAATATAGAACATTATACATTCCACAGTTATCATGATTGACTTGATAATTTTGAGGATTTTTTTTTTTTTTTTATTTTTCTTTCAGTTTCCTAGATCTAACAGGCTACTTTATGGTAAAGCCGAAGATTGGGGAAAAAGAGGCATCGCCTAATACCTTCTTCTCAATCTGGCATGAGTTCTCAACTGACTTCAAAGACCATTGGAAGAAGGAGACCAGAGTAATGTTACAGGAGAGGCAAGTTTTCCTCATTACTGTTTAGTATTATCTTCGAATATTGTTGTTTTCAGGTTTACTTACTTCCATTATAAGGTGATGAGAAATGACTTCAACAGAGGTTTTCATGGCCACAGACAGGCCAAACTATCAGCTATGCACTTTTGTACAAATATCAGGAGAAATGGGAATGCTTTTCAGTCTTGTAAGAGAGAATCTACATAAGGTAAAGAAGTTCTGCAAGTCCTGGGAATTTGGATAAAGGCTTAGTCACCAAAAAGATTTGTGTTACCCCAAACTTTGAGGCACTGAATTTGGAAACTATTATTGATACATATGTATGGTATAGGAGCACTTTTTTCCTGAGCAGTGTGCTGAGGAACTCTGTTGAGATAATTAGCTAATGACACATGGCACATGACAGGTGGGGAGCAAAATGTGCCTCCCGAATTCACACCCTTCCTTCTCGGTTAGACTTGAGTTTCTCACAAATAGCATCAGCATATCATGTGAAACAATCCAAAGTGGTCTTTACAACAGTGTGCTAGTTGCTGTAATGAACAGTTCATCAAATAAGCCATTCTTATATTATTAATATGATGCTGTTCATCTCATACCCATTTATTTCAGTGAAATAACCCATGATCTCTTAACTTAATATCTAAATAAATAAAGAAATGAAACATGAATTAAGACTTGCATACACTAAACCGTCAGATAATGTAAAATTGGACCTATTTTGCGTCCACTTTTAGCGCATTGAGGGGCAGGTGGGGCGTGAGAATTCCCTGTCTTCCAAAGGGGGAGTAGCTTAATTGTTAAGTTTAATTATTGGAAGTAGCTTAATTCTTATGATCTCAATACACATTTTGGCTACAAAAATTCCTTGCTTAATTCCTGAGTACAGTCTGTGTACTCCTGCATTTGCCTGATATGTGATGCCTGTCGTTTTTTTTTTTTCCTGCCTGACCATGCACCATATGTTTAATATTAGATAGTATCTGCCAAATTGGAAGTCTTTTGATGTAGAGATGGCTGGTGAAATGACCCAAACCTTTTGTTCAGCCTTAGTAATAAAATGAATACGTAATTGGTACCTTTTAGCTTCCAGTGGTTCGATGTGGTTTTCTGATAAGACTTGAGTCAACAAATATGTTATGTATTCCCTGAAAACCAGATACAAGTTTCCTTATTGGGTAATTTGGCATAGCACTGGTCCAGTGAATATCTTTTGCAGATCTGTCTTTAAGATGTACCCTCCATATCATTTTTAGGCATTGTGCACGACAACCTACCCCAGTGACCACCTGTACTGAGCCATAAATTTTACATGAGTATTTCTTAAAACATCAAGTGTAGGGTGAAGGGATTGTAAGAAGAACTCTGATTCTCTTCATTCCAAACATCTGTAAACATTTTGTAGAATTGTATATTTACCCAGAGTTGGTATGTAAAATAAAGCACATTCTTGATTTGAAATTTTCATGATTCATAGAGACATAGTAGTTCCGCTCCCCAAATGCCGTTTTTTTTTATTATTATTAATCAAGCATGTTTGTGTTATGTTGCTAAATACCTTTTAGATGTGTGTGGGAAAAAAGTGGATTTGGTAATGCAGTTTCTTAGAATTGTATCCTGTGCTGTATAGCCCACTAGCTACCTTATTTTTCTATTACTTGAAGGACTGCCTTAATATATCACTATTATTTGTCCCTCTGTGTGTGGCTGTATGTGTTGGCTTACAAATTTAGCTAAAGATGGTAACCATACCGGGTCCAAATCTTTCAGTCTGAGGTGGTACTGTAGGGTAGCGTTGAAGAGTTACACCTCTGAACCTTGGATAAATGTATGGTATTCATTCTGCTTTTATACCCTGAGGGTTTTGACTGTGTAATGAATCGGGTCCAGTTTGGACAGCAAAATTTGTAAGATATACATCTACATTTCACAGTACCATAATTTCCTGATTTTTAAGGTTTTTAAGGAGGATAATAATTTTGCAAATTCTTTTCATAAATGAGTTGAATACATAGAAACGGGCAACGTATAGAATTGCCTCTCTACTTTGCCATGAACTCATTATCTGGAATGCCAATCATGAGGGAGGTTAACACAACAGTGGGGGCAATACGGATTCTGTTTTTTAGTTTGCATATAACATTGACCAGATCTTTAATACTGTACATGTCGGGGCTTACATTATGTGGTAGTTCTCACCACTTTTCAGCAGTTTGATCCATTCTGTCTTTCACCTGACCTATTTTTCTTTCCATTGCTTCCTGTAGAGTGAAAGCTGCAGAAGAACACTTTAAGCAAGTGAAGGAGAAAGCCACCTACAGTGTCAAACCCAAACATGCGTCTGGAATTGTAAGTTTCTTTCTCATAACCATTTTCATCTTTTCACGCAAATGCGAATTGCATGTTAAAGAACAGGCGCATGGTCTCATGGCTCATTTTTTATTCTTAAAGCTGTGTTTTCTGAATTGTTATACACTGACACAAATAATCACTGCAATGTCTGGTCTCCAACAGGTTTTCGACAATTTATTTTCAATTTTAAACCATTCAAACTATTTACAAATATATGTAAACTTTTACTTGAGAGTTTGTGATCACTGTGCAATGATTTTTGTGTCAGTGTCAGTAAACCTTATTGACCAATTTGTAAGTGTCATGTCTTTACAAATAAATGTTTACAGCATTTTATGAAATACTGCAGTACCAGTACCTGGAGTCCCTAGCTAGTAATACATGTTGATTTTATAATACTGACCTTGGTGTCAGCTACATAAACGTTACTTTAAAACACTCAAAATAATTTTGGTCTTACTCTACAGAAAGCCAAACTGGGAATCGGAAAGACCTAAAAGTATTTTTAGAAGTGAGTATGGGCAATGATCCAACTACTATTCTTATCATCAGAGGAATGTCATTTACTATATCAAGAGACTTTGTGTGGATTGTAATACCTGTCATTATTTTAAACACATGCAAGATGAAGCCAACAGTAACAGCCGCCATCAAAACCCAGCATGGATAAAATCTGTGTATAGTTTGCCATCATAGATCAATTGTTCAAGCAATATTATTAAAATTATTGTGTGTGTGTGTGTGTGTGTGTGGAGAGATGAGGGGTAAAGACATTTCTGTTTTATTGACATTTGTAGAATATAATTTATTAAATGCTTTGTCTGTTCAGTCCCCCATTTTTATTGACCATGAATGACTTTTATCCTAAAATGTATGTAAAAAGGCATCATCGTCCAATGTAAAGGCAACATACTGTGTGATACACTTGTACAGCAGTACTCACTTTGTACTTCCAGCATGTCAGTTTTGTGTTACAAGTGTCACTCAGTTAATAATTCAAAGGTTCAGAGTTTATTCCATGTGCAATAAATGTCTGTTTATTTTTCTTTAAGAAAAATATATGTAAAATAAAAAGATTAATAAAGTTATTGTTTTATTCTGTCACCTGGGCTTCCATCTCATATGAAAATTAAGCCCTCTGAAAATGTTTCCATATGGCAGGTGGGATGCTCTCATCCACAGGATGTAATGATATTTGTTATTGATTGAGAAGGCCATTTTTTGCTTTATCTTATCAAAGATTTAATTAATCATCTTTTGGGGACATTGTAGATGTGCATTTGTATGCCAAATTTCCCCTCACCACTCACTAGATTTAGCCAAGCTGATAGATATACACCTGCACTGTTTGACCCGCTGAATCTTCCGATGGCGGAAGGTTGGTTGCAGCTCAGGACAGTCGAGTTCCACTGTGAGCGTGGTGAACTTCTGGGGCTTGCAGAAAGCACAGCTCTGGAAGGATTCCTGGTCCTTGATGTGACGTGGGATGTAAAAAGAGTTGCACTGGCCATAGCAAAACCGATTGATGACCGTGCGACTCACACAGCCCTCCTCACTCACAGTTTGGCGCAGGGACTGAGTCTTACACCAGTCCCTTTTCAAGAACTTGCGCTCGGTCACCAATAGCGCCTCCTGGCTAGAGACCAGTAGGGCCTGTTTATTGCGGAGAGCCTGCATGCGGCTGGATGCGTTGCCATGAGTCTTATAGGTGGAGGGAATGGAGCCTCGTGGTTGTGAGGCTGGGGCTGTTAAACAGAGAGTCATCACCAGCAGAACTACACAGTACATCCTGAGAAGAATTACCTCTCTCTTAAGCTCCTCTGTAGATCAAAGGCAAAAAAACAATTTGTCGATTAAGATGAGTTCATCTGCAAAAGAATGAATGTATGTAATGTTACATTTTTAACCGCTCATCAAGTTGGCTTCTGTATTCTACCATTACTTGGAAGACACCCCATGAGGCTTGCACATCTATCTCCCAAGTTTTCTTTATTTACCTTCACCCTCTGCTTTACAGAGAGGGTAATCAATTTATTTTCCTGCTCAGGTCTTTTGAAGATATGATTTAATATTGCTAAGTCATGTTGATTAACATTTTTTTGAATTTGCAAAGTTCAGTTTCGCTTTTATTTGAATAAAGGATGTCCAGGTTGATAAATACAGAAAAGTAAAACACAGATTTTCCTTTCCCTAAATCCTCTTTACTACACAAGCTAACAGTGCAAGGTGGAGCAGTCTCCAGTTCAGTGAGAAACTATTAATCGGATCATTAACCCTTTTCTCAAACTTCCCAAACACATGTTGCTGAAATAAAAATCTATTTTTGAACAAAGATCTTAAGGTTATATCTCTTTTAATAATGCTATTCTGCATGCCTGTCATGTTCACACAGTGCTCTTAAAATCATTACACTCAAGTTATCATCAAAGTTATTAACCATCTATCTCTTAACAGTCAAAGCAATAAATACAAAAATAGGAAATCAAAACACATATCACAACAATCACAACCACTGTTCAGAACATTAACTAAGCCTCCCCTCCCCCAAACCCTTAGCTGGGCATGCAATATTTGGGGGAAAAAACTGAGAGGTTTTTTACCTGTGGATAAGGTTGTTCAGGTCCCAAGGTGTTTGGTTATTCCATAAGAGAGATGGGCATCATGTGTACATGCTCTTGTAGTATGATCACCTGAATGCATGGAGCCGTTTGTCTTATACAAGACAAGAGGGGGTGTGCCTTCCTATTGCCTTTGCCCATTTGGTGTATATCTCCCCTCTAGTGGCCGCATGAAGCAACTAACACCTTAACACTTGTATATTGTACACAGGGCTCCCACACTTTGGACTTTCCAGGACCAACTTTCTCAAATTCAAGGACCACACGGGGCGGCATTACCTACTGATACCGCTGAATGTATTATCAATGAACAATTTTAATATTATTTTTAAATTACAGATATATCGACAATACGTGAGAGAATTGCCGACTTCAGTCCGTTGGCTGCAATATGTAGGCTTATCCAACATCCAACTATTATTATTATTTTTGTCTACCTGACTCCCTTTGGTAGTTTTAAGTTTTCTTTGCCATTCTATTAGTTCTTTATCATTTCACAGAATATTTGCATTTTATAATGTCTCAAAATGTCCTTTCCTGCATTCAAGTGAATTTAAATAAGTTACAGTTACAGCTTACTTAACAGAGGTAGACTAAATTAGCGAGACGTCTTCAGAGTAGGCTACCCGACAACCTGTGTGTGTGTGTGTGCACATACATGTCTGAATTAGTAAAGTCTGTGGTGCTTCAGTGCCTGTGGTGGTTTGGTGGCTTATCTGGTAAGGACAGCTTCAGTGCAGAGTTGGTGGTTAAAATCCTGGGTAACTCATAATCAATCTTTTCTGAAATTACCAATCATGTCTGAATTACTAAAGTCTGGGAGAAAGGGGCCCTGTGGTGCTTGATTGTTATCCTCTTTTGTAAGTCGCTTTGGATAAAAGTGTCTACTAAATGCAATGAATGTAAATGTAAATTCTTATGGCGGTCTGGTGGCTCACCCGGTAATAGTGCAGGCTTGTGTGCAGAGAGTTGGTGGTTTGAATCCTGGGTAACTCATAACCAGCCTTTACTCATGTCTGAATTAAAGTCTGAGAGAAGGCGGCCCTGTGGTGCTTGGCTACCTGTGGTGGTTTGGTGGCTCACCTGGTGAGAGCACAGGTTTTGGTGCAGAGTTGGCGTCACACAACTTCAAGCGCTACAGCAAGGGGGGGCCAGCCAGGACAATGGATGGGGGAGTTTATCACAACCCCGACCAAGCAGCTGCACGCTGCTATTTTTATATAGTGGTAATGATATAGTGTAAGTAGTCTGTGATACATACTGGGTGACACACATCCACGTGATTACCTCGACTATTTCAAACGCCAGAGACCTCCAGAAAGAATTGATGATTTCCGTATGAAAATGCTGCAACCCAAGCTGATATGAAGAACTGGGGGACTACGACTACCCCAAAAAATCTGAACTAAGTAGATGCCTGATGCATTTGAGGGAGATAGTTGACTTCTGTATTGATTTTTTTTTTCTTTTTTTCATGTGAGTACAGAGCTTTTCAATCATCCATCAATTGCATCATGCAGCAATTGAAACCACACATTTCATTTGGGAGGAAGGAGCCATGCAACCTGCAGTGAAATATTTTTAGATCTTGTCATTAGCCTACATGTGAACAGGAAATACAAGAATGAAGTACCAATAATGACATGTAAAATTGATGCAAAACTGCCAAACCACCAAAAATATTCAAAAACTTTCCAGGGCCTTGAACTTATTTTTTCAAAATCACAGACTTTCAGAGTCTCATAATCATTCAATTTACAAAATCAGTGTATAAACAGAAGCAAAAAAATGGATGTTGTGCTGTCAAACTCAACACTGTATAAACAACTACACGGGCAGAAAGATCAGGGTGTATTTTGTATTTCAGGATGATAAATATGAAGATAGTGTTCTCCTCAAATCATTGAAATGGCTTCTTGGCTTCTTCTATCTCCGTTCTTGAATCTTGCACAAGCATTTAACAAGATCATTATCCCTTCCACATTCTGCATTTCCTTTAGTTGCCTGGTACTGTCTAATAATTATGACCCAGACTTTAAGTGCAAGAGGAAAATACTCACCCTGACTGATAAGTTCATTAATTATACAAAGAAAGAAGTCGTATCAATTGTATAATCACATTTGAATGAAAAATCTTTATTTTACATATAATTTTAATCCAGCTCTTTGTTCCATCTTTACTTGGGCCCAAGCATGTCATGAGGCCTCACCCACTTCTCAAATTCCTCCTCCGTCAGGTAGCCCAGCTTGATTGCTGTGGCTTTTAGAGTTGAACCCTCTTTATGGGCCGTCTTCGCAATTGCGGCAGCTTTGTCATAACCTGTGAAAAAGAGCACGAGCTAAATTATACCTGTGGTGTCTTTACAGCTTATATAAGGATCATACTTCATTTGCATTCTCTTAGCCCAATTCGGTCTTTTGCTGATGGATATCCATACCGATGTGTGGGTTGAGTGCAGTCACCAGCATCAGGGATTCATTCATTAGCTTATTAATTCTTTCCGTATTTGGTGCAATGCCCACCACGCAGTTATTTGTAAACGAGACAGAAGCATCTCCAAGAAGCCTTGCTGAGTTAAGCACATTTTTGATCTAGAAGGGGAGGAAATTACAAAAATGTTTAAAGGGTTATAATGAGCATATCATAGATAATATTTTTTAAGCATACCTAGTCTGCATTACAAGACGTATACGGCAAATTAGTTTTATGTCCTAGATACAGATACTGTATGTAGTGGACTATATTAAGCATTTGTAAGTTGGGCACAATTGTCACAAATAACTGCATGCATACATTTTTATACCATCAATGAAATTGCTAATGCTTCCATTATACTAATACACTTAAATTTTAGTTAAGAATCTTAATATTGATGCAATTGTGTTGTTTGTCATCTTGACAAAAGTCCCCTTAAATAAACACATAAACCATTTATTGCTCAATGGACACATCATAATTGCACTGATGAACATTCAGGCTTAATCTACAGATGATCCACAGTTCATCATTTGAGAAATACACTGCACATGTATCATGGATTACACCAGTAAAATGCCAGGGTATTATGATGTGAATAATTTCAAGAAGATTGAGCATTTGCTGTTTTTGTGCAAAACATTTCTCATGATCACCATGGCAAAAAAGTTAATTTTCTTAGCCTACACTGAAACTACAAGCATGAATAAAAAGATAACTTCATACTTACTATCATTGGTTTAAAGACATTGAGTTCAAAGTGTCCATTGCTGCCTCCAACAGTGACGGCCACATGGTTTCCCATTACTTGGGCTGCCACCATAGTCATGGCTTCACACTGAGTAGGGTTCACTTTACCTAGTTGTGAAGAACAAGAATAAATAAATCACTAAATAAACAATAAATCATAAATCAAGTTTTCTAAATAAAATAATGTTTTACGGTTATCTGATGTTTTAGCAAGCATGGAGAAGTCCTTTTTTTCGAAATAATGAATGAATGATATCAAGCATAATATAAATCCATAAAAACATAATCAGTATTAATGAGGCCTTGAGCATTTGTCAGAGCCTGACTCATTCCCTGTAATTCCTTGCCCAATAGTTTAGCCTATCTAGCAGAAAGATGCGCTTCTGGTCTTCTGGTAATGTTCATCAATGTGCATGACCTGACCACACAACTTAGTGCATATCCTGAACAAACAATGTGTGCTTCATATGATTACAGTGACTGAGATGAAATGGGCTGATGAAAAGTGCAGAATTGTTATGATATATGAACTGGATTGCTTTCCCCAACAATCCAGGTTTCATGCACTAATGCTAAAAGCGCTCATCAAGACAGCTAAATGCCTCCTCAGCACACACCAATTTGCATGTTAAACTGATAAAAGTATATAAATAGCAAAGCAGTACAATTTACAACACAAAAGACGAGACAAAAATATTTAAGGAACAAATCTTGGTAGATCCACCCAACTGCCTGGAGTCATTAAGGAATAGTATAGTCAGTAGTTACCATGAGTGATAGACTGCAATTTCACTATGGTTTTGGCTTAGCATTCTAATAATTCCTACATTTTGTCTCACAATATTACAGTATATATAGTCTAAAGTTGGCAGGTGGGACATTTAAGTCAGGGAGTAAGATCCATCATGGGAGAATCATTGGGTGGAGTCTACTCTGATAAGTGCCATTGTGAGAAGTCAGTGAGGGTCAGTCACAGGGTCTCAAGGAGAGTCAAGCCTGGCGTGAGCTTCCCATGGGTTGGTTGCCGGTGAAGGGAAGCCAGCTAATGAGTGACGAGTGGTGTAACAGTTTTATTCAATTAAACAACTAATTTACTTACATTGTGGGATTTACATAATGAAGAATTAGATTAGGTGACCTGCTGCGTGTTCTATTTAGTGAAAATGGCCATGGCAAGCAAATCCTGTATGTAAACTTTTAGCTAGGATGCATACGACAGTGTTAGAGTTTTTTTTAAGTGAAACAAGTAGCCTATTTAAAATAAATAAATAAATAAATAAATAAACAAACAAAAAATCTTCTCTGTGACACATGAGAATATTAGGTATGTGTATTAAGTGTGCAAGAGATTTGAAAAGGATGCAAAGTTACTCAATGCTACACATGCTTTCTCCTTATAGCAAACATGCAGATGGTGTGTGCTGCCTTGTCTTGTCATTGTTGACTAATGCCATTTCAACTTTTTTAGCAGCTGCTGCTCCTGAAATGCAGTGGTGAATCTGTGGAGGACGCAGCTTGCGTCTGCATTTTCAGCAGGACTTGAATTCCTGTCACTGCTTTAGTATTCACATAACCTTTTTGGTCATGATTTATGCATGGTATTTTAAACCATGGATTGACAAGGAAGGCCATTTTCAGTATGTCTTTGGTGGAAGGCCTCAGCTGAAGACAGAACCCTGCTGTTTAAGATGGAGCACAGGTTTAAGATCATCTGTGAATTCCATCAGTGGACTGAGGGCCTTGTTCTTCCCTATGCTTTCAGGACCTGCCATATGGTCTTCTCCTTCTCCAGCAGACACTCATTTGTTACAGTGGCCTCACTTTTCCAGGGTCTATCTTATGAAGCAGTAAAGAGGCAGGTATAGCTCAGGCCTGTATGTTTTTCTACTCAATATCTGACACCATAAAACAATGGCCATATTATAGATGTGGCACCAGTGGTTTAAATGAGCTTCCTTCTTGTTCTCAATGCTTGCAGCCATCTTTCTGAATCCTGATAGACTGGAATAATAAAAATCATATAATTTATCCAGTTTATTTCACCCACTCCTAATACATGGGTCTCAACTATATGCTTTTTGTATTCCAACCCCCTCCATCTTTCTGTTGCGATTAATATGCACCTGAAAAAGAACATTTTGACTCTTACCGGGCATGATGCTACTGCCTGGCTCATTCTCTGGTAGGATCAGTTCTCCCAGCCCAGAACGTGGACCCGATCCAAGGAAGCGGATGTCATTGGCAATCTTCATCATGCTGACAGCCACAGTGTTGAGGGCTCCACTCAACTCCACCAGGGCGTCATGAGCAGCAAGAGCTTCAAATTTGTTGGATGCAGTCACAAATGGCAGACCTGATCACACAAAAGATCACCAACGTCAGTTGGTTCATATTTGGTTGATTTGCGAACACCTAATGCAACCTAATGATCCTACGAACAAATGGAAACTATTTCTGATAAACAAGAAATGGCCGATTTCCACATAACATTCACAGCACCTATATAGCATATATAGTATAGTATATACTCCTATGAGAAAAGGGGTCTTAACTTTACAGAAAGGTGCAGCAAAGGCACAAAAAAAAAACAAATGCTTATCTGTTGTAACTAAAAACATTAAAGGGGGACCAAGCTACCCAACTGTTTTAACAAAGTTAACAAGAAGCTTCTACACAACCTAAAAAAAACTTCAATGTTTTATCCAAAGGACATGTGTGCAGTAATTTGGAAGATGTTAGGCAGCAGACTATCTCCATTCAAGATATTGGCAAGATAACTACCTCAGTAGTTCAACCAACAGAATGTCTCAATGAAAGAGTACTAAATTAAGCACAACACTTAGACGTGTTTTTTTTTTCTGTGCAGGCTATGTGGCCGTCTGACGCTTTTTCAGAGGTTAGGTTACTAAATGGCAATCCTGATCTTTTAACCTTTAAATAGCATTAGCATCTAATCCACCAGTAACATTAAGAAGCAGTTCCACACAGGGTCCAATTGTTAAATGTCATGAGGTCACCCTCTGATTGACTGCAAAAGCCTAAAAATATCTAATGTTTAGGGATGACATGAGTAAAAGTGGACCTGGTAGGTAAAGGATATCACCATGTCTATATTTCCGCTACAGGTATGGGGGTTGTTGACTAGGAATGGGCAGGTATGGGGGTCATTGACTAATACTATTCTTTTACACCTTTAAATATACAGCTTTTACAACAGTTCTTTTCCAGCATCACCCTTGCACTCACTTTTACATGACTCATCACAGCATTGCAGGAGAAGAAACAGTTGCTTATGCAACTCAAGATTTGATGAAGGCTCCATTACGTTTGGTCAAATTGTCTGGCTAAACCAAAGGCTGAGTGCCGCAGGTAACAAGTACACCAACAATACCACAACCACGAGTTGTATACTACCTTTCACAATTCTAACACAAACTAATGAAGTATTAAGACACTGTATTGTGTTTTCTATTTATAGCTTTCATTTCGGTTTGCTCACCCTCCACCTCCCAAAATAGATCCTAGCTCTGCTTAGGATCTCCTTTTGCCCAGCAAGAAGACAGCTGGTCAGTTCAAAGAGAGCAGCTATAATGTGCTTGTGTCTGCTTGCTTGTCTGTATGTAAGATATGAAGTTGCCTATTCCACTACTATTTTCCTTGGGTCTAACATAGACCCAAGAATTATTATCAATACTTCCTGCTTCTCAGTTCCCAGACACAGCCACAGCCACAGCATGCTTACCTGTGAGTGCTGATACTTTTTCTGCAACCTTTTCAGCAAACCCAATTCTTGTGTTTAAGCCAGTGCCCACTGCCGTTCCTCCAGCTGCCAACTCATACACTCTAGGCATGGCTGCCTTTATCCGCTCAATGCTGTACTTCACTTGTTGGACATAACCGCCAAACTCCTGTGTGTCAGAGAAGAACATCAATACCCATGGTCAGGTTGAGACAACTCTTAAGAAGCACACAAATCAATTTAAATGAGTCAATGGTGTTATTTTTGCTGTTCCTTTCATTTTAACTAATATGTTAAAAGTATTTTTTATTGTAATTTCTTTATGTTATATTATTATTTGTATTTATTGTATATGTGCTGGTTTCATGCAAGAAGTAAAGGTACTGTATGGTATGTGGACCAATAAGTGACCATCACGTCCAAAATGGACTGAGGTTTAGTTTGAGATGAAGTATGAATCACATAGACTCCTTTGCCTCTGTCCACAAATCATCTTTGCAGAGTGTCATCCTTGCCTCCCGTTGGCTGACTTCCTTGTCAGCCTGGCAATGTATTCATATAATTGAATTTTGCTAATGACTCAATATGGATGGAACCTGGATGAAGCAGGTATGAAAAACTGCAGTACAACTTTCAATTGTCAATTAGTAATATCAAAATACTTGTATAGCGCTAGATTAAGCAGCATAGATTCAGTAAGGATTTACTGTAGTAACCCAAAATCTAGTTCTTTTCTCATTGCATAAAAGAAAATAAGAAAATAAGTTTTTGCATGCTGTAATTTTATTGGTTGGATATCAGCAGGTCAAACTCTGCAACTGGTACATTTCTAGTACATCCTTAGGGTTTCCCCTAGCACTTCATAGTTAAGGCACCTACCTGCCCAAGGGAGAGAGGAACGGCATCTTGTGTGTGTGTGCGTCCGATCTTTATGATGTCTTTGAACTCTGAAGCCTTGGCAGCCAGGGCATCGTGAAGTGTTTGAAGCCCAGGAATAAGAATCTCATGTACCTCTCTGGCTGCAGCGATGTGCATGGCTGTAGGAAATGTATCGTTGGAACTCTGTAATCATAAAAAAATATTCTTTACTAAATACTGAACCTCTAATTTTTTTTTTTAGTTTTCAGTTTTTTCCAGTTTTCATGATTAGCTTAGAGTTAACAGTTCTCCTCAGCTAAAAACCATACCTGACTTTTGTTGACATGATCATTTGGGTGGACAGGATCCTTACTGCCAAGCTTTCCTCCAAGGATTTCAATGGCTCTGTTGCTAATCACTTCATTGACATTCATGTTAGTCTGAGTGCCTGATCCTGTCTGCCACACCACCAGAGGAAAGTGGTCATCCAGTTTCCCAGCGGTTACCTAAACAACGCAAAATCATATATTGAAGAAAAAACACATTCAGCATTCAGTAATCGTACAACATAACCCATCAGTAATCCCTTTACATTTAAATATCCAAAAATGGCCTTGACACACAATTAGTATTGAAACTACACAAAGCAGCGTGTTTTTCATATATCCGTAGATAGGCCAGAGATGTTAAAGATGTCGTGCTATACACGGATGGTGTCTCAATTGAGCTGACCTGTCCAATGATTTCACCTCTGCTTTTCTGTTTCTGAGACTGATGAGCATGCATGTGTGCACCATGTCTACTTTTGGCTTGCCTTACCACCCATAGACTGACTGACTCTTTTATGTTCCTTGGTACTACTTGGTGCTGCTTTAAAGCAACATGCCACCATATGCCACTGTTCTTCCCCTAACTTAGATGAGTTGATGCATACCTGTTTAGTCTCTGGCGCGCGATGCTACTTTGTAAGTATATAGCTTAACCCAGTTATTTCAGTGCATCCCGTTCATCCAAACAGCCTTGGAGTTAGAAACGTCCAAACGCATCCACGTCTTTCCTATTTACACGCAGGTACTCGAATAGTTACCTATGATGGTTGTGGTTGTTATCTGCTTAGAAAATCGCTTCATTTTATTTTGTGTCACCACAACCATCATAGATAACTATTTTAGTACCCGCGTGTAAATAGGAAAGACGTGGTCGTTTCTAACTTCAAGGCTGTTTGGATGAACTGAAAGAACTAGGTTAAGCCAGAGCGATTGCGTGCACGCACAGAGACGAAACAGGTATGTATCAACTCGTCTAAATTGGGGAAAGAACATATTTCAATATTTAAATACAGTGTCATGTTGCTTTAAGTTGGGGCTGTATTTAGCAATACCTTTAATAAAATTCATTTTATTTCATTCCTTCTCACAGATTTCAATATATTTTATTTGTGTCTATGATCTATGAACTCATAGGCTATGCTCACATGCCAGATTTTTGGGAGAGTTTTCTAAAAAAGCCCAGACTTTAATCTTCAATGGCAGAAACAGATGTGAATCACAATCTTGTAATAAGATAATGAGAGTTGCTTTAGGAGCACAGAAGAGGTTATAGTCATTTAAATGGAGCTAAGCCTTTCACCTGATGTGTAACCTACACTGCTCCTTTAAGAATGTCATGTAATGTTATCTTTCAATACCTCATCAGCAGCCTTAACAATTGCTTCAGCAATCTTTGGATCCAATCCATAGTCTTGGTTAACCTCTGCAGCAGCTCTCTTCAGAATCCCAAATGCTCTAATCACTGGGATCTAAAAACGAAAATCGTAACTTTTAAGAAACATACATTATTTTACTGTTTGGGATAAGTTCAGTGAATAAGCTAGAATTACTTACAGGCATCCTCTCCGTTACACCTCCGATTTTGAAATTCATGGTTGATCTGACTGTCTGAGCTCCATAGTACTTGTCACTTGGTACTTTCAGCTCCCCAAACGTGTCACGTTCAATTCTGTAGGATTCTGAACTTGCCTGGGCGCAAGAAATAGTTATCTGAACATCAGCACATGATTCATGGATAAGGTTTATGCTAGCATTTTCCAGTTATTAGTTTAGGCATGGGTAGTACAAGAACAGATTTATAACTAAAAGCATTTGCCAACGCTAAAAATAAATGTACCATATACTTGATCATAATGTTATAGCGCTAAAGTCACTCAAAAAAATACAAGAATTCCTGTTGTAATCTCATAGTCTGCTTGACAGTTTGGACCTCGACAGAGCCTCAACATCCTCAACATCAACAACAAAATCAGCTTCAGTGCATCGCTAGTCCTGACCTGAATCCTGACTGAAATCGTGAGGTTAGCAGCCTAACGTTAACTGTATCTGATATGACCTTGCCAAATGTGCTGTTGTGGCTTTCTAACTAGTTTTTATATATTGTTTTAGTAATGAATCTGAGCACCATAGATTCTCTTTAAAAACATCTAAAAATGTATTGCTGTTATATCACGTTAACAATGTAACGTTAACATGTAAACGTTGTAACAGACTGTCTTAGACATGTTAGCGATTGCTAACTAACGCTATTGCATACAAAAGGTCACCAAGATGGTTTCATTCGCTGAAGTTAACGATATTTGTCCCCAGATAAATTCATCTTACCATTCGTAAATAAATGTTTATCACCCCAACCACTGGGTCGCCGTGTTTAACACCAATGCCACTCTGCAGACGCAGGAGCTTGTTAAATCGTTGGAGGTTCCTCACAGAGCGATACATGGCGCTGGATCGGCCAAAGACACTGGTGCCTGCTAAAAGGGCGGAACCAAAGAAAACCAACAGCATGGCTCTGTGAGGGGGTGGGAATTCTAGTATCAGGTTCCTCTTCAGCTACATGTGACGGGGGGGAAAATTGCGGTAACACCCATCCAACTAAACTGGAACTGTCATTTTCAACAGGGAAAATGAGCATGTTAGAACTCTGAAGTGATTCATGGAAATGAGTCATAGAACTGCAGTCCTCAACTGCCAGACCTTATGATGGACGTTCTTCTTCTAGCGTTTAGTCAATGAGTTTTATGTGTTTCATATCATATGATTAGGAATACTGTCAGTGACTGAGGTTGCATTCATGCAATAAATTGGACCAAGTGTTAATGTTTAGTAAGTAGTCAAGCATAGCTATCAAGAGGATTCAGGCTTTGTGTCAACTTTTGTGTGACTAGTGTACGGATTCATCTCTTTTAATTTACTGTAACTTGTTTGTTTGGGTTTAGGTCAAGCTCTTTATATACGTTTGCTATTTTTACTGAAAGCTTTTACTCAAAATGCGTTCCAAATGATCTGTTTACCGACAGAACCCTTAACCTTTTCAAAGATGAGGGAAACTGCTTTGAACTTAGGTTAAATATTTGAGTGGGGCCATGCAAAGTCCTACATTCTAACTTCCAATGGCCAGGTTCAGAGGACCTGCCAACCACTCATTTTGGCTGTGTGATCATCTCCTATGCGGGCTATACCTAAGTGAGGCAAGTGATGCCATCTCCATAACTGAAGATGTCCTTCAAAGTAGGCATAGTCTTTGGAAGGTGCTGGACATTTACAAACTGTCTCTTACGAATTATGTAATATGATTACGATTATGCAATAATCCAGTAAATTGGTCCAAAATACTGCATTGCAGCATTGAAGTTTTTTTCACGTCCAAAATATTGCATTTACTACAGTAATACTGCATAATACTGTGGAAAAGCTGCAGTGCAACACAGAATTTCATCATAAGGAGTAGGTTACATGGATTCTGATAACCCATGGACTATTGCAATTACCTTGCTTTTCATATATATTTTTTCATTTTCCCTTCTATTGAGCTAATACTTATACATCATCTTACAGCAGGATTTCAATGTATATGTATAAAAGACTCAGATATGATAGCCCAGCAGTGCCCTCTAGTGTTCAAATAGATTAGTTCAGCTAGATTAGTTAGTAACTTGTGTTCAGAGCACATTGTTGAGTTTGGCTGCTGTAATAGATGTTGATTGCCAGTTTTAGTAGCCTTCCTGCTTGCGTGGAGTGTTGTGTGCATGCTTTACTACAAGTAAGTGGTCCGATGTCATATGTTAATTTGTAGGCTCTTAAGGCACACCCCTATTTTTCCTTTTTTTCAAAACAACGGCATACCCAAATTGAAAGCTTGACAGTTCCTACACAGTTTTAGACTCAGGGATGTGCCTCATACCATTGGAAAGGTGACACCCTCAAGTTTTTTCTAGAGGAATATGTATGTTTCTGTGACATATGGACACAGAGTTATAGAGGTTGGAACTAAGTTTTTTTTCCCGCTCATTTCAAATGTCTATGAACTAACTAAGATATGAAGGTACCATCCATATGATACCCCCAAATAAAAAAAAATCTAAGTCCTAACTCCATCTCTCAACCTGTTACACAAAAAAATTGAAGTCAAAAGACCAAAAATATGATTTTTGAATATATAATTTTGAAAAATATTTGATTGGGACCCCTATGTAAATTCCCATAGAGACTTTTTGTAAACAAGAGGGCCTACTGACATTCAAAAGTTTATAACTTGAAAACCCCTTTACCTAGAAACATAAAATTGGTTTGAAATGAAAGCCAAGACCCTGGGCTTTCATGTCAGTTTGCTTGATTTGAAGTTACTCCTTCTGGCATTGAATGACACAAGCATAACCATCAAAAAAACAAAAAAGCGGGGGGGGGGGCGTCCCATATATGGGCGGGTGTGCCTTAAGGGGTTAAGAACAAAGCAGCGCAGCAGTTCGCCCTAAACGGCAGACGCGTCTCCCCGCCTACCTCGAAGATTTCGAACTTGAGTCAACCAACTACAGGCAACATCCTGGAGCATCAGCGACGCATACACAAGAGAGAGAGTGGACGCCCATTGTGGAGGGAGCAGTCAAGATGACACCCACCCTATTCTGACACTATGTTAGCTTTGAATGAGAAGTTTGGCCAGCCCCACCATGTGGCTTTGAAGAGAATAGCCAACGTGATGGAGTCACCAGAGGTGAGACGTGGAGACGTTGTAGCTTTCGAGAAGTTTGCACTACAGGTGTAGTCCTTAGTCGGCATGCTCCAGATGCTGGGACCTGACGGAGAAGTAGAACTAAGATGTGGCACACACGTCACCCGTCTCCTCACAAAGCTCGCATCAGAAATGAGAGCTGACTTTCGCCGCCACATGCTCCAGACACCAGGCGCCACGTATACGCTGATCGCAGGGGCGGAGCTACGGGGTGGCCAGGGGTGGCCGTGGCCACCCCAGACCACGCCCTGGTCCCGCCCTGGCCACCCCACGGCCGTCCAATAATTTTATAATAAACGATATGTCCCACAGAATGTTGGTTCCGGCCGCGATATTTTAGTTCCGCCTATTTGTTTCCCGCTGGGACGCATTTTGCATTAGCACAAACACACACAAACTAACGTGCCTCTGACAGCAGCAGCTGTTGGAGTTAATTATGTTGAAGTCGGACCCACCTCCCAGGGAAGTACGGGTCCGTGCGATTTGGAAGTTATTTCTCCATAATGTCTTTGGATAAGTTTTCTCACTTTGCCAACAGTGACAGTGGCTTTCGCAAAGTAGTCCTTTCACAAGTTCACAATCCAGACAAAATCTAGCTAGTAATGTTAGACTAGGGTAACTAAGGGATTACAAATTAGCTGGATTTGTACTGTACGTAACGTTACATCCATACGTCCGTGGTTTTCAATTTTATTTTGTATTTCTGCATGGCAACGTTTATCGATAGCTGCCTTCTAGAGTTTATCCGTGCTTCCTTTTAGAATGTGTCTGCCCAAAAGTTCCGGTGTGCCCGAACGTCTCGGTGTGCTGTTAATTCGGGATTCAATTGAACATCGTCACTTTCAGTCAATGGGCTTTTTTGAAAGCTATGAGACAATCTGTCACACCAGTAACTCACTCAGCCATTGGACTTAACAACGGTGGGCCTCTAGAGAGCAAAAATCTTTTTATTGATTGCTCAGGTGCAGCAGCATCAATCCCAACATGTAGAAAGTGTTAACATGTGGTATAGGTATAAATTCAGTTACATGCATTTTCCTTTTACTGCAGAAAGCACCTTTATGTTCCATAAATAAATGAATACTTTGATTTCTGACCTCTTGGCTCAGATGGATTTTGTTCATGAGTTAGACCTAACTGAATGAGTACTACATGGTTCCATGTATGCCACAAAATACACCAGAATACAGGAAATCAAAACTAGCTCATAAATTTTTTTCCGGGACCCCCCACTTTAATTGGTTACAGCATGGCCACCCCTTCAATATCCCTGGCCACCCTTTGGCCACCCCATGTAAAAAAGTCTGGCTCCGCCCCTGGCTGATCGACCCAGCGGAGTGGCTAAGATACGAGTCCTGGTGTCAAGACTATGAGGTTCAGCTGGTGAGCAAAGGTCAAGGGCAGCATAGTGCCAAAGTTGAAAGGAAGCAGAATAGACCTGCTACCTCTGTGCTACATGGAGTAGAGGGATCTACAGGCACTAATCCACCAAGCCTCACACTATGCTGCACCCGAAGAAAGGCAAAAGCCTTACTGTCCGTATTGTGAGAGCTCAGAACATTTCTTGAGTAAGTGTCAAGCTATTCCAAAGCTTACAAGGGAACAAGCGACAGCGTGGATCAAAGCAAACAAACGATGCTGGCGTTGTGCAAGGAACCACCAGGCTGCCCAGTGCGACTTAAAGAAACCATGTGAGGTGTGTCAAGGGAAACACCTAAAGGTCCTTCATGAGGTCAACAAAAGGGACTCTGTTGAGCCACCTAAGGAGGGGAACAGTGTAGACAACGCCACCACAGATGTTCTCTACTTGGACCGCCCATCAGAGTCCTCTAGAGTCTTGCTAAAGGTGATTAAAGTGCTGCTAAGCCATCATGATCGGAAACTGGTGACGTACGCCGTATTAGACGACGGTTCAGAGCGCACAATGCTCCTCCCAGAGGCAGCCAAACAGCTAGGGCTAGAAGGCACTTCTGAAGAACTTAGTCTTCGCACCATACAGCAGGATGTTCATGTACTCAGAGGAGCATGTGTTTCCTTTCGCCTATCCTCAGCTGCTCAGCAGAAGAGAAGCTTCAAAATCACAAACGCCTTTACATCGCGTTTACATGGACCCTGCAAGGTCCCTCAAGGCTAGTCCAGCAGATTATACCAGAACAGCAGTGTCTGTTTTCCACTGTGTCTCCACAGACCACAGAGTTGATTACTAATGTTCAGAAGCTGTGGCGGATGGACATACTGCCATTCAGAAGTGACAAAGTAGTCACACGGTCAAAGGAGGACCAAGAGGCTGTGGAAATGTTGGAGGTGAAGACGACGCGTGTGGAGATTGAGGGCGTCCTGAGGTATGCCACCCCCTCACTGCGTAAACGCCCAATGCCCACTTTCCGGGCTACCAAGGAGGCAGTTATGCCCAGCCTAAGAAACACAGAGAAGAGGCTGGCTAGAGACCCACAGCTGGCAGAGGCGTACTGCGAGGAGATGCGCAAGCTTGTCAAAGCAGGATCAGTCAAAAAACTTGGCCCGGACCTCCCTACTGAGATTGAATCATGGTACATCCCCCATCATCTCATACAGCATAATGAGAAGAATCATATAGTGTTTAACTGCTCATTCCAGTTTCGTGGTCTCAACCTAAATGAAGCACTGCTGCCATAGTAGGGCCACAGTAGCCATCAATGGCGACATACGCAGTATGTTCCATCAGGTTAGGCTCCTATCAGAAGACAGGTCACTCCTCAGGTTCATATGGAGAGATATGAGGCGAGATGACCCACCAGATGTGTACGAATGGCAAGTTTTACCATTCGGCACAACCTGCTCCCCATGTTGTGCGACGTTCGCACTTCAGCGACATGTCAAGAAGCATAGCTCCCCTGATGATGATGTAAGACACTCTATAGAGCAGTGTTTCTATGTCGATAATTGCTTACAGAGTGTGCCCACTGTCAAAGAGGCCAAGCTGCTTGTGGATATGCTCTGCGCTCTCCTAGCCACTGGTGGGTTTGAAATTCGGCAGTGGGCAAGCAACGTCCCAAGTGCAATTAGCCACTTACCCAAAGAAGCCCAGTCCAACAGCCTTGAGCACTGGCTCTCTCACGGTGATGCCAGCCATCCAGAATCAGCCCTCGGCCTAACGTGGCACTGGGAACTGGATGGTCTTGGCTACAAACATCGCCCCCTAGACTATTGCACACTGACAATGAGAAATGTGTATAAAGTTCTTGCACGGCAGGATGACCCCTTGGGGTACATCCTTCCATACACAACACGCACAAAGGTCCTTGTCCAGCGTCTCTGGGATAAGCAGCGCCATTGGGATGACCCACTCCTCCCCCAAGATTTGCAGCAGGAATGGAGAGACTGGGAAGCAGAGCTTCAGATACTGCCCTGTGTATCGTTACCCCGTCCCTATGTCAATCCTGCGGATGACTTTACGCGAGGCAAGACTTTGGAAGAGATAGCAAAAACAAACCGCTGGAGCCAAGGGCCAAATTTCCTCCTGATGGGACCAGCGGAATGGCCTGTGAAGCCATCTACAGCAGCTGACCCAGATGTAGCCGAGTACCGTAAGTCTATAACTTTTTGTGGCTTGACAGTGACAGTCAGGCCATCTTGGATCACTGATGATCAATATGCCTGCTGGAAGGACTTGATCGATGCCACTGTCCAGGGGCTTGATGGGGCGGCTGCTCTACCTGAGGCCCCAACAGCGTCTGACTACCAGCAAGCAGAGATTTTAATTATCAAGCAAGCGCAACAAGATAGTTTCCCAGAGGAGCTGTGCCTCCTACAGACTGGAAAACCTGTCCAGAGCAGCAGTCGTCTACTCACCCTGTCGCCAGAACTGGACCCTGATACAGGGATAATAAGAGTGGGAGGGAGACTCCGACGAGCTGAAGCGCTGGACCCTGACACCATACACCCCCAACCCATCCGGCAACTAAGCTTCTGATTCAGGACTATGACATACGTCTATGTCATCCAGGACCTGAGCGTGTGTATGCGGAGATGAGGCGGACTTTCTGGGTACTGCGCGGACGGGAGGCCATCCGACGTATACAATACCATTGCAAAGAGTGTCGTAGATGGAAGGCCCGTCCTGTAATGCCCAAGATGGCAGACCTGCCAGCAGCACGTTTACGGATCTTCCAGCCACCGTTTTATTCAACTGGCGTAGACTGTTTTGGGCCATTTCAGATCAAAATAGGCCGCCGTACAGAAAAGAGGTGGGGCATCATCTTCAAATGCCTCACCACCCGTGCCGTGCTGTCCAACTTCAAGGCTGGAGAGAAGGAACTACGTGAAGCCTTTGCCAGGATGAATCCTGAGCTGCAGAAGCTCCTGGCAAAGCAGAAGATTGCTTTCCACTTTAACCCTCCTGCATCGCCACATTTCGGCGGAACTTGGGAACGTGAAATCAGATCTGCAAAGGCTGCTCTGTACACTGTGATAGGAGCCCAGTCCGTTGCAGAGGAAGTGCTTCGCACAGTTCTACTAGAAGTTGAAGCAATTCTAAACTAAGCTATATTCTTTAGGCTATACATCATCTAGTATTGCTGATGAGGATCCAGTAACGCCTAATGTTCTTTTAATGGGGCGGCCTGACGGTGCATTGCCACAAGTCGTATACCCCATGGACAGAAGCCTGACTAGAAAGAGATGGAAGCATTGTCAACTCATGGCTGACCAGTTCTGGGCAAGCTTCATTCGTAATTACTTGCCAACGCAACAACTTCAGCAGAAGTGGAATGCTACCACGGAAGACCTTGTTAAGGGGGCAGTGGTCTTATTGGTAGACCCCCAGTTACCAAGAGCAAGTTGGCCTGTTGGGAGGATCATTGCCGTCCACCAGAGTGCAGATGGCCATGTGCGGTCAGCGGATGTCCGAGTGAAGGACAGAGTCTACACCCGCCCAGCAGCTCGACTCATCCGCCTTCCTGCCCTACCCGATCCTGACAGCCCTGAATATCAACCATCGTCCACAGAAGATACTACTGACGAGTCTTTCTCAGGAGCGAATTGTTACAGCAATTAGGGGGCGGCTGTACAAAAGACTCAGATATGATAGCCCAGCAGCGCCCTCTAGTGTTCAAATAGATTAGTTCAGCTAGATTAGTTAATAACTTGTGTTCAGAGCACATTGTTGAGTTTGGCTGCTGTAATAGATGTTGATTGCCAGTTTTAGTACACAGTAAATTTCACAGTGTAAAATTAACTCTTAAAGTGTAAATTTTTACTCCAAAAAAGATATTATATGGTCCCATTCCAAAATAGAGTAAAAAGTACTCTGGCAACAGTGTGGATTTCCAAGTGTAAATTTGACACTAGTATGTAGTAAAAACAACACTTATGTTTGTCCTTTTTTCACTGAAGAGTGTAATTTAAAGTTAACACTAATGGTTAATCCACACTGTTAGTGTCAAGTCTACTCTCTGTTTAACACTTTTTTAGTGTTAATAGTAAATTGCTCCCATCAGTACTACCCATTTGTTTTCAATAATTGTTTTACTTTTTAATTAATTAATAAGTACTTAAGGAAGGATAACATTAATAACGCAATACAATTTTTGTTCAGTTTATTAGCAAAAGTACAAATCGTTAAAAAACAGTGTTGCATATACAGACAATTATTCAATGAATACACAATATGGCACAATAAACAAATGGGAATCATCTGTACCATATGTCATTAGCAAATCAAATGGTTTGTGGTACACCAGTTTTTTTACATTTAAAACTTTAAACTCCTCATTTTTTACATTGACTTTAAATGCATGGAAATGCTCATCAAAATAACATGTTTCTAAAACACTGCACACTAAAAAAGCTTAATCTTTGATGACTATATCTTTTATTTGGCAAAAGATAGGCCAGTCCATTTCTACACTGTCACAAACAACCAAATCAGGACGGTATTCAATCCCATCAACCTTAACCCATTTCAAAGACAAAAGAGAACTGTTTACATCCACATCCAGAGTTAATGCAATTTCTCTGTCCTTCTGAGAATCATCTAGAGTAATCGTTTTACCTGGGCCCATTTCAGTCTTTCCAGAATCCAAACCCATCCTGTATGCCATATCATTTTGATGTTTTAGTGCAAGAGTCTTTGTTAAATTTTTAAAACTTTTTTTTGTTTCTTGAAATAACTGTGTTTTGACTCATATCTCATTGACCACAAGTGCAACACGGGGCCTAAATTACGGATACAGCGAGAATAATGAATAAGGAAGTGATGTTTTGGAAGGAGCGCCTTTTCAGGAAACACACTTTTAAACAATCTGTGGTGTTCAGCAACTAGGTGTTTTAAATATACAGTTAAACCATCAGTAAGACATGGGGAGAAAACGATATCTACAATCTGTAGAAGTAACAAAAGAACCTGCCAGAACGCGTTACCTCTTGGAACAAGATCACCGAATATAAGTGGCATATTCCGCAATAAACACCATGCCTGAATGGCGTTTAGGCCCAGATCAGCACCTTCTTCTAATCTGACACCTGGATGCTTGTTCTTATTCTCTGTGTGACCATAATTAAACGAATGTACCCGAGCAACCAGTTCTTGAGATTTTTTTAAATACTGCAACACCAATTTCATTTCATATGCTGTAATAGATGTTGATTGCCAGTTTTAGTAGCCTTCCTGCTTGCGTGGAGTGTTATGTGCGTGCTTTACTACAAGTAAGTGGTCCGATGTCATATGTTAATTTGTAATCTTAAGAAATGTACAATATGTTATGTCATATTATCTAGTCTAGATTATTAGCTCAGATTGATGTATGTTAATGTAATTCATTACAGTACTCATTAGACCTTGTTTATGTTGACAGACCACACACATACTTATATGCAAGTCCATTTGACCTGTAAGAAGTTTATTAATAAAAGGAAGTAAAGGAAGACTGCTTTGTGGTGTTCTGACAGACACCCCCCTGTACAACACACATCTACAGTATCATACAATACAGTCCTTAAAGTGGTCCTCCTCACCAACAGTATAAGACAAACATTTTTTTATCACATTTAAATTTTTGCATAGAATTCCTACATTCCCTCAGACCTTCTCAAGAAATTGTAGTCAGAGGAACTCCTGTTTTCCTGTTTCTAGGCAATTGGTTTGATTCAAGTGAGGTGCATGGGTGCCACTTTTGTAACTAACTGCCCAGCAGGCTCAGGATCTAGACTGCCTGCTGAGGCAGCTTGGAATTGTCATGTCATGAAGAAGCCTAATAATAATAAACTTAAAAAGAACAAAAAATAACTGCAATATTGTATTATGCAGTATGATGCAGTATTTTTGCAGAAGCCTATTTTTTATTAATTCTGTTTTTTTAGTCCAATTTTTTTTCACTAATACTGAGGTGAACTGCAAAAGCACCCAAGAGCAATGGGGACACCAAAAGGGAAGAAACCTTGGGCAGAGCTGACCCAACTTGCCAAGGGCCATTATTTGGAAGTTTTAGACCCCGTTTACACATATGTTTTCTCTTAAAAACGCACACTTTCACGCCTTTCATTTACACACAGATGTCGCCCCTGAAAACGATTTTTTTCTAAAAATTCCGGCAAAAGTGGAGATTTGGGGAAACTCCGTATTCACGTTTGCGTGTTGAGTTTTAGGCAGTCTACACGCCAAACTTTGCGATACACATTTTATTGGTGCAAGCACTTTTAGCAAGTTTGCAGTTGCAAATACATGTCCTGTATTACCTATAGAGGAGCAGAGACGTATTAGAACTCAGAGGTCAGCAATTTATGATCTATCACAAAGGACCGCGTCACCGCCAGCGTTGCAGGTTTTGGGTCCGACCTGGGCGAACTGTCTGGTGGGAGAATTTTATAAATGAGGTGGTTTTCCCGGAGGAATGGCGTGAGGCTTCTGATTGGCTTGTATAGCTTTCTCGTTCTTCCTACACTGCGGTCCATAGGCTTATGACGGCTCTCGACAGCATATTTATGCAGCTTAAAGTAAACAGAATTTTTTTTTAAAACGATGGTGTAAGCACGGAATTATTTTGGAAGAAAATATTCGTTTATCAAAATACCCAGGTATGTGTAAACGTAGCCCCAGTCTCCCTGCTGCCTATTGGCCACACCCCTTCACACCAATCCCTCAATTAACTCAATCAGTAGGCTACATGCCCGTCCAGACGCCTACATGGACACCTGTGCCTAAACCACTTCCTTTGTTCAAAGAGACTGTTGACTTGCTGTGAACGGCTGCTTATGTTTTTTTTTTTATTGAGCCATGTCTTTCCTTGTACAGCCATGATTGTACCTGTGTACAGTGTTATGGAATAAAAATGTGCTGTTATTTATGTGAGATTTGTTTGGATTGTTGTGGCTTGTGATATTGGCTGATTGTGGCTCATTATTTCCTTTCCCCCTCAGAGACCACACACATCCACTCCTACACACACATGCATCCACACCTGTCCATGCATCATACATTGTTCAATAAACATAAAATCAAATGAAAGTACATCACTCCTAGTCAAGTGTAACTTTTGTAACTTTTTGCCTGTAAAAATACATACATGAATGCTACATACATAAAAACAATAATCAATAATCACTAAACAATAAACTGTGGATCTCAAGTGTGACTGGACAGTGTTCTCACCAACACCCCACTGGTCTCCTCTTTCACTCAGTCACATTCCTGTTCTGGTCCCTTTCCTCAGTCTGTATACTCCTCTTCAGTAATGGAAATACCACTCTAGACTGCAGTTTGTCCATATGGTTCGCTGGGCATCATAACCAAGTTTTCCCAAATCCCAAGTTTTTGTAGAGGTTTGGTTTCCAAAAGTTTTTGTAGTGGCAGCCAAATATCAAGAGTGAGAGTCAAAGAGCAAGATCAATCATGGGGGTAACGTTGGGAGAATCTAACTCTGACAGTTCTGTATTGGAAGGGGTCAGTCAGCCCGGCACAGACTGAAGTGGTCACAATCACACTTTAATGTATTTTTAAAAACACAGAGACAGTTGTACACCATGATAACACATAAGACCACTACAGTACTAGGGTATGGTGCAAGGTAACCCCCCAACACTAGAAAACTGCAGTCCTTGGGAAGAGAAAAACATTCCAACATAATACAATCAAACACAACTCAACATAATTCTCTCTCTTCTGGTATAGTGATAATACTTATTGCAGGGCATGTCTCAAAATCTTTCAGGAATTGTTATTAAACCATCTATTACAAAACCTTACATTGATCCTGATGTCCTGGCCTATGTTTGAGTGTGTTTCTACCTCAATTCGGAAGATTATATAAATATGAATTACAGATTGCATTGTTTTACAATTAATGTAATGTGTTTATTAAACATAAATAATAAAGCTGTCCCACACAGTTTTTTATGGTTTTACAAATTTATACAAAATACTAGTACACTTTTATGGTACACTTTTACTTCCACTAGGTGGAGTGTGGCATCAAATGAGGGGCTTACTAGACCAGGGCTTCCCAAACTTTTCACAGCCACGTCCCCCTTTAGGCATCTGACCTCCTGCCAGGTACATTATATACATTATAACACATTAAAAAAGTTATTGAAATTATTTTTATATAATTTTGTCCTTCACCAAATAGATCAATTTTACAACTTTTTCAGTGAGGAACACCAATTCACTTTTGAAAAAAGAAATTTAACAAACATTTCTAGAACATATTCAGTCAAAGTATAAACTCACCACAGGCCCACCCATGGCAATGTGAGCAGGTACCCTACTGTATGTCTTATTAGGCTGTTTGCAAATCATGTTTTCTGCATACCTCCTACGTCACATTGCGTACCCCTATTTGGGAATCACTGTACTAACTAGTCTATTACCAGCATAATGGCAGAGTTAGCTCTATACAGGAAAAATGGTCTGTTGTGTTAGTGCGGGGTGTGAGTATGCTACTCGCAGAACAAACAGGTTCAGGCAGCATGCCTCAAAACCAGGAAGCTGTGTCCTTCTAGTCTTATAGTAAATACACAGACACACATCATTTCATGAAGAGGTTTAGCTCTCCATCATGTGTGTATGTACACCAACACATAACACCAGACACATGGTATTTCCTTGTATTATCTACAAAAAAATTACTAGAAAATCTTTTCTGCCAGGCGATTTAATTCTCACATTCAACTGTGGACACCCACACATTCCATACAAGGTTAACCTTAGGCCAGCAGTTACATTTCATGTTCAGGTGTGTTCCTTTTATCGATTTAACAAAAAATTACACTAAACATTTTTTTTTCATTTGTATGTGACATAAAAAAAGACTGAATTATATATCTTGCTATTCTGAGATAGAACCAAGTTATTCTAAGATAGTATCTTCGTTAACCCATGAGGGTCTCTCATTATTCTGAGATATTATCTTTTTATTCTGAGACACTATCATGTTAGTCTGAAATAGTATCTGAGAATAATGAGCTACTATCTCGTTATTCTGACATATTTCATTATGACACAGACTATACCTCTACTCTATATTACCAGTGGTCATTCAAGGTGGATTTGATCATTGACAACCAGTTTTGTTGTGGTTTTAAAAACACTGAAATTCTCAGGCTTTTACATCAGGAATATTGTAACAAGTCTCTGCACTATACAGAGTTCATCCATTAGCAGCTACAGACTAGGTATCAAAAACACGGATAAAGATGTGCTGAATGTCTGGTATATGGTAATTACAAACAGAGAAACTGTGCGTCTGCTGCTAAGACTAATAGATGGTCATGGCATTATTTTTCGAGCACTGCACCCCTTGAAAAGTTGTGTTAATGAAAGTCGAGGGCCAAATCCCAATGCAGTTTGCCTACTGCCCTAACCGCTCCAGGGAGGATGCCATCACTATATCTATGCACCTGGCTCCCTCACACCTGGACACAAAGGACGCCTATGTCAGAATGATGTTCATTGACTTCAGCTCAGCATTCAACACAATCATTCCACAGCAGCTGGTAAAGAGACTGGATCAGCTGGGCCACCGCCCTCACCACACTGCAGGCAGTCTAGGATACTAGAGCCTCCGAAGGCTGCATGCTCAATCCTCTGCTCTTTACACTTCTGACTAATGACTGTGCAGCTAGACACTGTTCAAACCACATCATCAAATTTGCTGATCACACAATCGTGTATCGTTTGATAAGTGGAAACAATAAGGATCTGTACAGAGAAAATGTGACTCAACTCAGCAACTAGTGCATCAAAGGAACCTGTCCCTCAATGTGGACAAAACAAAATAATTGATCATTGACTTTAGGAGACCTACAAGCAAGCACACCCCACTGTCCATAAACAACCTTCCAGTGGAGATTGTTCAAGTCACAAAATTCATGGGAGTGCACATCACAGACAACCTCACATGGACCAAGAACACCATATACATTACCAAGAAAGCCCATCAAAGGCTCTACTTGCTACAAAAGCTGCGGAAGGCCCACCTACGGAACTGCACTGATGCAGAGACAAAGGCTCTGAAGAAGATCGTAAGGATGGCTGAGAAGAACCTCTCTTCCTTTGCACCCCGACATCTACATCACACACTGTCTGTGCAAAGCCTCAAGCATTTTAAGACACCACACACCCATCCCATGGACTTTTCTCCCTGCTAGGTAACAGGTACAGAAGCATAATTGCCCGTACCTCCAGAATGGGGAAGAGCTTATTCCCTCAAGCAGTGATACTGCTGAACAAAACAGGACTGTTATGCTGCCACACTGATCTGACAACATATGCACAATGCGCCTTCTGCTTAAATACCAATATACCATACCAATCTCAAGCACCTTCTGCTGCTCAATATAGTACTAAACTGAATGTACACCTGCATTATGCTGTTAAATCTGTTAAGGGGCTCATAGAACACGTTTTTGACCATCAGAAATTGTTCGAGGCTCAGTAATATCGCAGGCAAATTTGTGCGTCTGAATATAGGTGCAGTAGATGTAGCTTAAATTATATGTAGCATACTAAGTAGACTTAATTGCCTGTGTGCACCTGTATAGCACCTCCTGGATCCATGGTGGAATGTTGTCTCATCAGTTCTACCAGTGCTCCTGGGTCACTTTCAGATGAACAAATTTGCATGTGCTATTACTGAGCCTCAAAGAACAATTTCTGATGTTCTATAAAACATGTTCTATGAGCCCCTTAACAGATTTAACAGCATAATGCAGGTGTACATTCACTTTTTACTGTGTATAGGGATGAAATGACAATGAAAAACTTGACTTGTTTGGCATATGATGAAGCCTGACTTCTGCGTCAGTGACTGCAAAGATAATGTGGTTTGAAGCAGTGATTCACACATTATTGCTGGGTACTAGCAGAGACGGTTGATGAAAGATCTTTGGTATGACATAGATGCTGTGACGTCAGCCAGATTTCCACATAAGGTTGTCCCCTTTGTAAAAAACATACATACCGGTACATACATAATGTGCACTCCATCTGCCTCTAAACTGTGGCATTCCTGGACAGTGACACTATTCTATCTCAAAATGAATCTCAGAATAATAAGCACCCCCGACCACCACACAGCACACTGTTCACAACCGGGGGGGGGGCTCCTCTGAACTGCAGAAAACATTTTGGAATCCTTATCCGAATCTCTTTTCAGCTGTTCAACTGGAAAAGAAAATGGCCTGATATTAACGGTACACGCAACATTTTTATGAAATTAGGTTATTCAGTGGCTGGATTTTGGGGCAAAAGAGAAACTGTTGGTGGCTTTAAAGACTTACCTTCAAAACCTCTCTACATTGTGACTGCAAGCCCTAATATAATTTTAACATGCATTCTAGTAGCCTACAGAAGAAAACTAGGCCCTACATGAGTATTGGAAGCAGAATCTATTTCTTACTATTTCATAGCCATTCGAAATTTGTCTTTATGTTTTAGTTAGGACTGACTGAAATATTCTTCAGTTTTACAGCGCCTGTATTTTTACAGCGCCTTAGGAAAATAATCTAATTCGTGTGGCTACTGGTAGCATCATTGGTCCTTGATAAATCTGAAGTAGCTGCAGCATGCATAGGTTTTAGCGACACAAGACCATTTTAGGAAACTGCACCACTTTAATAGGGACAAACGCAGCGTCTGAAGGTTGTAGGTCACAATTTAGCTGTGGCTTCGTTTTATCTATCATAACTCTTCACATTACCACCGCAAGAAGGCGGTAATTTACCGTTTAATGTCAAGATAAGATAAACCCATATGACAGAATGTGACCGAAAACATCAGGGTAGTCGCTTATTTAGTCATTTCACTTTGGCTGGTTGATTTCCCTTCGGAACTCACCATTTGCCTTTTCCCGGTATTCAGTTTAGACTAGCATAAACCATTTCATGACATTGAGTCTAAGCCTAGGCCTATTCCTTTTTGGGCTGGTTGTAGGTTTACAATAAATATGAAATGATGAAACAAACTTGCTGGTGACATTCTAGGGGATTTAGGCAGGTAGCCTAGTTGACAATGACGAAAAAACAACAACAAAAGCTTTCGACCTAACCTAAGTCCTGTGTAAGGTCTATTTGATGACAAATTGAAACATATCTGAAAAGTTCAGATGTAACCGTCCATTTGCGACGCATTTACAGAAATAAAATTTAAAAAGGCTAGTTTTGATCATATTTACAACTTGTCCAACTTTGTATTTATCTATTTTTACAATAACATTCAAATTACTTGAATGTTATTTACTTTGCCTAATTTACTTTGCATCTAAATTAGGTCAACTGCAAACAGCGACACAGAACAATGTTCATGTCCAGGGGCAGGCGAAAATTGCAATAAAACTACAAGAGCCAATGATTTGATGATTTCTGTAGCCTATATTGAACTAAATTAACAATCATTAGTTACATTGTATCTGTTTTAAAAGAACAGTAAAAGTAGCCCGAAACCGCATGTGGCTAATCTTCCCACCATAGACCAAAATGTTTCAGATAATTATGATGTAGGCCTATCAAATTGTTTAACCAGGATGTATACAACCCGTTTCCAATCGAAATTCTGTATTGTAATAGTATATATGTGGGCTAATTGTATAATTGTGTCTCTTGTATTAGTCTAATGGCTGCCTATTCTCTTGGCTCATTATAGTTACTGATAGTTAAGCTCGCAGACGATTACGCTTAATCATAGGCCTACAAAAAAATATATATATTCAGCAAAATATAAAAAAAAATCACAAAAAAAAAAAAATACATATTCAGCGTCAAATTCGAACTATATTCTTGTTTAAAAAAAAAAGTCATGGTCACTTTTTGGGATTTGCCATGGCATGCTGTAGGCCTAGGACTACTTACACACCAATTCTTTCTGTTTCCATTATGGCCTATCACTAGTCTACAGCCTATTGGCGCCTGAAGGTGCATCGCATATAGCCTACCCATCGACCAACAAAGTGATGTAGACTATGAGGCAACATATTCACAAAGTTGCCCTGTCAAGGTGGAGACCGGTGCTCTGGCGCCTGTGGTGACATGTAAGAATTGAACAGACATGAGATAACGTTAGGTTGGTAAGTTATTTTAAACAGGAGCCCGACGCCGCAGGGTACTTAGATCATTTAAGAGGAATGATTACCAAACTTCAAATATTAGCTTTCATCGATTTACCTGTAATGTAGGTTTATCTCTGACATTAAACTTCATATATATCCGTGATTCGTCAGACACTTTATCTAGTCGGAAGCATAAAGTGAAGGATGGCTTTGCTTTTAAATTAAATTAATTGGCATCAGGCTATAGTGATTCGAAAGACAATCCTCCTGGCTGTCAGCCACTGTCAGCCTCCCACTGTCAGCTCACGAACAACCAAAAAGCCGTCGATTTTTGACCGAGAATAAATAAAAGCTAAAGCCAGCCTAAAGACCATTTGGAGTAGACTGGGCCTACGCCTATTATTTTTATTATTATTATTATTATTATTATTATTAGCCTGTTATTGTCAGTCTATTAATATTATTGGACATAGTGTTGTTATATCATTATTATTATAGCCTAACTATTACTACTACTAGTAGTAGTAGGCAGTTGGCCTACCGGTATATCCTTGTAGTCTTTGTAGCAGACTATCTACGAGAGTGATAGTAATTGCTTATCTGCCTATATGTCACTGCAGACTTCGTTTGGATGGTAAAAAAAAAAAAATAGGTAAACTATTTTTTAGTTGATTGCTCTTGGCAACCAATCAGAATTGATGCATACGGTACCTGCAGGAAGTTGACGCAAATCTCCTCCCTCTCAAATGCAAGATATGAAGTGTGGTAGCAGGACGACATGGACAAACTAATTGATGGAGTTCGAACAATTCCTCGAGGTCAACTGAGAGTTTAGAAACCAGAGGCCAACAATCTAAAATTATATATTTACAGGAACCATGCAATACCAATACCCGGCAGCTTCGGCTATGAATGTTCCTTTATATGCCCCGACTCCAATTCAGCATGTCCACCCAACTCCTTTCTACATAGAAGACATACTTGGAAGAAATGGAACGCCACCCTCTACACCCGTTGTCCCTACGCCGACTCTACCATCCCCAAATTCGTCATTCACGAGTTTGATATCGCCTTATAGAAGATCAATCTGCGAGCCGACGCCGATCCATCCAGCTTTGTCGCATCACGCAGCTCTTGCGAGTCCCTACGCAACAGGGGCTTTCTCATCTTTGGTCTACCCTTTCAACCGCTCATTGGGAGAATACGCGCATGCACTTACCAGACACGATGCTATCGGTGAGTTTGTTTTTAATTTTTACATTACCGTAAACTGTCTCTTTGTCCTTCAACCGGCTACAGGTTAGATGCTCTTAATAAATGCGAATGAAATTAAGTTTTATGTGAAAATTAGAATGACATTCATTAGCCTAATAAATGATTTCCTACAAGTTACGGAATGTTTACGCATTTACCCTAAGGTAGGTTAAAAAGGGTTTCTTTATACATGAACCTAAGTGTAACGTTCGAGTTCTGGGCAAAGATCAATGACTGCTCATTATAGGCTATTTTTTAAACTGTAAAGTTAGGAGCGACGTCAAAAAAACACCTTCAGTTGGTAAATGAGGAGGTCAAATGTAATTGCAAAATTATTTTACAACTAAGGCCTAACGAAAAGACCAACAAAATTGTTACTATTGCCTTGGCTGAAATAATTCTTCAGTAATTTTTCTTCCTACATTGCCAATGTTACCTTGGGCAAAATAGCCTACTACCCCCATTCTATTTTGTAGCCTATTCTATTCTCAGAGGCATGGTGTTGGCCTGAGGTTAACTGCTGCAGTTAAGCAAACTCTGATCCTTTCCGTTCAGACAGGAAATCTTGAGCTCTCGATAGGAGTAAATCTGGTTTCAGAAGCTGTTAAATGTTTTCCTGGCGGCCTCTTGTAGGCACTTCCCCGGGAGTCGTGCACAATACTGATTATTTTATCGACATCCTCAATACAGACTTATTCAGGAAACACTCCACTTCTGATAGCCACGGTCCGTTTTTTTGCAAATATTGTTCATTTCCGCGGTACGGGATGTGACTTCAGAACAGCTAAAACAATAGGCCGATGTCCTGCTTGGACATGAGCAACAGCCTTCACAAATAGGCCGTCATTTCGTTATAATGGCCACGACTGATGAATAACGACATCATGCAGTGAATCGAAATGATAGTGGATAGTGGTATGTTACATTTTGATTGAATTGGCTGAAAGGCATAACAATGCTGAATACAGAGTCTATTGTAAAGTTAATACCCGAGAGATCAAACCTACAACCTAACCCATAAACTTTTGTCTTGTCAAAGCAGTTTGTAACACTCATGCGCGCACGCACGCACGCGGGCACACACACACATACACACACATACACCACAGTTTCCTATGTCTTTTGTGACTGGAAAAGACGGATGTTAAAGGCATTCACAAGATAAACCAACAGGAAACACATTGACGGAAATTTTGCCATGGTTGTGCGCCAATCGCGCTCAACTGCCTTCCTCATAAGCACAGGTTCAAACGGATGTCAAAAAACCCTAGGCTGCGCTTCAGCATCTCTGAGATGAAACAGTATAGGCCAACAGAATGTAGTATAGCATAATGATGAAGATAAATATGAACTAGGCCTATACCTGAAGATATGAACCAAAATTTAAGTTTAGGCTTACACAAATACGCAGATTTCACTTAATAGCTATGCACTAAATATTAAAGGATTTCCTTTCGTTTCCATTCATCATCCTTACCTCGTACTTCATGTCTGTGTTATTCAAGGCAAACCACTGTTATGGACTCCATTCATTCAGCGTCCCCTGCACAAAAGGAAAGGCGGGCAGGTCCGATTTTCCAATGACCAGACAATTGAACTAGAAAAAAAGTTCGAAACACAGAAGTATCTCTCTCCTCCAGAGAGGAAACGACTGGCCAAAATGCTGCAATTGAGTGAACGACAGGTAAGAGTAGTGAGGAGGCACATGTCTACCCGTTGCCATCGGATCTTATTTTGTACATGTCCATAATCGAGTTTTTACATTTTGTATTTGACAGGTGAAAACTTGGTTCCAGAATCGCAGGGCGAAATGGCGACGCTTAAAACAGGTAGGTCAAGAGGCCAAAATAGATTTTGAATAGTTGGATCCTCAAATTTAAATTAGGTCTAAATTGAAATGAAAGAAATAATATTTTGTAACATTTTTATTTATATGTATTTAATTTTGCGCATTTGTGCATAGGCTATGTTCTCTAATCTTTGCACAAATAGAAAATGAAATAGAATAGCAAAATCCAGACGTTCGCTAGCCTACACAGTTTAAAAACGGACAATATAGCTGTAGTCTTCCTGGCCTACTTGTTAAATGGCATGTAATGTCTGTAGGCCTATAGTATCTGTAATATTATATTTGTTGACATTGAACATTTATCCCACAGGAAAATCCACAGTGCACCAAGCGAGACCTCGAGGATGATAATCAAGACAGACATTTTGACGTGGAAGTCAGCTCAGATGAACTCAACTCAGCACAGGTTCCTCACAGTCACGTTAAGTGTTCATCCACTTCACTTTCACGGGAGGACAATGAGTCGGGCATCTCAGAGAATTCGGACCAAGAACTAGACGTTGATGACGATTTTTCTTCAAGCTTGCATAAATAAAATCGTTTTTCCTTTCTGATGAACTAATTGTAAATATGGAATATGTATCATAAGCTTAATGTTTATTGCGTGAATTATTAAAATGTCAGTGTAGCTCATATGCCAAGTTTAAAGAATTGGTGTTGTCGGTCTTTTTTACTTTTCACTTAAGCACACCTTTAACAGCTTTTTTTTTTTTTTTTTTACTTCAGCCATGGTGTCTGCTGAAAGATAACATGGTCTGGTACAAATTTGAACTATACGCAAAAGAAGGGTAAACATCACCATAAGAAAAAAACAACTAAAATAGCCTAATAATTGCCTATAGTCTATATATTTAAAGTGATGCAAAATTGCATTTTATTATTTAGTTTATAGGGAATACAGATTTTGTCACTGCTGAGTTTTGACTTTATTGTGATAACTGAAAGTGTGAGCTTTTGACAGTTTTAGAGAGGGATTTTATTGAGATGTTATTTTTTACTGAATCAATAACATGATATCCCACTTTGTTTGCTCTGGTTTTGACCATCAAATCAGGTACAGTTCAGATGGGTTTTCACAGCAGAAAGACAAACAGCAGAAACTTCTGGGGAAGCAAAGTAAGCTATTTGTTAATAATTGCAGAAGCTGTAATGGTTTGAACTTGACAATGCATGGTACTTTGGCTGCATTCGGAATGATATCGTCACAGTTCAAAGAGCTTAAATTTGCAAGCCAATTCCAAAATCAATCGAAAGCGCAGTGATTTCAACCTGAATTGAGTAATGCTGTCAAAGTCAGAAACCCAAATAGAAAGGGCACATCAGATGTTGCTCTAGGGCAGACAGGGAAGTGGTTGACATCTAATAACTGAAAGTTTAAGTTTTTTATTTGTCATGATGACAAAAACGAATGGCTGTATAGCTGACATTTTAATGAGATGTAATATTCTCGGAGACATTCAGTATTTGAACATACAGAGAACGCTTAGAGAACACTGAACACATAGGCCAGAGGTATGATGAGGTGGTAAGCCATTTACATATAGGCCTACTTACATTAAACACAAGAATCTTCTTATGCAGCTAAGGTATCAGATCTTAAAACAGTCCAGTCCTGTAAAGAATACTTTATTTAACACAAACTCACAAGAGGTGTGTTGGTTGTGGACAGGAAATGCTGTTGTTCTTATAGCATTAAACAAGCCTCTGACTATTTTGTCCATTGTGATCAAAATCGACTTTAAAAATCTAATCTGAAATTCACCATGATACCCTTTTAATTAAGTTATTATTTTAGAGTATGCCTACCCCAGGTTTTCGACATTTTACCAGCAACGACCTGACCACCTTAACCAAATAATTTAATGTGAGTTAGTTTATGACATTTTTACAAAGTATCTCTGTCAAGTTTAGTTCTAAAGGTTGTGTTCTGTTACATATGAAAAAATAAAAAAAACACTATTTTTATCCTTTATTGAATAGCATGGTTTAGGTCTGAGAACATCATTAAAAGGCCTAGTCTTTGAAAAGTAGTAATTAAAGGTAGATAGCATGTTTTCCTAAAATCATGTGTTGTGACTATGCTGTTTCAAGCTATTTGTCTGGTTCTGGTTTTTAAGTAAGTTAAGGAAGGCTTATAAGTGAATAATTGTTAACAGTTCAATCACAATTTGAATTAAATCTAATTGTAAACTAAACATCATGGGTGAGTTCACAATGAGCCCTTAGTGATATTTCTCTGGGTGCCTTTGGAATCTACCTTTCAACACATTGTCTAGTGCTGTAAATGACACCAGGCTCAATGAATTAATGATTTAAATATTGAACTGCTTAATGCTGTTTGGGGGAGCTCTGTGGAAGTGATCAAATATTGACTCAGTCCCAAGAGGGAGATAGTGGCACCCCGAGAAACCCTGTGTAAAGCTGTTTAAAGGCTGATGGTTTAATTTCTTAATTGAAAATACATCATACCTCACTTCTGTGTTTACAACACTCCTTTCAGATACATTTACCATCAAACAGTTCGGTATCAGTTAGAATGTGTGTTCTCTGTAAGTACTCTGACATCTCAATCAGGTCTCCATTGTGATCCCAAAGGACCCAGGAGACTAATGGCTTGTTTGTTCCTCTTCCTCTGTGTCCTGATTAAATTACTGGAATAAAACTGCCCAAATAATGAAGCCACCCCGTAGAATAGGTCTGATAATGGACAAGCTGATTTGTTGAAAAAACATTTTAGGATTGTATTTTAAAAACATGGTGCAAGGCAAATACATATTGACATTGACATTATTTATTTAATGGGATTTGTTAGATGGTATCAGATTAGTTTGTATGCTTGTACACTGTTATTTCTGAACAGTGTATTCTGTGCATTTTCTATTCTGGTATAGGCCTATGTATGCCACATTGCTAACCAAAACCATAATAACAACAAGAACTTTAACTCTAAACACAAAAATATATCTACACACATTTCCTTTAGATCTTCTATTTTCTTGACCATTGCCCATTTCATAACATGCCAGATCAGTGCTCAGTAATGCTACCCAGAATGCTGGGTATTGGGCATCATTAATTTTGAAATGCATTCTATTTTACCAGTAGAGTCCACCAACCAGATGAACCACTGTTTACTATCTTTCTAGACAAATTGCTTAATGGTCAATTAAACACTGCTTGTGGACCAATAAATAATAGGAAGAGGGCTCTCTGTGGACAGGGTTTGTTGGCTGCTCAGATTTATGGCCTCACGTTAACTCGCATAATGGGCTTCCAGCTTCCATTTACCAGAGCATGCGGCTCATCTGTGTCACTAGAGTCAATGACAAGAGAAACAGGAGAGGATACAGTATCCACACAAACACTGGTGTCTCATTAATTTATCAACCAGTGTTCCAAGCCACCTCCTCCTCTCCATCCCTCCATAATGGCGTCCACTCTACCAAGGTCAACAACTAAAGCCGTCACATTCCATTGTTGTTCAATTATAACCACTCATTAACTAATGTTTAAAGGAGTTTCCCGTGATGAATAGCCTTGAATCAGACTAATACTTTAAATATGAGGAAGGTGTGCCATGTCTGAAAGGAAAAACTCATTGTTTCTGTCTGAGTCATGTTGTTAGAAGTTTACATTCTGTTATTAGAGGGAAAAAATCTGCAAAAATCTAGTATAACTCTTTTTTTCCTTCTCTGAAGAAGCTCAAAATCCTGTAATTAAAAGTGCCTGCTGGCCACTAAAGGGAAAATGTATATCTATATATGAATTTGTACGTCTTGTGAAAAAAACAAAACGTCTTGATCGTCTGTGGTTTGATTGTCTGCTACAGATGTGCGAGATGCTCATCTGTTGCCACGGTTGCATCAACTGAACACTAACATAGCATTTCAACCACAAATGTATGTCAAACCTGCTGATGATTGACCAATAAGTTTGGTGGAAGTCAAAAGACAAAGGCATAATTGTCAAAATAGCAGTATCCAATCAAAAAGGCAGACAGGGGTTTTCCAAATGTTTGTAGTTAACTGCATAGTTTCCAATTATCTATCTCAAAATCATATTGTTTCAATACCTAAAAGTTTCCACTATATAAAAAATATATATTTTAACCATTATTGTGTAATTGTAATTTACTTTAAACAGTCTCCAAGTACCTTATGTGGCAGATATGCTCACAGTGAACATAAGGTATAAAGACCCTGAAGATAAACTGTAGCTATTTGTTAATAAGAGCAAAAAATGTCTGTGGAAAACTCTGTGTTTCTGATTAAAACTGATCTGGGTGTTGCTGTGTTCTCACTATTGAGTGTTGATCACTAGAAATAAGAGACGGATCCTATGACACTCTCATGCCCATAAGCCCCCTATTAACATTAAACTTAAAATGCCATTGACCTCTCTAGACTTGTTCACATACTCACCATGGCAATCATCAACAGAACAAAGGAATTCAAATAAGCAGGATAAAAAAAATCGACTAGAGGTCTTATCTCCTGACTGCACAGTAGGATAACATTACAACTATATTCCTTGTCATATTGGCAGTCTGTACATTGCACCTTATCAGCATACTCAGACAGCAGGACCAATGTGCTAGTGAAAGGCCTATTGATTGCTGCTGGGTTTTACGGTAGACTGTGTTGTTATGGTGAGTCTATTGATTTAAACTGCTTAAGTAAACTCACCCTAATAAAGTTAACTAACCAGCTACAAATGTTTGAACTTACAGCTTTGTGTGACAATATTTTGTCAGTTTGCACATGTTTGCACAATAAAGGGATCAATAGCTGAAAACATCAACAGAAAGACTTCAGGCAATGGAGAGGCTTTATAAAAGTCTTTTTTGAATCAGAACTTTTGAATCAGTGACATACCCCACGCACTGCTTAATTGCTTCCGGTTGAAATTGCCAAAAACAAGCTTTCTCAAAACGCATCACCTTGGCGTGTTTGTGCTACCAACTCAACATATGAACTCCATCAACGAATCATCCCAGAATACTATTAGAAAGCATTTTACTATTACAACACTATAAGTTTGGTTTGCCACTGGAAATATACAATGTGCATAACCAATACCTCTCTGCCTGTAAACAGGCTAATTAAAAATGTATAATTTTGAATAATTTATGATGGCACAACATATACTGTATAAGTATAATGGAACCACACCAATGAATAGTGTCTTCATCCTGTTACATAGGTATATCCTTAGTAAAGAAAACTGAAGCAGTATACTCATACTTTAACAATGCCTTTGAACCGAATCCTGTCTTTGGACACTTAAAAAGAGGGAGACTTAGGCAGTCTTTCATACGAAGCTTGCGTTTTGACCCCATTACCAGAGAGAAGCGCTGACCTCCAGGTTAAATAAATAAAGACAGCACTTCTAAGGAGAGTGGCTGCTGATGACCCTGGAGCAGACAGGCTGATTTACTTTGGCTAGCTTAAAGCAGGTTTAAGCAGCACAGGGCCTCTCCACACATGCAACCAAGTGGGTGAGGTTCCAGCATGAAGTGCTCTCTACTGTGCCCCTACACTAATTCAGCAGGTATCACCTGTCAAGAAGGAATAAGTTCCCCCAGCACAGTCACATTTTCAACTGAGTATTTTAACAGCCACTTCAGACAAAATTGGACTCGAGTATATATCCTGTTTTCTGCATTGTCAGTGAGAGGGATTAAGTCATGTTAAGTTTTTCCTGTCTCTCTCAGCAGTGACGGGATGTGCCAACTCTGTGTTGAAAGAATTGGTAAGGAGAGAGGAAGACAGAGAGCAAGAGAGGAGATAGTGTGTGTGTGTGTGTGTGTGTGTGTGTGTGTCTGAGTGTGTGTCTGAGTGTGTGTGTGTGTGTGTGTGTGTGTGAGAGAGAGAGAGAGAAAGAGAGAGAGAGAGAAACTAGGCATGTGGGGTTGCTTCATTGCTCTCTTAAAGCTCTGGGCATGTAGACAGTTTCCTCCTGACACAAGCAATTAATCTGGATCACTCAGGAAGTTATTCTTACATGTATGTTTCCACAAATAATGTTATTGGGTGAGCTTTAGGCCCCAAACAATGGCCTCTAATTTGTTTTGCTTCCTCTTTGGCCCACAGCAGACTGTGAAAACAAAGATGAAAATGTGAGGAAACTCTGGTAAATTACAGTTGAAGAATGTGGGTGGATAGTGTGGCGCAAGGATTTGACTGAGTAGTCAGAAGTGTAGAGGTCATTTCAAACTGTTCAACTCTTGTGCACATGTGTATAGTGATAAAAACTCTTCGAATTTTTGCAAAAAAAAATCTCCCTGAGTAACCCTGAGTTCACTGTCAGTTATGGTGTTGGAATTGAATGATGACATAAATTGGAAGACTACATGAGTTGAAGGAAATAGTTTGTGCATGGAAGACATTTGCCTAAACAGACAAATTTCTCTAAGACTTTTAAAAGTTTTACATTACCTACCTCTTTCTACCATCATTTCCCCTCTGTGTATGTGTGAGTGAGTAGTCACACACTTATGTGTGCATGTGTGAGTAGGTGTGACTGTTGATAACACAGGTGTAGGCATTTCCTCTGAAATCTCCACTAGCCTACTAAAGATGCTAGTGGAGGCACTGTTACTGTCTATTATCAGTTTATAATAGCGTGCTAATGTATTTTGGAGTCACATTGCACAATTCCTGTGCTATATCACCCACTTATCCACTTCCTCAATACACTTTCACAATTTTAACATCCATTGATATTTGTTGAAACCAAGAGCTATCTTCCACAACATGCATCCTATGAGATGTCAGGTGAGAACTCATGCTTTGCCCCCCATAACTTGCACTTTACAAGTTACAAAATGATGAAATGATGTTTGATGAAATTATGTTTTTGTAAGTCTTTCTATGAATCCAGTATTTATATGGTGTTCATAAAGGGTTATAGTTCATTAATTACATAAGTAAATATAAGTAATATGATTATTGCTCTTTTTGCATTCTAATGATTGAACTTATTAAGGCATCATAATGTTGTTTCATATGACTTTATAAAAGTGTCACAAAGCATCATAAAGCTTAATTTTTAATTGTCTTTTTATATGCCTGGCCAAATAATGAAACATTAAAATAGCTCATTGCATAAGATTAACACATAATTACTCATGAAGATAAGCACCAGTACAAACAATAAGTGAAGTGGGATATGTTTCCCTACTATCAGTAGGCCAAATAAGCTTAAAATGCTTTGTGACATGGCTTTGACTATCCGACAACATTAGTCATTAGAATGTATGAACAGTTATGAATACTAATTACATGAATTAAAAGGTTTTAAAAAGCATTATAACCCTTTATGAATTGTAATCATTTGTGAATACTGTGTTCACAAAGTCTTACCAATAAATAAAGACTAGTGCCTAGAAATCATTATCCCAAATAAACATTTAGAATATTGACTTGTTTTTTTGCAGGGGGAAACACATACTGAACATGTGAATCGCATAGTTGCAGCAACGTTGCGTCATAGTGTATAATAGTAAACGCTTACATGTGTCGGTTGATGTGCTTTTGGAAGATCAGCCGATTAGTAATTGCCTACTAAAAGAACAGTTTTCGAACTATGAAGAAAATAGCCTAAAGCAAAGTTTTGAAGTGTGAGATGCAAAAATGCAACAGACAAATATAAGGTAAAGTGTGTTCATGAGATGTTGACTAATCTTTCAAGTGTGAAGGAGAATGATGTTCTCTGGTAGTGCTTGGGTGGCGGTAGTAAAATAGAAATGGCCTTCAGTTTAATTAAATGAAATTATAGTTGTACAGCATCATTTACAATAGAATTAACTTATTTTTACTTAATCTGTTCCCAGCTAACGCAGATCTTCCCCAATAAATCAGTAGACATCATGCCTCATTTTTAGTGACCTGAGCAAAGAAACCTGGGTGATTAATAATAACATTTTACCATTTGGTCTGCACTGTATCCATTTTCTCATTTTTCTTTCTACATTCTGAGCATTACAGTATGGATTGAATTACACAATACTTTTTTTTATTTGAGTTTGGATTCACCTTTTATCTCATCAATGAACAAGTGAATTAGTTGTACAGATTTAGTTTATATATGTCTATTGTTTTACTGTGTTAAATTTTATTCTATTAGTACTGTTAGCATCTTTATAAAAAATGCCTTAATTGCTGCTCTGATCAGCTTTAAAAAATATTGTACCATCACCATCTTACATTGAAGAATCTGCAGAAACCAGGGTGCTAGGGCCAGGATGCTAGGGTTGAAAAAGTTGAAAGTTAAGTTTTAGTAGGCTACAACATGCAAGTTCACAGAAATTTCAGCACAGAAAAATCTATAATTTTTGTATATCTAGTTATGAATAAACCACAGAGTCACTTGTAAATCAGACATACATTTCAGCTATCACTAGGATTTCACAAATAATGATATGTAAACAATTTCGACCACTGGTACTGCCCGACTCCCCACACCACCACCCACCTACCCAACAGACGCGTACTCAAGCTGACACCATTGTTATGGTTCAAATCACTAGTCCTTGCTGCAAGAACCTTGACCCACTCTGTACTCCATGGAAAGTGTTATCTTGGGCAGCGTGCTACAGGAAACTCTGTTTATCACTTCCTCTCAGCCAGAGTTTGTTTATGGCCCTATCATATGGTTGGATTGCAAAGAAATCTACAATCCACAATTCACTTCACATTATGTGCATTAAGAAGAAAAATGCAAACGGTAATAAGGGGGTGCCCTATTTGTTATCACACACCACATATGTTTTGTTGTATGAAAACATGGTCTATCAGGAGGTGACAGATCTTTCTGTTGGTCTCATTGAACTAGGCTTTTTGATGAGTGGGATTTCAACGAGTCAGTTTCACTTCTGCCTTTCTATATGAGCACTGGAGCACTGAGCTGTGGCAGGGTCATTTCACAACAATGACAGAACCCCACGCGCTTGAACACACACACACACACATGCACACATGCGCACACACATACACACACAAACAGCTTGCAATGTTCAAAAGGAAATGTCTGACTGATGTTGTAGAACAGGTATTGTTTGTTTTCTTATAGTTTGTTCAAAACATGAACTATAATTCATTAAGACTGGTTCTCTTGTAAAATAATTGTTAATAGTTGTAAATCTGAGGAAGTTTGAATCCTATCCCTGTGTGCAAAGGGCCTGGCTTTCACAGCACACTTGAGTATGCAGCAGAAAGTCTACCTCAGTTCTGGCTACAAATGGTTGTTCAAAGCTCCTCAAGAGACCTTTCATGTATAACAAGAAGAGTGCACAAAAGCAGACTACAGGGCCAAACAAAGTGAGGTAACAAGAAACGAAAAATATGTAAAACTCTAAATAACAACCCCAAGTACATTTAAAAACAGTGGTAAGTTATAACTCAAAATGTATTCCATTTATTTTTCCTTTTGACAAATGAAATAATTTGGAAGAAAGAGTGTGTATGTATGTGAGAGAGAGAGAGAGAGAGAGAGAGAGAGAGAGAGAGAGAGAGAGAGAGAGTCAGTCCAGCAAATTGATCTGCTTTCCTTAAGCTCCCCCTGGTGGATCAACTTAGGCAATATTTCTTCAAGAGACGTCAAAGTGCTCAGTCAAAGTGCTCAGTCTCCTAGCATTTGGGTTCCCACAGTCTGAACACACTTTAGTGCTCGATTATTTGAAAATACACTTGTCTGTTTCACTGTGCCACTAAAGATCAGGTAAATCAATGTCTTTCAGAAGTTCAGCTTTTTCTTTTTAATATTTTTTGGGTCTTTCAGAACCAACACAAACTCAGAGAGAGGATGGAACGGAGAGGATGGATGAAGCCATCAACAACCTTATAAATAGCTTACTAATATATCTGCTCATTTGAATTAGGCTACTATTATCACCACCTAGACTCGCAATCAATATCCATCCTTTGTAACACACACAACACCAGTTTTGAACCCTGCAAATCTCACACTCACAATTCTCAGCACAGCTATCAACAATTCAATAGAAATTTCCAACGTCTCAGTGTTTGTATGTGCTTGGTATGTAAAATATTCCAAGCACTTAGTTTGGAATATATTGACAGACAACAATAATTGGAGAAGGTGTGCTTAACACTGAAGTTTCAGCAGTTATAAATTTAGCAGAAATCTCATTTTTTCATAAACATCTTGAGGACATTCATTGCCTTCTGTAGACTGCATATCATTAAGATACTAGCTCGCAACAACTGTTCAAGAAGTGTATAGGGACCATAGAACTTAACAATCAAGCTTACAAATGTTCATCTGGACAATGGCTTTGAGAAAGCATGCAATGATTTTGACAGTTGTGTTTTAACTACATGGTACCATGTCAGTCTTGGTTAGTTATGTTTACAGTTTCTGGGAGTGCCACAGTTTATGCTTAATAGGTGAGAAACCTGAATTCCTAAAAGAAACAAAAAGGACTTTTCTTTTGAAAGACCCCACAGTAACTGCATTCCAGCGCCAAAATTATTTAACTACTTGTTTCATACACCAAGCTACTTACATGTCACTGTCAAAATGCACACAGTAAGTTCAGTGACAGCAGTGTAGGGCTACTAAAAATGAATGAATGAAGCCATATGTAGGCCTAATTCAGGGACAAGGGAATTTGATTGAGAAGGGAATTTGAACTTGGCGGGGACATAACAAACCTGAGTAGGCTACATTCATATGAAGTGTGTTTTACACATTTAAAACAAGTACAAATTTAAAACTAGTAGAGATTACCAATCCGTTTTATTGAAAAATATTGATGAGGACCTGTCACCTCTGCCTAGCCTATCCTCATGTCAGTGTCTTGCCTCAATTAGGTTGATGTTCCTGATTTTTTGTTTTATTTTGTGTGTGTGTGTGTGTGTGTGTGTGTGTTGTGCAGTTGCAGTTTCTGTGCGATTTATGTCCCCTCTGCGAGATGCTATAGGCCTAATTCCTGATTTACTAATACAAAAGTTGAATATAGCCTATATAGGCCTAATAGGAAAATATGATTTCGGTTAAATTTGATCCGACAGCGATCATAACAAGAGGTTTAGGTTTGCATCCCAAATGAACTTCATCCTAGATGGAAAAAAAAAATTACAAAGTTAATAAAATTTGTATAGCCTAGTAAGGATACGTTGATAATGATACTTATGAATAGCTTTCTGCCTGTAGAGCGCGCAATTGCCTATTCTACATGTAGTTTCAGGACGCACCTAAATTGAAAAGAGGAAGTCATCGTTGTTTCAGTTCCAGTTCCTGGTGGGACATGATTTAAAAACGCTTAATTTGTTTCATTTGTGCGGTTTTCTGTGGATAATTTGTAACACGGTACGACAATAACATATGGTGCTTTAATATGCTATTTGATGTTTATGAAAATAGAGCGGAAACCTTGAGTTTTGTTTGCTAAAAAATAGCGCACTGTGTGATAATTATATTCCGCCTATCCTACTTCAAACGTCTGTAAACGTTACAACTCTTCGACAAACCAAATTTCTAACTAGGTGAACTATGTCTTTTGCATTAGATGTATATGGTTGTACAAACCCATACGGCGGACCGTCTACATCTGAAGAGGTCGCCAGGAATTCGCGCGTGGTCATTACTTGTTGGTAACGTTAAGTTGTAGACACTTAAGATGGTAGCCAATAGAATATCGTCCTGTCAGGGGCAGAGTTTATAGGCTTAAATAATAATGGCATTGGAAAAATGTAAAGCATAATTTGCCATATTGCCCGTGTAGTGAATAAAACTGTTTCTTATTTCATGTATTTTTTCCAGGTATGCTATCTGTTGGACTTGCTGCAGCATATTATAGTACAGGTGAGTAGGCCATTTGTCTTAACTATTCAATTAAAGTCAATATAAAGCTTTATTGCCATGTATGCCATTGCCAACATTGTTTCCCAAACCCAGCCCAGATACCGTTTTGGTTTATATGGTTAGACCTACTGGTTCCATCACATTCCATTAAACCGGTCTGTGGCTATATAGCGTTAGATTTTCAGAAAATCTAATATTATATAGCCGTATTGTTGGTGTATCCAAATTTCAGTTTTATTTTTTTTGAATGTTTAATGACAGGTGTTGCCTTGAAATGACTTTGGATAGGATATGGTTTGCTATTTATGATGCACTGCAAATAAGACATAACACACATTCAGATTGTAGGCTACATTTTGTTTGTCTGTGGACAATTGAATAAAGATGATTCTGTATATCCAGTCCATCCCATAATTTCTTACACTATAATAATACAAGGGGCTCTTGCATTTCAGTTTATATTTAAAAAGGGCCTAAATCCTAGGTCATAAGTAACCACCAGTGGTCCTGTCAGTCAGTCACTTTTAAATCTGTTTTATCTTCCTTTTATGCTTTTTTTTTCAGATAGCCTGTGGTGGAAGTCCTTTTATGTGACTGGTTGTGTATTTGTGGCCCTTCAAAATATGGAGGAGTGGGAGGTAATCTGTGTGTTTACAATGTACAAAATACTGGCAGTATTCAGAACACCACACTACATCAGTTTGAATTCATGACCTCTACCAACACACAGACACAGAGATTATACCTCAGAGTTTGTTTGTTTTGTAGTCATAGTCTGTTTTAGTATTGAATAAGAATATTTCATTCATTCAGATTTAGGATGTGATATTTTAGTGTTCCCTTTATTTTTTTTGAGCAGTGTATATAAATACACTGACAATACAAGGTAAATGACGCTCTGTGTCATTCAACATTCAGATTTTATGTTTTAACCCTCGCTTTTAAGTTTTAAACCTTGCATTTCAACAGAATGGGCAGCATGTCTGTTGCAGTGTGTAACGTGATAGCCTTTCCATCCCACTCGCTTGTTATCATACGGCAACCAGTTGAAACCAGTTAACCTGTCAGATTTGTGATTCTAGGGCTAAACTGAATGCGTTAAGGCAGTGTTAAGCCAAGCCGTCAAAACAATTAAAAGACCGGCCTATTTTTTGGAATGTTGATGAGGTTTGAATTTATGACCTCTACCAACACACCAACACAGAGATAGTACCTCAAAGTTTGTTATATTGTAGTCATAGTCTGTTTTAGAGACAAAGGTGTGGTAGGGTGTGGTATGCTAAGCTATATTGCCTCTTTAAGACACATAGCAGCAGAGGTCAGATTTAATTTTACTCACCAAAGGAGTATGGTTTTATTTCTGAATGACCATGCATGTATCAGTGTTATACTTAATAGTGTTTTAAACATGACAAAACATTTAATAACTGGTATATCTGCAAGGCTGCTAATATGAGCAGAGTTAAGACTACCTAATAAAGGTATTTCATTTGCCTAGGTGTGGTCATTTTTGGAGAAAAATATAACACCCATACTGTGGCATAGACTGGGCTACTTCTGAACGACTACACTTAGGGATGACTGGAGCACTCAATATGATTTTAAATTGTTTATATACATACCACAATAAAAAAAAGTTAAAATCATACCGAGTGGTATGATACCGGTCATCCCTGGGTGTCGTTCAGAAGTAGCCCAGTCAACGCCTTAGATTCTGTAGTCCTGGACCGTGAGAACCAACTAGGCTAAAGCTCAAGTGACCCTCTTCTCGTAACACCCATACTCTTGATCAAGTACGTTACAAATGGTTGGAAGGGTCTGCTTGTCTGGTTTAATATAATATTTCTGTATATATTAATTTTCCTATGCATAAGCCACAGAAATGACAAACATCACATAGCTCTCCTTTAGTATCCTTATTGAGCACATAACACAGGCATTTGATGAACTAAATGTCCCATACCTTATCAAGCGTAGCATTATTTCATTATTTAGATTTTCTTTTGCAATCTTGACGGCTAAATACAGACAATACATTTTCTAAATATGCATTTGAAACTAGTAAAATAGGGTAAATAAATGTAAATCTTTGAGTGCATCTTCCCTGCTACTCCAGGTGTTTACTTTTCTTCATATAAACCTTTTGTCCATTATTTCTGCAGGAAGCTATGTTTGATAAGGCTCACAACAAGATCGAGCTTAAGACGTTCAGTCTGTATGCTCTGGTGCTCACTGTGACTCGAGGGGGGCACAGCACAGGTATGTTTTCTCATCCCTACATACAGTATCATTTATATTTTCAATACCATTTGATCTTTGAAATTTTGATTCTTCATTTTATATTACCTCATGTAGTGGTATTGGACATGCAGCACGTACACGATCTCAGTGTAAAGGAGGAGAGAGTCCGCTACTTGGGAAAAGGATATGTCCTTTTAGTGCACCTTGCGACCGGCTTTTCATACCCACTTACTCAGAATGCTGTACTGGCAGGAAAAAGGTTAGTTTGCATGAATTTATGAATTTATGCTCTTGGCTCCATGAGGTAACATTTAGAGTTACCCCATATTCCTGTTCTTTGATGCAATGTAAACTGAATTTTTCAAACTGCCAGCTAACGCTAGCTGATGCAGGCATAAGAAAACAAAACTTCCTTGCTCCTACCACTTCAGTTAAATTCAGTTTTGTTTTTTTACAGTGTTTTAATTTACAGCTAAAAGCAGTTTTAGCAGAGTTTAGTAAGCTTACAGCTTAATGTCAGTTAAAACTTGATCTGCAAAAAATCTGCAAACATGCAACAAGAAGCTTCAAGTTTAAAAAGATGGATATAAGAAGTTGTTAGTAGTTATTCTTTTTTATTCTATACTTTATTTGTTTTTAGTCTAGACTTTAGCCTATTTTGTCAAAGTAGTTAATAGCATAACGCCTTGTAAAAACTAAAGTAGGGCTGAAATGAATAAATAAATAAATGTAGGGCTGAAATAACTAACTAAAATGGATTCGGTTTCATCTGAATTTTCCTTTTTTTTTCAGTGATGTGGAAGCAGTAGAGGCCCTTCTCAGACGTTTCCTTGGCCTAGGGGAGGGATCTTGTGCTTTACATGGAAATGAGCGAGATACAGAAATGGATGAGCATGATAGTCTGAGTGACAGTAGTGATTCAGATGAGTAAAATAAATAGTGTCTAACATCACGTGTCTGGTACATATGGTACAGGCTGTAAAATAGGGTAAATTGGGAGATCTGGTAAAGCGAGACACCTAAGCTTTAGCCCCTGTATCTTTACATGCTTTATATACTTTAAAAAAAAAACTGTAGAGTTCTTAAGTGATCAACATAAGCAGCCAGCCTGCTAACTAGCAAAATCACTTAATGGAGAAATCCGGTGTGATTTGGACCTGGACTGTACTGGAAGATGTTACCGAGTACAAACATATATCCAATGCCCACCTCCATTCACCCCCAGCATTCCGCATTAAGCATTAACCTTACACTGCTAGCTGCCAGCTTTCTGCTAGCTTTCATTAACCTTATACTGCAGGCTAAAAAAGCTTTCTAAAATACCCAAAGCAAAGCTTTCTGAGAATGCCCCACTTCACCCATGTTCAGCTTACTGTCTTCCAAATACAAACTCAAAATAAGTGACTAGCCAGGGGACTGATTTCAAGTATCTCTATAAACTGCCTAATCACAAGAGAATGGAGATGGAATGTTTTGTGTTAAAGGTGCTCTCTATATTAGGTGATGCAGGATTTTAGCCCAATTTCATTTTGGTCTCAAACTTGATAACTGGTATAAGCCTGATCAACTTATGCCTGATTCTGTGGTTCTACCTCACCAAAAAATGTGTTTTTTGTTTGTTGTTTTTTGTAAATTGTTGTAAATACTTCCCTTTTGTTCTTTGTCACTATTTTGTTGCTATAGTGATGGCACTGTGAATGGCAGCCAGTTACCTCTAACTCCTTTTCCTTCTTTCTGCTACATTCCACTTGTCTTTTCACCCTTTCTAACTCCAGCACTGTGCTGGATCATGCCTATTAATTTTCAAAAATGTTTTCTTTAGTAGGGTTGGAATTACAACAAGGCACTGTAGTGCCCCACCCTCTTAATTCCGACCACTCCTAGTTCCAGTCAAAATCACTGTCGGTCAAGGCTCTTAATGCGTTGAGTGTAAGACAAGCAATGATTAACTGATTGCTCCCTTTCCACACCTGCCTTATATCACGCTTAACTCCCCCATTCATAATATGCAGCCTTAGTTTCAAAATGATTTGTGGCATTTAGACATATTAATGTCACATGAGTATGCCATGCAATCTCGCGCCAATTCCAACTTAATGAGCCCTCGGCCCCCCTCCTACCAAAACAGTCTACAAAGGTCATAATTAGATGTGGGGCCAGCTGTGGTCCAGCAGGGCGGCTAAAGACTCAGATATCATTCATGCAGTGTCATCTGTACATCAGTTCACCTGTGGGTGGACCCTATAATACCATCTCCATGGCGACCATGGTTGGAGGGGCCACATCTTTGTCTCAAATGTCCTTCCTACTGACGTAAGCAGACTGATGATGGAATTCATCACGTCTGTTCCAGGAAATGGATTTTAGTAGGATTTTAGAAGGATCACAATGCGGACTGCCAACTATATATGAATGTTTTGCTAATTTCCTGTATTTTTCTTTCTCATTCATTGATGTAACATTTTAATTTATTTTTATCCAATTTAAAGTCTTACATGAACATGTACACGTAGTTTATGTATGTGACAAACAAAACATTTTCAGCACTGATGCATAAATGTCGAAAAAAATCTGGGCCTTATTGTGAATGCCAGTGGTATTGTTAAAAAAAAAATCTACTTAAAAAAATGAATATTCTCAGACAGGATCACACAGTTACAGTAAACTGTGTACAGCCTGCAAGGTTGGCCAAATCAAAACCATGAGCTGCATTGTTTGTTTTGCAAGTTATCAGATTTGTTTGTCCAAGCATTACCAAATCTACTGTATATACTGTACCAACTAGTTTCATGTACCAACTGCAATGCAATGTTGTACATTAAGACAGAAAATATGTGATAGAGGTAGACCTTAGATGAATACCATGTATAGTCTGAATTAAAGTTTTTTTCATTATCTACTCTATTATCTACTTTTGGCCATCTCTTTCTTATGTAATGAAATGTAATTGGTGTGTTGAATTTTTCAATTCCAAATAAAATAAAACTGCATTATGATAGGGAATTTGGGAAGAATAGATCAGTACATCAAATTTTCCTCCTAAAAAGCATTTTTTCTTGCAACCTTTTTGTCAAGTCAAGCCTATTTCAGATCATACTCAAATGAACAAAAAGGGTGTATTTAATATTTTGCATGATCCCAACATATAGAATATGTCATAGCATATATGACCCACATCAAATCAAGTCAAGTCAGTTTTATGTGTCAATTTCTTCACATGTACTCGACATACAAAGGAATCGAAATTACGTTTCACACTTATATGCACAACAATAAAGTGCAGATGCACAAATAAAGTGCATCTAGCATGAAAATCTAGACCCAACTGACTCAAGGTGTTACAGCAATGGTGTAAGTACAGGTGGTTTTGTTTGCAGGTTCCCAGGATTTAACAATTGCTAGAGTTTCAAGGTGCTGTAGCAGTAATTAAAGTAGATTTGTTTTCTGTTTCTAGACTGCATTTTTGTTCCTGAGAATTTCCTGATCTGGCCATCTGGGTTGAAGTTTTGCCTGGTTCTGGAAATGTTGCCTTAATCTCTGGACCCATAAACAGCTCTGCTAGGTTCACACCTATGCTAGTGCAAGTATTGACTGAAAGTTCATTACCCATGAGGCCAAGCAGGGTCTTTCTTGTTTAGATTTATTGGTCCCCCCAAACTTAATTCTGTTTCCCTAGGGGTTCTATGCACCCTGGGTTGAATGGAGGTAATGTGCACGCGTTCATACTCTTTCACAAACGTAATTCTATTCAATTCAATTGTATTTACATTGTGCCATTTACAGTAGCCTTGTATCATGGCAGACATTTACAAACATTACCAAGCAAGGAACATCCAAGAGCACCAGGGCTAAGTAAAAACTCTCCTGTGGTATTTAGGGAGGTCAAGGGGCCAGCCCAACTGTTGTAAGTCATGGAGGAAGTACTGTCAGTAGTTGCAATTATGTACTACACATAGTTTTTCCATTGTTTTAATTGAGCAATGTTCCAAAATATTATCCCATGGCATTATATGTATATAGTATATAGTAGCAGTCAGACATAATTTTAGTCAAAGACTGAGATCATTCATGGAGGTGACATTGGCTGAGTCCATTTTAGCAATTCCCACATGAGAAGCTGTATAGGTCACAGGGCATACAGGGGTACAGTTGGTCACAGATTCAAGAAAGGAGAGTAGTGAGAAGATGGAGCATTGGCCTTCTGGGAAGTTGGTCGCAGTCCACTCTTGGAGGAGGTGACAAGGAAGTTAGCCAGTGGGGTGGGAAGTATATGTGCACTGTGGTATATGCGGACAGACGCCTTGAATTCCTGGCATAAGAACTGAGTTCTGTTATCACATCAACATGACCTGTGAGCCAGTTGTTTTTCATCACTTCTAAAAAAAGGCTACATTAAAGCAACACTATTAAGTATTTGGTTCATTAGTAAAGGGCAACAAACACTTTTAAACCTTTTCCAGAGGCTTACTGGCACTGCTAATTATTGTTCGGTGGGAATTTCATGCTTTATTTTATTTAGTGATGGTATAGTGGAGGTATTTAGTGGTGGTCTTCCCAGAAGTATAGAACTCATTCTTACCTAATTTTCAAGTTGATCTAAAGGGTCAATCATACATTTAGTAGGAATTTAGTGGGAACAATTATAAGGTTAAAATTGTGTTTTAGAGGAAGCTGTCTATTGGCCAATTGTTGATGTTCTGGATGTTCATCCAAAAAATGTCACCTAGCACCTTTACATATACCGGAGTTTCTGCTCAGATAGTCACACATCCCCTTCCACACACGGCACACCGCATCGTTCAGTATCTATCAATCTTGTCTGCCTGTTGATTCGCCAGGCCCTTGCTATGCTGTGCAGGTCAGTAGGTCATTCTTCTGGCCTGAATTTTCACTCTTACATGACCTTAATACTTCTGTCACACTTCATACTTCATAGTCACTGAGATACAAATAGAGTCAGGGTCACGTTGCTAACACCAGTCTCACAGAGAGTTCATATTCTGTTTAGTGAGTAAGTGGCACATATAATGCTGATCAAAGAGTGCAAACTGTATGACATTCACTATTGAGAAGATTCAACAATATGAAGAGGACAGAAAATAAGCAAGCGTAACAACATTTTCATATTCCATTTAATTCTAAATTTCATTTAATGAATTACAATATAAAATTATGCTGTATCCTATTAGTGTTATAAAAATGGCTATAATTTATTTGTACCTGACTATAGCGAACAAAGTTATCACATGTTCTGCATCTTGTGTGAATTCATTTCAAAGTGTGAGAACTCTTATTTGGTTCACTTCTTGGACACAATTTTTAAATTCAGAAAACATTTTTTTTTAATTGAGTTAAAAAGACAAGGAAATTTACTCACTCACATGTGACCAACAGATAAATACAAAATATTAAATTTAATGTGTATCTGACAACTGTCAAGTGTTTGCTTATTTTAGCAAAGGGCATGAAACAGGATCTAGAGCCTCGGAAAAGTCAACGCTCCTAAAAGTCATCACCATTTACTTGTTTACAAAAGATACGTATTTCTTAACCTATGTAAACCACCCCACTCAGATGGTTATTAATGGTAAAAGAAAAGTATTTGTCTAAAATAAAATCCAAATAATTTAAATGCATGGAACACATTTACTGTACAGTACGTTTATTCGTGGTTAATTGTTTTTGCCAGTAGCATTTAAAGTGAGCAAGTAAATAACATACTATTATCTTATACAGTACTAATAACAATTGTTATGATCTTAATGTTTCTTCAGAAAGACCAAAACATGATGTAAGGGTGGCATATGGAAGCATAGAAATATGTACGTTTAATAATGTAATTTGCAATGTAATTTGTACGCTACAAATTATTTTAGTTAAATACAGTTGGATTCTATATAGCCTTAATTTGTCTTTCTCAAATTTAAATTCTTTTCTGCAATTCTTCTGAAATGTATTCAGTTTTCAATCTCATAATGGTTTGCTGCAGTTTTCAAGCACCTTTATTCAAATGGAAAATAAATAGCAACGACAAATTGTAAAAAAAAAAAAAAAAAAAAAAAAAAAAGACATTACAATGTGTTGTTAATTGCTCATCAAAGTGGAATATACTTCCATGTGGGACTGCATCTCATGACATGGCGTATAGGCAGAGCCCATTACATAGAGCCTGTTCACTCCCTGTTAATTCCATTGTACCAGGAATCTGTTGCAGTTCCTCTTGGGATGTGTAAATGCAAAAATAATAGGGGCCAAGGGGGCTCAAGGTACCTGAATTAAAGTTGATCTGGAGAGTGATATTATCGAAACGTTTTCCTTAAATGTGGTTTGCTGGTCATTATACTGTGTTTAAAATGTACATCTATTGCCCAGGAAAATAAAGCTTTTGAATATTCAGTTAAATTCTGGAGGTCTGCTGTAGACCTTGATGTGACGTGTCTCTGCACTGTTTGGGGGGTTAGTGGCCTCTCTGGCAATTCCCATTGGGTCCAACTTCCAGGTAAAAGAGATGCTAATCCATAACGTCACATTATAGATTATGGATAGACTTGGACTTCTGCAGGTCTAAAACAACTTATATTTAGGACTTTTTAAGAATTTTTTATAATCTTATTATGCTTGACATTTAAGACCAACATGACACCCTTTCTGACAAAAAAATGTATGGATTCTATTCTATGTCTATAGCATATACATTTTAGTCATGTTACCACACTACAAATTCACATAAAAGTTTCCCCTTAAATAGAAGGCACACATCTTAAGCAAGTGGCAGGCTGCACACCAAATGCATCCCACTGCTGCAACTCATAACACAGATCAATTTAAGCCCTAATCTAAATGTATTTTAGACCCATTCCATAATATTTTACCATATGACCCAAGCAACCCCTTTCATTAAATTTTTTTTTTTTTTATATTAACGGAATTTCATGATGTGGTGTTTGGCAGCCCAGCCCTCCCCTTTTTTATGCCATTCCCACTTTAGTGAGTAATAATAAGAACATATTCAGTTCAATTCAATATTTTTTTATAGCGCCTTACACAATAGTCATTTTTCATTATGCTTCACAGCAAAAAACATCCATAAGCATCATTTTTAAATTTTTAGTATTGGGCAGAAACACGGCTCAATGGGATAACCCAAATGCCAACGGTCAAATGTTTGCAAATAATTGTTCACATAACAAAGCATCATAATAATTACGACATACTGTCCTATATCATTAAAGGGCAATCAAGCCATATATCCCCGACATCATGCTAAAGTCAAAGAATTCGAGTGTACAATGTTGTGTGCAAAATGTTGCTATTTTTCTTTAATCAGTTCCTGTAGTAAAAGAAAAATAAAGAAATATAAAATATAAATTGCAGGCTGGCCTGGTACTGCTTTAAAGCAGCACCAAAGACCTTTTAAAACTTTAAAATAATGTTTTCATAATCATTTCGGGTGTCCATCAACTCGTAACAAGGTCAACAATATTTGCTGCATTTGCTCTGCGGCCCTCTATCAGCTTTAACGGCACTAAACAAGTTTGACCAATCGTGTAGTGATCTGTAGTTCAAGTAACACTACAATTCACTTGCCTTATGGCAAGCTTCCGTTTCAATCTGTAGATGGTGCGATTTTTAAAACTCCTTGGTGCTGCTTTAAAGAAGGGCTAAGCAACGTTCTGTTTTTTCTCTCACAAGCTCCCTCTAAACTGCTGTATTGCATTGTATTGCACCGCATTCTATTGGAGGCGGTCCGCGCTGCTGAACATTGCAAGAGCTGTATCTACCGCTATAGGCCACGGTGGTGCATTCTACACCGTTCGTTCGCCGTGTAATGTCTCATTTTAGCTTCCTAAACAGTATGAAACGGATTAATTAAATGAAAAATGTGTGGGCCTTAAAGGCATTTGGCTGTTGTTATGATTTTTATTGTTAATAAAGAAAAATATTACTAATATACTGTGGATAGACATAACAATCACCATGTCATGTGCCATACGGTAAGAACGAAGGGTTTAGTGGAACCTCATCAGAACAAAATCTTCTACAGCTCAACCATACACTTGCCAGGACTTAATCCCTCAACCTGAGCCATAAGCATTGAGGGGTAGTTTAATTTAGGTGTCAGAAGATGCCAACATACATACCGCACAGTTGACGACAAGATGACTACTGTTACATTAGTACGGTGGCCGACAGGTGCAAACGACGTGCAACTTATGAAAACACATGCAAATCAACAAAACACGTGCAAATAGACAAAACACAAATGCAAAT